>JBBCBC010000038.1:3696325-4178000 GCA_037126765.1 Stenogyne calaminthoides
TACATGTTGTTGGAGGAATTATTTGCGGGGATCTATTTAGGGTGAATATTTAATGAAATTACTCATTCTTTCAATTATTATATGAATTAATCATATTAATTCGAATAATGATCAACTTGACAAATCATGCATATAAACAAGAGACACTGGCCAAATCATGCTCACCCGAGGTTGTTGGGGTTCGTGAGCCACTTGAAAAACAGCAGATTGAAAAGATGGATTCTGAGACAAACCCGAAACCTTCAAAAGTATTCCCGTCCTTGATGACAATCCGTTGGAAGGATGGCTGTGAACTGATGTGAGGAAAATAAATTATGTTGAATGGCTGTGGTTTAATTTTACGTGGCGTGGGATGCGTTCAGGATGAAAAATTATCCACACCATTATATGTCGTGGGGAAATGAAAATTTAGGGGTGATGAGAACTCTTGAGGAAATTTCATTAACCTTCCATAGAATATAATGTGATGATATTGCATTTAAAAGTATCTATAAAATCTTCTCACCTCCTTTATTATAAGGGATTTTTGAAATATCATGTGGTGTGGGGAGAAATGAATCTTTGACACCTTGAATTTATGAGATATTTGTATTCACTCTGTCCATCACGTCTTTTAAAAAATCTTTTCCTCTTCTAATTATTTTTGAAATTTCAAGGAAAAATTAGGCAACAATAATTTATTTTTATTTTAAACACATTTTTAGATTCTTGGACTTTTATCTTTAGGAATTTACTTGAAGGGGCCTTTAGGAGATGGAATTGAACCTTCGATGGACCTTGAATTATCAATATTGAGCCACAATATTATTAAAACCCGTAAATATTAATGGCCCTCACTTCGTAGTGTGTTACACTATCCGTCTTAACGTATTCTTTATTAATATGGCTCCAGGATTCAGTATTTAAGGTTGTTTTTAAGATTATCTAGTCCATTAATTAATTTAACCAGATGAATAGCTTCCGTATTGGTATATGTTTTCCTTAGATTAGTTAGCTTAACGTTATTATCCACCGGAAACAAGTCCAGCTACGGTTGATATGATGAGCATACGACGCGAAGGACCAAATCAAGCGAAACGTCACTGCGATTCTCGTATTAAAATCATATCAATCGTCATGTAACTAATAATATTGCTCAGATATAAAATATTGGTCATGATGATTCTCTGCCGTCCTGAAGTCAGCCCAGAGTAGTTGATGGTCATGCGATCTATTTAAGGGGATGATGGATTAAGAAATCTTGAACCGAGGTCCTGAATTCTTTTATATTAAAAGTCATGGAGATTTGATATAAGTATGAGTCTGTTCAATGACGTCGTGATAACATTTGATGCAATGCTATTTTGGTCGAAACGAGCTGATCGGGGCACTTCTGACCTTGCGATGGTTATTCATTTCCATTTGGGTTGTAGATATGTACTTTGTTACAGGCTATAGGCTAATCTTAAAGTATCTTATACTAAATTACTTCTGATATAGCATCTGTTTATTAGTAGAATACTCACGATAAGTATATATAACATTCGATCATATTTAAAACCGGTGATAAATAATTTATTTAAAACAAATAAAATGAGAATTAGGTTTAGTTGGCGCAAGTAAAAACATATTTTGCGTTATAACACAACAATCTCCATTTTATGCTCCAGGAGTGCGTTTTAGGTGTCGTGACATATGTGTTCTCACGTGACATCTGTGTCCTTTAATAATATCTACTTTATACTCAGTATGAATTATTTCATGGCAAAACAATAAGTGCGTCCCATTGTCTCTTGAATGTTTACAGGGCGGACTTACTGTGAAAGGATTAACTGGGTGCTGGGATTACATCCTTGATCTTAACCGTACTCTGTCCCTTGAGAGGCTGAATTTACTCGTGTGTGTTTGTTGACTAAAGTGGACTCTTTGGTTCTCTTGAATTACGCCTTACCTCCGACATATATTCTTGGACAAGTCAGAACTACATCAAGTTCCTTAGAAATCTCTCGGCCACAGGCAGCAACCATTCTTCCTGGCCGGGTTCTTCCTCGGTTCCCATGGTTAAGTTCACTTGAATCGATCATGTTGTTTCATACTTTCCATCCGTAATAAACATGCATATTTCCCCAATCGACACCGCAATGAAATGAGATAATTTTGAATAAGTGCGATTGGAATTAGTCAAAGTGTAATGACGAGAATTAGGCGTCGATTGATAGAGCAAGATTTTATCCGATTCTCTTGAGATGCTTTGATATCTTTAGCTATGATTAATATTCTTTTTCTTTTCGGGTTTGCTACGTGTCTTCTTGATATTTTGACGCTCCATAATCAGTGCAAGTGCAGTCTTGTCATAAGCAAACCAGTGAAACATAGAAACACCTTTCATATCAATCTATCTATTTCACCGGTGCTTTGGATACAAGGAGATTAGTAATGGGGAGTGGGTTATGAAGTAAAACTTATATGAAATTAATACATGTGTCGTCCGCATCGTCATTGTTTATATCATCATCAGAGAAAAAAAACGTATGGAGTGCATCATTTAATATTCACAATAAAAAAATTGCCAAAAATCTATACATTTCATGTAGTATAAACCTAGGGTAAAAACAAAAACATATCAAACAACGGAAATTTGAAAACGGATGATCGGATTAGTGAAAGTCGATGAAGAAAATACTGATCTAAAGCTGCTTACGCCTCACCTACGATACGATTACCGATAAGGCGTGTTTAAACTGGTTTGAAAGCATTTATTTTTACCAAGCTTTTACTGCTGATTTTTTAAAAATAAAGTGTTTACGAAAAATTAAAACATTCAAAAAAGCAATATTAAGACTGAAAACGTAAAAAGGTATTGCTTCAAGCTTTAAAAAGAAAAAAAAAGAAAATATCGCGTATTAATACTAAGGTAGGGCATGCCGACTTAGATATTTTGGACTTTTGATCAGATAGTGGGGCATACCCACATATTAATTAATAAAACTATTAGAAGATTGGACTGAATGAAAATTAAATTGAATAATAACAATTTTATTCGAATATCTGACTAAATAATTGGATTCACAGACGAAGAACTTTACTTGTGAAACTTAAAAAGTAAGTGTAGTTAATAATGATACGCCTCATCTCTTTGAGGTCTTAGGCACTTATTTATTTGAGATGAATGGATTCAAATGCGCGAAGAAGGTATAAAGCATGCTTTGAATGTACGTCTTTAATCAACGAATAGTATATATGTATGAAGAACTGGCAATGAAATCTATCGTTTTAACTAGATGCCGATCTTGATAAAAGATAATGATAAACTTCCTAGTCCTTGTATCAAAATGTTTTTGGCGTAGCTCTTACGTCGACGACGTGTTTTTAAAAATATATAAATATATGACATTATGTTGTAAAAATACGTAAATGTGAACAATACCAGAGTAAGCTAAGCCGGGCTGAAATATCAAATAGGATTTGGAGACTTATTTGGGCTCGATTGTCACTACATTCCTGAAAATTTTAAAAATATATTGTTTTTCGTTTACAAATTTTTAAAATATTGTCCACATATTTCAGCGGGTAAAATTATGATCGCTTTAAAGCAGCAACCCATAATTTACTGTCTAAAAAATATTATCCCCAACCAGTTCAGCTTTCATTTGCATTAAATTCAAGTTAACATATAAACGATAAGAAAAGGATTTAGAAAGAGCATACCTGAACCCATTTTATCTTCTTCCATTTGTTTTTAGTCTATCAATGTCTTTTGGGTCATAAAATGTCTTAATTTTTCAGTTTTCAATGCGCTTCAGAAGAAAAAGTCAAGTAATAAATGGGCTGAATGGAGCGCAGAATTGAATTTAAGGGATTTGCAATCTGCAGCTACATCAAAATCAAATCACTCTATATATCTTATTAGAGAGTTTTTTACATGATGTAACTCAGTATTCATTTAGCGTATGTGTCATTAATTAAGAAATTTAAACATGTTATTTTTTTATTTGGTTCTTTTTATAAAAGAACCACATGTATCATGAAACTTAAAGTTTTTTGTGTATAATTAATTTTTAATTATTTAGATATTTTAAAAAAATATGTGAATTTTATAAAATGTGTAATTAATATTTATTACTTTATGTTTTATTTAACAATTTATATTATTCATTTATCTTTCTTTTGATAATTTTTGTTTGACAATTTAAGATAAATAAAAATATTCATTCTAAATGTATTTTATCTTAAAGTGTGAATTATATTCAATTATTGTTTCTTAATAAATAATTTTTTTTTATAATTTGCTCTTTTGTATATCTTAACATATTTTATGTGTAAAAGTATTTTTATTATAATTTATTCACTTTTTATTATTCTGATTAATTAATTTAGTAGTCTTTTCTTAATCGGTTTTTATTTTGTTTTGATTTTGTAGGTTTCAACTTCATTAAAATGGATAAATAATATTTGAAACAATAATAATCTTATTCAAGGTTTTAAGAAAATTTACTAATATACACCTTAAACATTATAATTCATATTTAGTACATTTTAAACACATATTTATGTTTTTAATTATTAAATATATTATTTATTAAAAATATTGCAATTTTTAATTAGAAAACGCGTGTCTGTATCTATGACGTAAAACTAGTTGTGCAATATAGTTTGAAAGTCATTATTCAAGCTGCACCTGGCGTGGGGTTGCAAGTAAATAAAACTGTAAAAAAAAAAAAAAAAATTTTGAATTTTTTTAAATTTATTTATATTACAATCTTTTCAAAAATCTTAGGGTTTATAATTTTAAAATTTAATTATAAGTTTTTTTAATGAATTTGCTGAGTATTTCAGATTTTTGATTTAATTTTAAAATGATTTAGCAAAATTTAATTACTTTAGAGTATTTAATTAGATGTATTATGAAAATTAATAGTTACAAATTTAATTTTCAATAATTTTTTCCAATAGCATAATTTGAGAATAAGTTAAAAAAATAAACTTTTATTAATTTTTAATGAATTAATACAAAATAAATGTAAACATCAACTAAAAACTCAAAACATTGCCACATGTAGAAAAAGATGCTTCCGTGGATAAAGAAGTAAGCAGCGATTGAAGAAGGAGCATGATTTTCCAAGCAACAGAAGATCATGTGCATTGCCGTTCTTCTCCTCTCCATTCTCAAGTACGCGCCATATTACGGATTCTCAATTGAATTCATTTATATTATTTTCGAAAGCTTCTGCGTCATATCTCCTACGTTTATCAGTTGATCATGAAGCGTCCATCAGCTCGTCAACCACCTCACGCAAACGTCGTAGCATTATTCGATGTCCAATATCCGAGAGGAAGTGAAGTAGAATTGTAGCTTCCCCACCTCCAATTAGAGAAAATAATAAAAATTAATTTAAATACATACCCTATGATTTATTTTAAATTAATCTAGAGATTTGGGACAATTGTTAAATATTATATTAATGGAAAGTGTAAAATGAGTCCATTTGCTTTGGCGCATTTGATCGTGTACTCTTAATTCGTGTTTGAACTTGATCAGAATAGCTTTCTGAAATCCAATTTTTAGTGTATATCAAAATTCAGTATGGTGTGGTATATTGATATTGAGAAAAATTGAATAACGTGAATATTTTTAATCTTGTAGAAATTTAAAACGTTAACTAAAGAATTAATTTTGAACTTAATTGCTTCCACGGTACTGAACATTTTCACGGTCACTGTCAATGCTTATTGCTTCGCAAAGAACATTAATTTATAACTTAATTCTATAATTCTTTACTTATTCTTTGATTTTTTAGGAAGAAAGGAATGAGTAGAAGCAGAAATTAAGGATGTTCTTCTCGATCGAGTTTACGAATATTATTATATTAATTAGTTATGAAACACGTTATGAATGTTGCTTTTCATATCTTATTGTATACAGTGAGTATTGACGGGGCAGAATCTCGCTGAGGGACTGGAGTTAATAGTGTAAAATTAAATAATGTTTTTACAATAAATGAAATTCACGTCATGAATTGGCCTTACTTGTACATCAAATGAAATTCTATAGAACAATGTTTTTATTTTTCATATTGCGTGTACATAATTGACTATGACAAAGTCTTATATAAAAATATTTAAATTTGGGCTAACAGGGGCCTTGGCCCAATATAGGTAATAATGTGCGGCCGCTTGGCTGCTTGGTGATTCAGCTTAAAAAAAATAATGCTACTATTAAAAATCGAACCTAGGTCAACAAACACACATGTAGAAATATTACCCGCTATATTATAATAATTTATTGTTTAAAATTGATGTTTTATATATTTTATATTTATTTTAATTAAATACATATGTTTAATTAGTGATATATTATAATTCATGATCGACTGATAAATAAAAAACAAAGTTAACTCTTGTTATTTAGCGGATTCATATATATAAGGAAATATTTTTTTATTATTACTTCTATTTGTAAATTGTACGTATAATACATTTAAAATTGTATTTTTTGTTGTAATATTTGTTGCGTTTTGCATGTAATATTGTTCCGTTTTGATTAAATTATCTTCATAACTTACCTTAATTTTCCTTATGTATAGATTGTAATTTCATTATGTTTTTTTTCTTTTAATACTGTTATGCCTTTTCATTTAATATTTTTATGTTTTGTTTATAATACTGTTATGTTTTTCTTGTAATGCTGCTTCACTTTCTTATTTGAAATCAAAGTTGAAGGTATTAATAATTGTTGATTATGAATTTTAATACTGTTTCGACTATGCATTTAATATACTTCAAATTTTTAAAATTTTGTTATATTTGGATATAATACTTTTATAGTTTTACATATGTAATGGTTATGTTGTGTTTGTATCATCGCTCGTGTTGCATGTACCCTTCAAACTTATGTTGACAATAATGTATGATTATCAAGGTAAATAAATTAGTAAGAAATTAATTTAATGAATATTTAATGTGTCATAGTGGTGAATATTTAATATTGACAACTGAAGTACATGATTTATCATGTTGAACAAGTTTTAATGTTTCATAGAAGACCTACTCTTAATATGAATAATTATTAATTTTACACCTCTATAACTTTGGGTTTTTAGACGAGATGAAATTTTTTGATGTTGTTCTCAATTTCGCTAAAAAACAACTTCACCACATTAAATTGTCTCTTTCGATGAGAGCTCTCCTCCAATTAGAGTAAGAAGAATTTCGAGCGTAAAAAGAATATTAGGAAAATAATATAAACGAATTAATTACACAATTTTAGATTAAATAAAATTCTTTCAATACCTTATACGGCTTGTAAATGTCGCCAATCTCTATCAATATACCCTTCGGTATTAGGTATTTTGTACATCCGCTGTTTTTGGGTTCTCTCCGGTAGTTCTTCCTTTGGTGGAAGCGGTTGCAAGCTGCTCAATTCTTTTTCTATCTGCACAAAGCCAATCGTCATCTTCTAATTGTTGGAGTATCACAGTGAAGCGAACTGCAGAGGGGATGAAGAAAAGACTAAATATTTTTCGAGGTATGTTTGTTTTTGGGCTTATAGTTGGCGGAAATCGCGAACTTTGAAATCAGGAATTTTAAAATTCTAATTAATAGTAAAATTGTATGTTTGTTTTGAGATTTTTTATAGGATAGGACTATATAGGATTGCAAAAAAGTTGATTTGATTTGTATTATTATATTATTATAAGAATGATTGAATGATTGAGTATTGTGTTGAAAATTGTGTAAAAGTGATAATATATATATATATATATATATATATAAAGCGTAAACCTCCCCAAATTTAAAACCATTGGATTTTCCCCGCCAAAAAAATATTTCTAAATCGGGAGGCTAATCTATGAAAAAAATATATTAACAAATAATAATAATGGATTGAGAAAAAATCTACGTAATAATTCCAAATTTCTTTCCTAATACATCTAATCTAACTTTATCGTAATTTTTTGCATTTTTAAATTTATTATCTAATAAAAATTAAAAGCTAAATCGGGAGATTTAAAAAAAATATTAACAAATAATAATGAATTGAGAAAAAATATTTATTTAAATGCACTTCATTTAAACTCTAACACTAAGTTTTACTGCAGCTAAATAGTTTCAAAAGTATATCTCAAAAATATTATTTTATTCAAAAAAATACCCAAGAATGTAAATTTTTGGGGCTAGATCTATTCTAAATCAAATTTAAGACGACCCTAAACAAACAAAATAAACTATTAAATAATTTTGAAGTGAATATTGAAAACTCCATATAGTAGCACCGATAATATATTCATTCTGAGTAATCAATTTGATGTTGAAAAAAAAAAACTATAATATAATCATTGATAAGAATATTTGAATTTGTCAACTGTTCTTTCAACTTACCAAGTGTTGATAGAAATCAATTGGCTATGTGGATATCCCGAAATTGATACATTTCAAGTTAGTTATAGTTTGTTAATATTTATTATATATATATATATATCTATTTTAAATATTTTTTTTAATTTTTTAAATATTTGTTTCCCAATTTAATATTAGTATTATGAAAATATTCAACATATTTTTTTCTAAGATTTCCCTCAAACCATTATTTTTTTTTCAAATTTATTATTATTTTTCTACATTATTTCCTTCATCCCGATCTATATATATACAAACACCGGTTATTTTACTTTCATCACCTTAAAACTTCAAGCACTAAAACTCACACCAAGTATTTTTTTTTTAACTCTAATTTCTAAGCTTAATTTAATATTTATTGTTTTCATGTTTGTTCTTTTTCTTAATTAGATTTTCTCCATGGTAAAGGATTGGGAAATTTTGATTACGGAATGTGCGTATGTTAGATCGGTGATTGAGAATTTGTGATTATTTTTTAAGTTTTAGTTTTCTTTCTTTTCTTTCGTGATCGATTTGTGATCTCAAATCTTCTATAGTTAATCATATTGTTTGTTTTAATAAGTTCTGCCGGAAGTATTATAATTGTTAAGTAGTCTAATAATAATAAGCACCTTATATTAAAAAGCAGTCAAAACCAATAATATTGTTTTTTCTCGTATATTAATATTTGTATTTTTAAATCCTCTTTTATTTCTTCTATTGATTTGAAGTTGTTTACGTGTACTAAAAATAAAGAAAACAAGACTAAAGAACTTTGAATAGCATATCAATCCAATTATTTAGAATAAAGTTCGATGTAACTATATTTCTTGAATAACAAATTAACAAATACGGAGTACAAAATTTAACCCTTCGTTTATAGATGTTATCTGCTTTCACTTATATTTCGGCGAGTTTCAAGATTTTCAATACTTAACGAATGAATTTAATTTAAAATTGTGTATTAAATATGAATTAGCTAAAACATTATTCTTAAAGAGTTTTCTGAAAATCATATTACTCACTTATTAAAACAATTGTTCAATTCAATGGAAATGCATGACGGAGTTCAATTACTAGTATTATTATTAAAAAGAATAATATGCCGAGATGTTGGGTTTATATTAGGTTTTAAATTGAATTTTGAAATCCTAATTTTAATATTGTATTAAATGGGTATGTGAAATTATAAATTCCAAAGTCCGTCCGGAATAGTCTCAAAACAAACATAACCTCAAATTTTATTTGATCATTCAAAATAATACATTATTTAAACTCTGGACGGGACCACAATCGGGTCTAAGTGTTTATTTATTTATTTTGACTAAGAGCACATAGATTGATAGGATAGATGAGAAAATGTGAGAAAAAAATAACATAAGATGTGAAAATGTATTTAATATGATTGTTTGATAAAATAAAAATAAAATTGTATAAAATTTAATAAATTGTTTGGTAAGAAGAATAATACATAAGAAAAGCTATTTTGGTGAAAAATAGGTAAAAAAAAAGTGAAAAGGATGAAAAGTCATTGCTAACATACGAGCATTACAGACCCAAATAATGGCAACTAAAAACAAAAAAATCGATTACTATATAAAGGCTTAAAAATTAATTTGACAATATCAATTCTTTCCCAAAAGTGAAGAGAAGTCTCAAAAAAAAAAGGGTTGACAAAAACTATCCACTTATACAAGTCGTAAAAATATATCGGAGGGATTTTTTAAGAGGATACAAAGGAATGAATAGCGTGAAACCTTTGCCTTTTTCACCGATCTGTATGAGAAATATATATCATTCTACCAAAACACAATAAATGTCATATGAAAAATGGTTTATTTCTAGGCCTCTTCACCCCTATCAAACAAAGCGAGGGCGACTGTTTATTTATTTTTTTCAATTAAAGTGGTCCCCAACATTAGAAAAGTAAAAACAACTCGAGTTAGGTAAAAAAAGACTAAAATTCATATAATACGTTTTTATATGACACAGACTACAAATTAGCACAAATCAACATTATTCCCTTTCAAATTAGCCAAATTACATGTTTTGTCTTCTGTAAAATTCGTCCCACAAAGTGTATTAAAATGTCAATATTCAAAGTATGTTTCATCTCATCGTGAGGCGATAATTCTCACTATCTTCTTAATTATTTGGAATTGAATTTTGGTTCGTAAGTTTTACAAATTAAAGATTTTCGTTCAACAATCAATTATCAAAGGTAAAATTTTTGACCTCATTGCGATCATTTGCTTTCTTTATTTATTTGACTTTTTATCTATGTAACATGTAGTATAGATTATTTGTTTTAATAATTCATTTAATTTAATATCACTTTTTACCTTCGATTTGAACATGATTTTTTTTATTTTTTTGGTTTGATAAAGCGAGGGTTAAATATGTCCATTCAACTTATTTTTAATGAAGAATTAAGCCAAGCCACCAAAGTTGTTCTCGAACTTCCTATAAATGTATGTATAAGAAAGAGACCATTTCAGAACTCATTCAACATCTTATAAACTCGAGCATGTTCAAATCCTCCTTGATATGTTGCAACGAATCCATACATTCTACATAGTAGGGCACAAAATAAATACAATTATAAAATATATAAAAAATACATAACAACATTCTATCTCTAGTTTGATTGGAAATCTAAGTCGGGTAGAGATTTCTTCGAATCTAAGTCCGATTGGAAATCCGAAAGTGTTATGGCCAGATGGGGATTAGACTATCTAAGCGATAAACCAACATTCTATCTCGAGTTTCTTTTGGATACTTGAGAATGTTTTTTAAGCGCCGTCCAATGTTCCTTCCTCGTTACTCGATATCTTGCCACCATGCCAGCGGCAAAGGATATCTCGTACACAACATTGCATACATAAGGCTTCCGGCGGTACGAAGCATAAGGAATGTCTCTCATGTCATCTATCTCTTTTTTGTGTCTTAGGCACATTTTCTTGGATAGATGGATTCCATGCCCGAAAGGTACGAAACCTTTCTTAGAATCTGCATGTTGAATCGTTTCAAGGCGGTGTCTATGTATGAAGGTTTGCGATAAGCTTATCATCCTTTTCTTGCTATCTCGAGTAATCTTGATCCCAAGGATGTGCGGCTTCCCTAAGTCCTTCATATCAAAATTTTTTTGAAAGCCATGCCCTTCGATCGATAACACCTTTACATCGAGTTTCCGATGAGCGAATGTCATCTCGTATAGTACTAAGAATACTAATGCGATTCCGACATGCTTTTTATACACACACAACTCGAACTCGTTTTGATCAAACCCGTTAAGACTTTATAACATGATCAAAACATTGGTTCCAAACTCTGGATGCATGTTTGAGAGTTAAGTAAATGGACTTCATGAGCTTCTAAACTAGGTGTTCTTGGCATTTTTTTCAATGAAGCCTTGGGGTTGTTGCATATAGATTTCTTCATCAAGACTTAGTTAAGGAAAAGTTTGTCTTGACATCCATTTGCCGATTTCAAAATCGAGATCTTGTGCCTATCGACAAAGAGAATCGGATGGACTTGAGCATTGCTACTGGTGAGAAAGGTTTCCTCATAATCGATCCCTTCTTTTCGAAAGTATAACCTTTCGCCACAAGCCTTGCCTTGAAGGTTTTTCCTTAAAATCAGGTTCCTCTTTTCTCTTGTATACCCACTTGCAACCAATAGGTTTGACCCCATTAAGTGGTTCGACTAGCTCCCCACGCTCTGTTATGATCCATAGAACCTCATTTGGCTTTTCATTACCTTTTGCCAAGAAAACTGCATCCTTATCTTGGATTGCCTCATCATATGTCCATGGTCCGATTCATCTTGTCAGGGAATCGAGTCAGGGACTCTCCTATCCCCATGAATCTCTCTCGGCTGTCTCACAACCCTCCCACTACTGACGAGGCTCGGTTGTGAAAGTGTGTCGTTTGGTATATCATCTTTATGCAGGTTAGCAATGAGGTTAGCCCTCTTAGCTCATTTAAGGTAATCTCACTTCGGGTCTTCTTTCGTTCATATAGTCTTCTTCCAAAAATCTAAAGTGGGTGCTTATGACCACCTTTTGATCTTTGGGACCATAAACATACACCCTTTTTTTCTAAAGGGTATCCTATAAACAATATTTAATTACGATCGAGGATCGATTTCCGGCTTCCTTGTCCAACCGTGGGCGGACACCCCCAAATTCTCATGTGTCTCATACTGGGCTTCTTGGGTCCACAATTCTTTGGGAGTTTTATGAACCGATTTGGATGGCACCAAGTTAGAATATAAGCATTTGTTTCAAAGCATGACCCCGAAGCGACTTGGGAAGATCCGCATAACACATCATTGATCTAACCATTTCAAAAAGTTCTGTTTCTTCGCTCTGCAACCCCCATTTTGTTGAGGGTTAAGTGCGATTAATTTGGGATGCAATCGCTTCATCGATAAGTAGTTCAAAAACTCATATTTGAGGTATTTCGCCTCCATGATCGGATCGTAGAGACTTGATACATTTTTCCCTATGATTCTCTGCTTGAGCCTTAAATTCTTTGAATTTCTCAAAGGTCTCAGATTTATGCTTCATAAGGAAAATATAACCGTCTGAAAGTAGTCATTAATAAAAGTGATGAAATACTCCGTAACCTCCTCTTTCCATGGTTGACATTGGACCACATACATCTATGTGAGCGATTTCTAACACTTCTTTTGGCTCTATTCCCTTGGCTCCGAATGCCCTCTTGGTCGTTTTACCCTCAAACATGATTCGCGAGGTTGGAATCGGTTCAACTTGGATAAACTCTAGTGAACGTCTTTCACCAACCTTTGGATCCTCTTTGGATTAATATGTCCCAATCTTAGATGCCATAGAAGTGTTTCGTTCACGTCGATGAATTTTCTTTTCTAGGAAGCAGTTGATGTGTTATAGGATGCATTTAGTGAGTGGTGTGCACAATTAATTGTATAGAGATTACTTGACAACGTTCCATAACATAGATAAATTTATCATAAAGAGAAATGGTAACAACTTTATCAAAAGTAATCGAATATCCATCAAGGTAAAGTTTAGAAACCGAAATCAAATTCTTTCTAAAAATCGGAACGTAAAAAGAACATCTCTTAAAATTAAAACTATGTCTTCAAAAAGCAGTGCCTTACTCCCATTGGCAATTTGCCACTCTCGTGGCATCGCCTAAAGTGTGATGAGAATCTCCTCCACTAAGTTGTCGGGTCCGTTTGAACCTGTAAAAGTGAAACATACTTGATCGGTGGATCCGTATCCACCACCCATAAATGGGAGGCATCGCCCGCTAAGCAAGTTTCAACAACTAGTGCGTGAGAATTACCTTTCTTTCCATTCCTTTTGGGATTGGAATAGGTGACCTCAAATCCTTCTCACCATGACTTAAAGCACTTCCCCTTGGTTGGCTTCCTCCACCTCCACCTCCTTTCACCTTTGTCTTTTGCAACACTTGAGTTCACTTGCTTGTGGCTTTTGTCCCTTTTCTTGTTCTTACCACCCCTTGGCCTAGAAGAAAAAAGGTCCATTTGCCACCAAGACTTGGCTTTTTTGCCCCAATATCTCAGCCTCTGCCGAGACCAAAAGCTTGCAATAGATTAGACATCGAGAACTTTTGATTATTCATCGATAGTTCAACCTGAAAAATTCAAAACTTTTCGTAGAGAATGGACACGAAATCGATTTTGGTCTCGATGTCGTATTGGCGCCAAGTACCTCAAGTTTGTTAAGGTGAGCCATCATCTGGAGAACGTGTTCCTTACTGAGGTGTTCCTCCACAATTTTCATAGAGAGCAAGTCCTCATGGTGATCCGACGAACTCGATTCGATGTTGAAACATCGCTTTAAGACTAGTCATGATGTCTGCAGCGGTCTCAACGTTCCGGTGTTGGTGTTCAACACATCGACATGAAGCAAGATGGTACACTTTGCCATTTCGTTGGAGCGCTCGGTCGACATACTCTTTCTTAACCAATTTACTTGACTTCGTCTTTTGGCTTTTCTGGTTTAGGTGTAGTGAGAACCAGGTTATGGCTTTGTGCGATGAGGACAATAGTAAGTTTACGACTTCAATCAACAAAGTTTTCACCCGTAAGCAAATTGTCTTTAAAGTATATTGAGCGATTGGATTAAAAAGGTTGCGACATGATGGAATGAAATAAATAATAATATGCATAAGCACAAGTATATCCTAAAATTCGATCACATATTTCATATTAAAATCTCCAAAAAAATATGAACATGCATCAGCCAACATCTCAAAAACAGTTTAAATAAGCCGTGGGGTGTGTCATTATTTAAACACATTCAACGAGTTTCAAACAAGAACAATTACAAACCTTTAATATCAGTTAATAGTTGGCTCTACTTGACCAATATAAAATTGACGGGGGACGGGGAAGATATATGCATATCAATTTATACCTAAGTAATAACCATGATTAAATACATAATTATTATTTACGCTTTGAGCGAGCCTCGTGGGAGAGTCATAATCGCCACTAGTAATAATCCACAATCATCCATTAGGAATTTATTCATGTGAAAGCTATCTTTTGACCGAAATCTCGTGAAGGAATTTCTCCAAAAGAATTCACAAATAAATAAATCATGGAGGTCAATAATTAATTCAATTTTATTATCGAAATAAAATTGTCAATTAATTGTTTAAACATACTTAGTAATTTTAAAAGTGAGATTTTTTCAAAACCATTTTCTCATGCATCGCAAATTTAAACAAATTTAAATAAAGCGTAAATAATGCATAAACATCAAGACAAAAATTAAACATATTGGGCACAAATATCCATTGTCATGGTTTAATTTTTCTTGTGATCGATTTTCATTCCCTTCATCGTTCTTCAAATTTCCCCCTTGACCGTTTCAAAAATGCCTTGTCAAGCCCGTCATCGACCATCTCATGGCGGGTGCCGCTACAGGATGCCGTAGAATGGCCCCGTCGTCGCAAGCCAAAGTACTGGGGCGCCCGTCGCCCAGCGCATCTCGCATCTTTGCCCGGATGCCAGCGTCCGCATGCGCCTCATCGTGCCCATCACCCCATGCGCCCAGACGCACATTCGCGCCAGCAGCGCCTCGGCATTGCCTCGTCGGCGCTACTCCGTATCGCCATCTTTGTCGCGGCTTCGAATCCGATTCGGATCGCCGCTTGCCTTAACGCATCCTACACCTGCCCGGCGCACCCTAGCGTCCACATTGCCATGCGCGTGCCTCCTTAGCACGCGTTTAACGACACGCCTATGCCATGCTCGTTTTAGGATCCGTCTTTTAATTCTTCGTCTCTCCTAGTTTCCGATCCGATTACAATTTATTTACAAAAATAAATAAACCTAGATCTGAACCTATTTATTACATTGATCAAATCAAACAAATACTAATCTACTCGTGGATTTTTTTGAATGAAAACGAATCCGAACGAATCGAATTAAGAAACCACAAATTATATAAATGCGTAAATAAACACATTAAATTCCATGACAATTGGATTGGATAAAAAAAGATCTAGCAATTCTACTATCAATTTCAAATTTAATAACGAATTAAATTACAATTTAAAATTCATAATTAACCAAAATCGAGGCTCGATACTAGTTGTTGGGGAATTAATGTTGGGGAATAATTTGCCACAATCTATTCGAGGTGAATATTTAAATACAAATTTAATTCTTTAATTATTACTAGCATGAATTAATCATATATTAATTCAAATAATAATTGCAACAACATATCATGCATATAAAAAGCCACGTAAAACCTACGTGCGGAATCTACGGGTTTCGTGAGCGTACCTCTCGGGATGGCGGTGGCTTCGGTCGGACGGACTAACAAAAAGGACTTCCCAAGTATTCCCTTAGCCCTTGCTCCAACTATCCGGTGGAAGGACACTTGTCGAACAATTAACAAAAGAAAAAAAAAATAAACTTTGTTGCACCACCTTTGTGGATTTGCTAATATTTCCAAAGACATGGAATTGTACTTGGGAATGAACTAATCATCCCTATTTATAGGAGGGAGGTGGTCGAAATTTTATGTGATATTTCAATGTGGGAAAAAGATTTTTCTTGGTCACCAAGAAATCTTGAATATATCTTCTATATTCTTTTTCCCATAATTAAAATATTCCACAAAAAAATCCCACTCCTCTATAATATGGAATTTTTGAAAATATTTAGTGCAAGAATCCAAGATTTGGATCTTCTTGAATTTATGAGATATTCTTGTATTTCAAGAAATACATATCTTTCATAATATCTTTTCAAGAAAATCAAGAAAATCTTTCTTGCCCATTATATTTTCTAATTTTTTGAAATTTACTTATATAAATAACCAAGTGGGAGATTTCTTGAATTTAATGAGATAATCTTGTATTCAAGAATACATATCTTCATTCCATAACAAAATTCAAAGAAAATCTTTCTCCCAACATATCTATATATATTTCAAAAATTTTGGTTGGAAAAATTAAGCAACAATATTTATTTTATTTTAATCACCTTTTGAGGTTATTGGACTATTTGTTGGGCTACTCGGGGGCCTTTAGGAGAATTAAGATTGGACTTCTAATGGATCTTGAATATCTAATATTGAGCCACAATATAATTCAAGCCCATAAATATTAATTAATCCACTACATAATTAATATTAGACTATCCATCTTAACCCGTATTACAGTCAATATGGCTCCGATCATTATTTCCGTGTTTAAGATTATCTAGCCCATTAATTAATTCAAAGCCAAAATAGCTTTCCATTAATTAATATCTTTTGTCCTTGGTCAAGGCGGTTCAACATTATTATCCATCTGGGAAACAAATTCCCTTGCAAGATTTGGTATGATAAAACTTATGAACCTCCCAAGGGGCAAATCAAGCAAGTGTACTTGCACACGATTCTTCAGATTAAATCTTAGCAATCACATGTGACCAATAATATTGCCCAAGATAAAAAGTATTGAATCTCTCTCGATTAAGCTACCCATGATAAGTCAAAGCAATAGTTACCAATCCGTGATCTATTTAAGGGGCGAAGGTTAAGAAACAACGAACGCTGAGGTCTAATTCTTCCTTGTTCGGTTCTAAAGAATTTATCCTCCTGTGGGTCCTATTCGGCGAGATCGATCATGCACTAGTGTAATCTCTTGGTCAAGACAAACCAATCTGAGCCTTACACCTCAACCTTTCGCGATGGTTGTTCATTTCCATCTAGGTCGTGAATGGCGTACTTTTTTAGTTACAAGGGATTTATTAATTTAATCTTTTGTGATGGGTATCACTAAATTAACTACAATGTAACACGTCTGAATTATTGAACAGTTATGCAATAAATATATGTAACATTCAATCATATTTAAAAGCATCATGATAAACAATTTATTTGATAAATAAGTGCGGAAATTCGGTTTTAGATTATACAAAGTAAAAAGCATACTTTTCGGTATAATCCCAACAATCTCCCACTTATACTCAAAATGGGCTTTTAAGTATACTACAACGTCTCGAGTAGTCCGTGACATCTAATGTCACCTACACGAACCCTAATAATTTCTCCCACTTATACTCAAAGCAGTTAGCAAGCGGTCTTGACACCCATTCCCTCACACATGTCTCGAATGTATCTTTTACAGAATGACTTTGTGAATGGATCGCTAGGGTTTGTCCTCGGGACGCTATCTTTGCCCACATCTATATCTCTCTCTTAACTTGATTTCTCGTATAAGATGTCTTTCTTTAATGTGTTTGTTTGACTCATGGACTCTTGGTTCTCTTGAATTTAAATTATCCCCTAGCGAGATATTGCTAGACAAATTGAGAACACCGTCAAGTCCACTAAGAAGATCTAGAGCCCAATCGGTTCTTTCCTTTTTTTTCTACAAACAACTTCTTACCCGAACTTCCATGGTTGAGTCGTGATGCATTTACCTTCACACTCGTCCCATTTGATGGCTACACTTCCCAAATGGAAACACACTAAGGTGAGGCGGATAATTTCGGAATCTAAATTTGATTGGAAATTTGAGTAAAATAGTGTGGCCGATGGGGATTGGAGTATCGGACCGATAAATCAACATTCTATCGAGTTCTTTTCGGACACTTCGAATGTTTTTAAGCGTAAATCGATTCGCTTTCCCTGGGTTACTTTGATATCTTGCTACCACCATTTCTTCCAAAATAGATATTCGGTCTTACAAAAGCAATGCATACATAAGGTTTAAAAAACGGTAGAAGCACTAAAGGAATACCTTTCATGTCATCTATCTCCTTTTTTGTCTTAGGGAACATTTTCTTGGATAGATGGATTCCAAGTCCGAAAGGTACGAATCCTTTCTTGGAATCTTGCATCTTTCAATCGTTTCAAAAACCGATATCTATGTATGAAACTTGCAATAACCCGATCATCATTTTTCTTGCGATCTCGAGTGATCTTGATCCCAAGGATGTGTCGATTTTCCCTAAGTCTTTCATATCAAACTGTTTTGAAAAGCCATGCCTTAAAACGATCTAACCACCTTCCCATCGTTTCGATGATCACAATGTGATCTACGTATAGTACTAAGAATACCAATGCAATTCCGATAATTTTTTATACACACAACTTTTTCAAACTTGTTTTGATCAAACCCATAAGACTTTATAACATGATCAAAAAATTGGTTCCAAGTTACTGGATGCCCTGTTTGAGTAAAGTAAATGGACCTCTTGAGCTTTACAAACTTGGTGTTCTTGGCTTTGTTTCAATGAAACCTTGGGGTTGTTGCATATGGATCTCTTAATCAAGACTTAGTAATTAAGGAAAGCTGTCTTGACATCCATTTGCCAAATTTCAAAGTCGAAATCTTCCAAACAATCGATAAGAGAATACGGATGGACTTAAGCATGGCTACGGGCGAAAAAAGTTTCCTCATAATCGAACCTTTTCTTTATGAGTATAACCTTTCGCCATTAGTCTTGCTTTTAAAGGTTTCAACCTAAAATCCGATCCTCTTTTTCTCTTATATACCCACTTGCATCTAATGGGTTTGACCAAAATTAAGTGGTTCGACTAGCTCCACATTCTATTATGAAACATAGAACCCACTTTGGCTTTTCATTCTTTGTTTGCCAAGTGTTTAAGATCCTTATCTTGGAGTGCCTCGTCATGGGGTCGATTCGTCTTGTCCAGGAATCAAGTCCAGAGGACTCTCTATTCCCATGAATCTCTCGGGCTGTCTAACAACCCTCCCCTTCTGACGAGGCCGGGGTTATGGCGTATCATTTGGTATATCATCTAGTACAATTGGCATTGAGGTTTTCCTCTAAGCTCATTTAAGGTAATCTCATACGGGTTTTCTTTGGTTCATATAGTCTTCTTCAAAAATCTAAAAAGTCGAGTCAAACCATGATGAGCACCTTTTTGATCTTTGGGACTAAAGAACATACACCCTTTTGTTCCTCGGGTATCCTTCTTGACCTTAATTACGATCGAGGATCAGTTTACGGGTTTTCCTTGTCCAACACGTGAAATTTGGACACCCAAAAATTCTCATGTGTCTCATACTAGGCTTTTTAATGGGTCCACAATTCTTTGGGAGTTTTGGGAACCGATTTGGATAGCACCAAGTTGGAATGTAAGTCATTTGTTTCAAGGCATGACTGGAGCGACTCGGGAAGATCCGAACAACTCATCATTGATCTAACTATTTCCAAAAGAATATATTTCTTTGCTCTGCAACTTGGTTTTATTGAGGGGTTCGGGTGCGATGGTGGGATACAATCCCTTCATCGATAAGTAGTTCAAAAACTCATTCTTTGAGGTATTCGTCTCCACAATCGGATCGTAGAGACTTGATAATCTTTTTCCTTATGATTCTCTGCTTGAGCCTTAAATTCTTTGAATTTCTCAAAGGTCTCGATTTATGCTTCATAAGGAAAATATAACCGCATTCTCGAGTAATCATCAATGAAAGTGACGAAATACTCATAACCTCCTCTTGCTTTGGTTGACATTAGACCACATACATACGTGTGAGCGATCTCTAACACTTTTGGCACTATTCCCTTGGCTCCAAATGCCCTCTTGGTCATTTTTACCCTCCAAACATGATTCGCGGGTTGGAAGCGGTTCAACTTGGAGAAGTTCTAGTGAACCATCTTTCACCAACCTTTGGATCCTCTTTGGATTTATATGACCCAATCTTAGATGCCAAAGAAGTGTCTCGTTCACGTCGATGAGCGTTTTTCTTTTCGGAAATAGTTGATGTGTTATAAGATGCATTTCGTGAGTGGTGTGCACAATTAATTGTATAGAGATTGTTCCGCCAACGTTCCATGATGAGATAAATTTATCATAAAGAAATGGTAACAACTTTATTAAAAGTAACCGAATATCCATCATGAAAAAGTTTTAACCGAAATCAAATTCTTTCTAAAACTCGAACGCATATAGAACATCTCTTAAAATTAAAACTCTTGTCTTCAAAAGACAGATGCACTTCTCCCATCGCTTCAAATTTGCCACTCTCGTAGCATCGCCCGGTGTGATGAGGATCTCACTTCCACTTAGTTATTCGGGTCCTTTTGAACCCCGTAGCGTGAAACAAACATGATCGAAGTGGATCCCGTATCACCACCCATAAATGGGAGGCATACGCCCGCTAAACAAGTTTCAACAACTAGTGAGTGAGGATTACCTTTCTTTCCTTTCCTTTTGGGATTGGAGCAGTGACCTCAATGTCCTTTCTCCCCCTTGATGAAACATATTCCTTTTGGTTTTTCTCTTGACACCCAACCATTCTAACCGTCTTTTTCTCACTTTTCTTAATGATGAGTTTGCTTTGGTTCGACCACTTTCCTTTTCTTGAGATTTGTCTTCCGATGGCTAGATCTCGAGAAAAAACTTTTTGGTCACCAATGCTTCGTCTTTTCTTTACTAAATGCTTCTCCACTTTCTCCAAGGCTTCTTGTAGATTATCCATAGTAAACATGTGATCACTCATCACAAAACCACGGTAAAATTCATCGAAGCTCCTTGGCGAGTAAAAACATAAATTCGATTTGGGCCTCATCACAATACTTAGTTCGAGATAAGCTAGTTTAAAGAAAATGGTGTTTGACCACGAGAACATGCTTCCTACGGGTGTTCCTCAACCATTTTCGGCCTAGCCACGTCGTCGTTTTTAAACCGATCGATCATGCGGTCTTTTGTTGAAAACATTTCTTCAAGACTTTGCATAATTTCGCGGCGGACTCAACACCTTCATGAA
Source organism: Stenogyne calaminthoides (assembly GCA_037126765.1). Lineage (NCBI taxonomy): Eukaryota > Viridiplantae > Streptophyta > Magnoliopsida > Lamiales > Lamiaceae > Stenogyne > Stenogyne calaminthoides. The sequence continues at coordinate 3,717,940 of JBBCBC010000038.1, forward strand.
TGTGTCTCAAATCATCGTGTGAAGTCAAGATTACGCGTTTCATGGGTTTATCGCTCGCTCCCAAATATTATACTCATGTCTTGCCGCATCGGTTGATTCATCGGTGAGGCTTTACGTGGCTTGGGTACATCAAGAATCAATAATGTTTTTGTGCGGGTAAAGACATGCATCATATTTCGTTTCCAAACATTATAGTTTTCTCCGGATAATTGGTGTTCTTTGAGTGTATATAATGGATTAAAAAGATTGCGACATGATGAACTTGAAATAAACAACAATATGCATAAGCACAAGTATATCACAAGATTTGATCACATACATCATATTTAAAATCTCAGAAAAAATATTGTTGGGAGATGAATTTAATAAAAGATTATATGATTTTGATTAAGATCCTAAAACCCTAAGTATGACATGTTTAGTAATGATCTTGATAAATGAGTCGAGGATTAGGTTTTAGAGTATTAGGATATTATCGCAAAATGTATAGTCGGCAGATATAGTTAAAGGGATAGGTTCGAAGACTACGAAGAACTCGAAGATGTTTCTCAAGATAATCAAGGTTCAAGATGAAACCGAAGTCTCACTAAAGAAGATGAAACCGAGAACTCAAGACTCAAAGATGAAGACTCAAGATATCACCAAGATAAATCTAAAGACTCAGAGAACTCAAGACTCAGAGAACTCAAGACTCGGAAGACTCAATACTTAAAGGTCAAGACCGAGAAATCAAGATCAAGAATATTTGAAAAGACAAGAACCATCAAGACTCAAAGAATGTAATCAATGCTCAAGATGAACCCGAATGTTCCGAGACACTGGAATATATCTATCTCAAGGATGCAATCGAGAAAAACGCGATGCCTTAGAAAGTTAGATATTGCTAAGACATTCAAATGCGCATAAAAGGAACTAAGTCGGAAGTGTTGTTAAGGTTATATCAAACTCGGGAGTTTGTAACCAAAAGAGCCGTTGAAGATGTCTACCTTTAATCGGAGACAAAAGTCAAAAAGAAGAAGATTTATATCCACCATACGATTTGACGGTGACAACCCATGAAAAAGATGTCGGATGTCACGAAAGTTCATTGCAAAAAGTGAAGGCGGCTACATGAAAGGCTATTGCTAAAATGTGTTAGGGAGTTTCAAACCCTAAATATAGCCAGTTTCTCACACACCATAAGAGGAACTCCACTATATCTCTCCAACGGATAGTTTTCAAAAGTAACCTTGGTGTATGCTATAAATTTTGGTGACCCTCTACATTGTAAGGTTCACGGAAATTTATCGCAACTCAAGAGCTCAAACTTATTCTTGCAAAAAGTTAAAGCACTTTCGAAATACCTTGAATTTCCCAAGTGCTTCTATATTGAAGAGAGCTCACTTTACTAAGCCTAGCTTGATAAGATTTATCAAAGCTTAGTCGAGATATCTAACCCTTTGCATTGTGCTTCATTTGTAAAGGATATCTCATCCTAGTTGGAAACCAACCAAGAAAACCCCAAACCCTTGAGAAGGTAGTTGGAGTGTGTTTGTTGGTGAGTAGAGTTGTAAAGAGTTAGTAAACTACGCGGAGTAGTCGAGAAAACTCTAGAGGAGAAGTTAGTAAGATCTGAGGGGTAGTCCGAAAGCTTGTGTGTGATTGAGTAAGTAAACTACGGAGGTAGTCGAGAAAACTCAAGGTCGGGTTGAGTAAAGTAAACTACGTGGAGTAGTCGAAAACTCGGGGCGAGTTGAGTAAGTAAACTCAAGGTAGTCGAAAAGCTCGAGAAGTTGATAGTGAATTTCTCGAAGAGTCGAGGGAGAGTGGATGTAGGAGCTTGAGTCTCGAACCACTTATAATTGTTGTGTTCTTTATTGCTTTTTTATATCGTGCTTACTGCATTTGCATTAACTTGATTTTGAAAGCATACTTTTCTTTGATATTAGGTTGGAATCAATCCTTTGAAGTTGCATAAGTGAATCCTGACCTAATCACTATTTCATAAGGGAAGGTTTTTTACAAAGCTTAAAGCAGTATAAACTAAGAACCAACCATTCAAGATGGTGAGTAGCTTGAGACAGATAGTTATCAAACCGAACTCTCTTCGAGGATTGAAGAAGTTAGTTATCGATCCAGCAACTCGGGATCTCGACTTTCGAGGACTCGGTTGGGATTATCGAGGGTATCGAAAGCGACTTCGGGATCACATCTCGATGAGATTTTGACTCGGAAGCGATCTGTTTCTCTCGAACCTAATCTTGAGGATTATCATTAAGTGACCTCGGTAAGAAAAAAGTTTTTAAAATCTTGAACACGTGTATTCCCCATACACGTGTAAGACTCGTTTTTCTTACGGGACCTACAAGTGGTATCAAAGCGTTGGTTCAACTTGACCCATTTGTGTTGACCAAAGTTTTATTTTCAAAAATACTTGTGGTCTATCTCGAATGATCTTATTTCTTTGAAATTTTTTTCTTTTCAAAAGATCGGAAAAATGTCTTCTAAAAAACTTCCCATGTTCTCGAAGAGAGAACTATGATCTATGGAGGCGAGAATGCAGGCTCATCTCGTATTCCAAACATGGCGTATGTGGAGAGTGGTTTCGAGGACCATTCAAATTTCTTGTGGTGAATCGAGAATTCTGGAAGAAGAGAGAATTGATCCTAGAAGCGAAATTTCCTAAGTCGATGACCAACTAACTCTCGAGGAGAGAAAGTTAGTCAATCTAGACTACATTGCAAAAAGACACACTATCTGATACAATTGATGATGGTGTGATGGGAATGATCTCTCAACATAATCTTTGCTAAAGAGATATGGGATACCTTAGTTGTTATGTGCGAAACACGGATCATATAAAAAGAAAACAAACTTTCGGTGGCAATTGGAAAGTTTGCCGGTTTTGAAATGAATGATGGTGAATCAATAGACAAATTGGAAGTCGGATTCACTAGCATCATGAATGATCTAAATGCACTTGGAAAGAAATATCCACAAAAAGAGAAGTGGCATTGAAAATTCTTAGAGGTCTTTCTAAGAAATGGGATATTCATGCGATTGGTGATTGAAAACACCAAGAACATTAGTTCAATGCCATACCAACAAGTCTTCTCTAAAATTTGAAAAGCCTATGAATTTGTAATTGATAAAGAAAACCAAAAAGGTGGCACGACAAAGATGATTCTCCATCAAGTAAAAATGTGGCTTTAAAAGCCAAAGATAAAACCTGTAAAAATAAAGAGTCTGAGAACCCCCATGCCAAACATCAGGATGAGCTTGAGGAAAAGATAGCACTGATGGCAAGGAGGTTTGACAGACTTAATAGTAGATTTGGAAAATACAAAAAGCTTTTACAGGGAACCACAGTGCGGAAGAAACCCGAGGACGGATCAACCGAGAAGAAGAAGGACGAAAATTTGAAGGATCTTCATCGAAAAAGAAGGACTCCAAGTCTAAAAAGAAGAAAATGATCGGGATGATGATGACAACAAATGCTATAATTGTCAGAAGAAAGGTCACTTCCAGTATGATTGTCCAGAGTTGAGTGCTAAGGAGAGAAGAGAAAGACAAGCTAAAAGAGATCAGAAGTTCTCAAGCAAAAGGCCATGGTTGCGGAAGAAGAACACTACGAAGAGGAATCTAGCTCTTGGATGAGATATTCTCGGGACGGTGAAAGTGATGACATCATCGATGGCCATTGAGGAGGAGGAAAACAAGACCTTTCGGGCCCGACTAAAGATCACATGGCAGCGATATAGAGAGAGATGAAAAAGCTCTCGATATATGGTATCTTGACAATGGATGTTCAAGACATATGACGAGGATACAAGAAGATACTTTCGGTGACTATGTTGAACAAAGAGGCCTGAGATCACTTTTTGGAGATAACTCCAAAGGACGGTGAAGGATATGGAACTTTGGAAATCGACTTCGATTCATATCCATGGTGTTTCATATGTATCTGGATTGAAGCATAACTTGCTTTCAATTAGCCAATTTACGTGATAAAGGTTTTAATGTTGAGTTCTCCAAGAACTTATGTTTTGTGAAAGATGATACATCACGAAAGTACTCTTTGGTACAAGAAAAGGGAATGTGTATATTGGCGATTGGAGTTCAACTCCTAAAGATACATGTTTAGTTGCTTAAAAAGTTCCACAAATACCAGTTGGTTATGGCATAAAAGAATGAATCACCTAAATTTCAAAACCCGAACAAGCTTGCAAGATTAGCTCTTGTAAGAGGGTTCCCTAACGAAGTGTTCAAGAAGAGAAATATATTTGTGATGCATGCAGAAAAGGCAAAAGCGGATAAGAGCATCATTTAAAAGTAAAGTTGAGGTTTCTCTTGAAAAGAATACTTGATTACTTCATATGGATCTTTTTGGTCCTATAACACTGTGAGCACTAATGGCGAAATATACATTGGTAGTAGTTGATGACTACTCAAGATATACTTGGGTCATATTCTTACTCGATGAAAAGAGACTCGAGATAAATTTCGCCGGAGTTCTTGAAAAGGCTCGAGATTGAGAAAAAATCGAGTGTGGTCAAAATCGAAAATCGACAAAGGAACTGAATTTATAAATCATATTATATCGATTATTGTGCAAACAAATAGAATTTCTCATGAAACATCAATTGCAAGGACCCTCAACAAAATGGTGTTCTTTGAAAAAGAATGAAGGACTACGAAAAAAAAGGCTGAAGAAGGACAATGATAGTGAAGCCGATATTCTAAAAGATTTTTGGTAAAGTCAACATCAACAACGCATGCTACTCCAGAATAGATCCATCGTTAAGAGTCAAGGCAAAACACCTTATGAGCTTTGGAATGAAAGGAAGCCTCTTGTTTCTTTCTTTTCGTGTGTTTGGTTGCAAGTGTTTCATACACAATAATGGTAAAGATGGGTTGAAAACTTTTGATAGTAAAGGCGATGAAGGAATATTCTTAGGATATTCGAAGTCGATAAAACTTTCGAGTTTACAAATTTGTAGGACTCTTATTGTGGAGGAAACACCTCATGTTGTTTTTGATGAAACTACTTGTGTTCGGAAAAAACAGAACATGATGCAGATGAACTAACTAAGAGGATCACCAGATTAAGCTAAACAAAAGATAAATCATCCCTTTGAACGAGAAAAAAGAAGAAGTCAATCACTATCTATGATTGGAGTGACTCGGACTCGGATAAAAAGTTGGGATGGAAATCGAGGATGGTGAGACTCGGGAAAACCAACACTCCAAAGGTGACCAATCTGAAGCGGACACTAGTTCGGACTCGGGTATGTGATGCCAATGAAGATATGGTCACTGGTGAGGCAAATTTCGAATCTATCAACCAAAGGGAACAAATGTCTCTCGACAATGTTACGAATAGAATCTCCCCGAGGAAGATGATTCACTTTCTCCTTTTTGTTGTTCCTGAGTTTCTTGATTTAAGCGAACCTAACATTTTAAATGTTGAGGATACTATTGAAGGGGAACATCAAGAAGGAAATGGTTAGATAGTCATCCTACAAGTCGTTGTGGGTGATCTAACTGAAGGAGTTAAAACAAGAAAGGTTCCATGGTGAGAGTGTGCACTATTTCTGCCGCTTCCTATCGAAAAAAAGAACCTCTTTGAGATTAATGAAGCTCTACAAGATTCTTATTGGATTCTTGCTATGCAAGATGAAATTTGAATCAATTCTCAAGGAATGAAGTATGGGAGTTGGTAGATAGACACGAAAAGGCACAATGTCATTGGAACCAAGTGGGTTTTCAAGAATAAAAGAGATGAAAACAACAACATTGTAAGAAACAAAGGCAAGGCTAGTTGCACAAGGTTATTCCCAAGAAAGAAGGCTTGGATTATGATGAAACCTTTGCACTGTTGCAAGACTAGAAGCCATCAGATTGTTTCTTGCATATCTTTCCACATGAAGTTCACGAGTATCAAATGGATGTGAAAAGTGCATTTACGAGCGGTGTGCTTAAAGAAGAGGTTTATGTGGAACAACCTCCCGGCTTCAAAGCAGAATGACCAAGTTTCTGAGGCTCGAAAAAAGCCTTGTATGGTCTCAAACAAGCACCCGAGCATGGTATGATACTCTTTTCGGTTTCTTACTGACCATGGTTTTATCAAAGGAACTATTGATAGAACTCTGTTCGAGGATAGAGGATGGGAAGATATCTTCTTGGTTCGGGATATATGTTGATGACATCATTTTTGGATCTCAAACCATCACCGTGTGAAAAGTTTTCAACACGATGAAAGGCAAGTTTGAGATGTCAATGATGGGAGAGATGAATTTCTTTCAGGTCTTCAAGTGAAACAATCAAAGGAAGGAATATTCATCAACGAGGGCCAAAATACACGAGAGATCGATTGCCAAATATGGTGTACAAAATTGCAACTTCGGTTAGGATTCCTATGAATACTAACTACAAGATGGATCTGATTAGGAAGGCCGTCGGTGAATCATACCGATTATAGAGAATCATTGGATCATTGCTCTATCTCACGACAAGTAGGCGGATATAACATTTCTTTGTTGGGATATGTGCAAAGATACCAAGCTAATCCTAAGACTAGTCACATGGAGGCCGCCAAAAAGATCTTGAGATATCTTAAGGGCACGATGAATAGAGGATTATGGTATCCGGTGATGATAACCTTGAATTAATGGTTTCTTTCAGATCTTGACTATGGAGTTTTCGAAATTGTGAGAAGTCCACAGCGAGGAACTTGTCAATTTCTAGGAAGCAAAGCCCGATATCTTGGTTTCAAAAAAGCAGGACCTCGGTAGCAACCAAGACTTCTGAAGTTTGAATACATGGGCTGCGGGGAAGTCTGCGTGCTTTCGATTCTTTGGCTGCAGACAACAATTAAGGGATTATAAAGTTGTGGCCAATGAAGTACCAATATTTTGTGACAATAATAGTGCCATTGCTATTTCACAAAAATCATTATTACACACCGAGATGCAAGCATGTGGATATCGGACATCACTTCATCGAGAGATCATGTCGAGAAAAAGGACATAAAGATGGAGAAAATTCATCTTGATAGGCAAAAAGAGTGATATCTTGACTAAACCTTTGGTGAATCAAGATTTCGTGAACTTTCGATTGAATTAGGGATGTTAGAACCGGTGTATAAAATAAATCGAAAAATTGAAGATTTTCGGATACATGAGTTTTTTCTCGAAATTCTCTTGAGAACTTCGGGGATAAAATGGAAATCTTGAATCGAGTCTCGGAAACTCAGTTCTTGAAGGTCAATTACTCATTAGCATATCTTGAACCCTTTTCAATTTTCGATTATTATCTTGACATTTTATCAAGGTCGATCGAAAGAAGACCGATAGAGGAAATTAGTCCGAAAAGGTAATGACTCATGTGATCCATTTATTGCTTAAGTAAAACTTCAATAATCATTATGAATAAATACAAAACACACGAGAATGTTTTTTTGGGCGGGATAGTTTTAAATTAGAAGAAGGACAACGATCATTTAATGCTCGCCACATTATTGACCAAAGAGGATATTTTGGCGGCTTACTTTTAGGAGATCGTCGGTTCATATACCCGATTAATCGGAGATTAATCTCAAGATTGTTTTTCACCTAACCAAAGACGATTCTCCACGATCTTGAAGCTATTTATACCTCTTTAAGCCATTCAAGCCAAAATTTTATCAAACCCGCCCGTTCCCAAATACTCAGTAACTAAAATCCTTTGCCGTAAAATCGCAAAACCCTAAAACATCACATTCTTCAATCATATTCTAAAATGGCCCCAACCGTGTTTGAGAGATTAGCCATAACCAATAAGCCATGGTGCGAGTTCCTTTGTCTCACTTGAGAGCACAACCAACTCAAAGCCCTTAGAAGAGGAGGCTCTGCACATGATCCGTCTGGCTAAACTCACCCATCTAGTCATAAGTCGACCGGACCCAGGAGTTAAAAGAAAAAGAGGTAATTCATCGCAATTTGAAAATAGATGAAGAAGATTGTATGCACTCTTCGATTCTCAGTATCTCATCTAGGGCACTTTCGTCAAAATCGTCGATTTTGAGAGGAGATGTACATTGTTCTAAAAATCTGAATGATGTGTTTGAGCTATGTGATAGAGGAGAGGATCATCGATGTATATGTCGGAAAGAAAGCAGAGTACCTAGATAGGATTCTTTGAGAATCTGTGAAGTTTGAGGCAACTTTGAATAAGAAGCACCTAAAGCCACAATATCGTAGGCTTTGATGGATATTGTGAGCAAGAGCGTCATGAGTCTTGCGGGGAGTTTTGAGCAGATTAGTACCCGGCTCGGATTGATGGCGGCGATCGAGGCATCTCCACCACCGACTTGGCGGCTGAAATTCTTAGTCCGGATGGTGGTGTGAACAAGCCAAGATCATAAAAAAGTCAATGGGGAAATCACGATGAAAGGCAAGATCCGCCATGCCACCAAAATTGCCTATATTTTGGAGGCGTGCAGAGAGGAGGAGGATATCTTCGCCAATTCAACCCCATTTCCTAAATCCAAATTCTCTTCAAACCCAATCGATGTGAAAAGCGGGCCATTCGAGGAAAAGAGAAAAGAAGGTAGAATCACCTTCTGCAATGGGCCGAAAAAAGAGATCCAACAAACCGGGGAAGGTTGTTGTTGGAAAAAATGGAAGGAGCAAGGCAAAAAATGATGAGACAAAAGAAACCTTGCTCCAAAAGCGAGAAGATTGGTGGTTCTCACCAATGAAGATAGAAAGTGAGTCCGAGGAGAGACAACCCGAGGGCCAACCCTTTCGAGTTCACCATTACAAGTGTTGGCTCAAGGTTATCTCTAAGGACACTGGGATCGGTCGAGGCGGAGTCTTCTCCGAGGTGCTAAACATCACTTTCGATTTGGATAAAATTTCTCAGAAATTTTTTAAAGGAGCTCAGACCTCGAGATGCCTACCTCAAATATCTGGGCTCAGATCAAGAACCGGCTCGAGTCGATCCAAGATGTGCACTCGCATCGACGAGCCAACTCGGACTCATCTTGAGGAATGCCACCAGGGCCCAACCCACTCAGATGCAACCGAGGACACCAATGCACAAGCTTCGATACTACCGAGGCCTGGGATCAAAATGTCTTGGATGAGCTCTGAGTGACCCTCTTTCTTGATCCCTTAGCGAAGCTTCTATTGAACGAGAGCCCGAGATGGAAAGGCGATGAAGAAGGCGAGTGGAGGAGCAGGGAAGCGGTTCATCTTGACCGATACTCGAGCTCGGCTCATACCCGATCTGCAAGATATATTCTTGATTAAGGACGACGATGTATATCCTCAATCGGACTCTTCCCAAGAGATGCTTGATATTGCTACATCGGAGGGGAAGGCGGTGGAATGAGGAGATGACCTTCTGACCGACTTCTCGGGGTTCGGAAGGACAAAGCTCAGGATGAAAAACTCCAATTTTGATGAGCTAGTTCGGAGGAAGGTCAGCCGAGAAAAAGCAAGCGAGGTTGGTGCCGGAAACGAACGGAGACAAATCTAAAGATGGAGATGGGGACCAACGAGGGGAGATCTTTGAGGATCGGATCTCAAATAGAAAAAGAGACATCTGTGGTGATCAACCTCGGTCAAGCTAGCACTCTTGGTACCTTTTGCACGAGGCTCAATTTTGAGACCGGAGCTAATTAAAATGGATGAAGATGGAGCTCGGGGGATGATCAAACAAAGATGAAGGTGCAGAAATATTGCTGAGATTGATCTCACTCCTGTCATGGAGAAACTTGAGAAGATTGAGCCAATGTCGATCAAACTTACTCAGATGGAAGCAACGTTGGCCAATCAAGCTCAGACAATGGAAGGACTTAGCCATTCTTCAGAACTGGTGCAGATACAAAACACTCTGACCACTCAGATGACCTCCATGGAAGAAAAGCTGAATGAAAAACTGGAGGGAGTCAACACAGAGTTAAGAGCTGAAATGAAACAAAAGCACCAGGAGTCGACTGAATTTTTAGAGGTGAAACTGACAGAGAAAAATGAATCTTGATCAAATCATTGTTGAGGAAATGAGCTCAATCTTTCATGACCAAGATTTGAGAGATGCTTAAAGCACTCTCGGCGGGCGGTTGCCACCCACATATCTGAAGAACTGTCTGTGGCTAAGAACCACATTAGAAGAATGGAAGATGAGCAAGATCAGCTAGCAGGAGAGATCCGCTGTGTGAGCAAAGAACAGTATCACATGGACACAGCTCTCTCCAGACTTCTTCCAAACTACGGTGCCAAGAAGGGGGAAAGGAAGGTGCAGACCTCGAGAAAGTTCATGCACGTACTTTGGAAAAGAAGGCTCGAAAGATCTTTGAAATGTACAATCTAGCCCAAGCCTAAAAAGAAATTGAAGACTCTTGAGAAGTTGAAATTTGCTCAAGTAGAAAAGCTTTGTCTACATTCGAGTTTTCGAGCAAACCAAGCTTGAGGTTGCAAGAGAGAAACCGAGTCTTTAGAACTAAGGTTGGAACAAGCCCGCCGGTCTTTGAATCGCTTTTATGAAGAGGAAAGCCTTGGGGCGTTGTTCAACTCAGTAAGCAAGCGCGTGCGAAGGCTTCTAAGCCAATCCAGAGAAAGTTAGTTCGGATGATGAAGATGCGAGAGAAATCTGAGTCTCAACCTCGGAAGAAAGTCTTCAACACTAAAAGAGGCTCGATGACACTCCAAAAGAACAAGCTAAGAAAGCTGCCGCCTGGGCCTCGAGGGAACTTCTGCGGATCGAAAAGAAGATAGGTGAAGAGCGGGAAACGAAGGAGTGACTTCGGGAAGTTTGCGAAAGCAAGAGGAAGGAACATCGAAGTGCTAAAGTGGCCCCATGTTGATAAATGGATGCCCATTAAACTCGGCGACATGTGGGAAGAAGTGAAGAGAACCTTACGGTTCAATTATGATGTTCTCGGGGAATGGAGAGGAAGGCTCGCATCGTAAGCGAAGCTTTCATTGAATATCTTCTCACCTTTTATCCAAAGTATCTACAAAATTTGGATTAACCTTGCGGATGAAGGTGGAGTCTGAGATAGTAGCCCCGGTCCATATTTCTATCCTCCTCCAAGACTTGGTAATGGCTTGGTAAATGAAAAAGGCCATTACGTGAAGAAATCGCTTTGAAGACAAATGGTCGATTGGGCCTAATGGGGAAACAATCCGAGATATCATCGAGAAAGAAAATGAGCTAAAGAAGAGATTCTTTGGAATGTTTGATCTGGAAGTGCCATTCGATGAAGTCGAAAAATAAAGCAAACAGAAAGCGAGAAGACCAAGAAGAATCAAGACTAAAAGATCAAGACTCGAAGATTTTGTAATTCTTTAAATTTTGTCTTTTTGATTTTGTTTGATAAATTCATTGTGTCTGTAATGGTACACCTATCATCAATGAAAATTTATCATTATGCTCAAAAGATAATATCTCATTATCTTATTTTTACATGTCTTTATATTTGATATGCGACATCTTTGTTGTTTGGTGATGAAATTGTTGGGAAATTCATTCTTTAAAGTAATTGTTGAAAGACATAACCAATCTTGTAATAGGATAAAAGCCAAAACACGAAGTATAGGTTATATGTTTGAAACAAGATAGGTTTTGGCATCATCAAAAAGGGGGAAATTGTTGGGAGATGAATTTAATAAAAGATTATATGATTTTGATTAAGATCCCAAAACCCCTAAGTATGACATGTTCAGTAATGATCTTGATAAATGAGTCAGGATTCAGTTTTAGAGTATTCAGGATATTATCCGCAAAATGTATAGTCGGCAGATATAGTCAGGGATAGGTTTCAAGACTCAAGAACTCAAGATTTTCAAGATCTTTGAAGGTTCAAGATTATGAAAGTCTCTCAAGACTCAAGATGAAATCGAGAATCAAGACTCAAAGATGAAGACTCAAAGATATCGGTCAAGATAAATCTAAAGACTCAGAGAACCTGAAGACTCAGAAGACTCTGAATACGCAAGGCTGAAGACTGAGAAACTGAAGATCAAGAATACTGAAAGCACAAGAATTCATCAAGACTCAAGAATGCATCTTGAATGCTCAAGATGAACCCGAATGTTCCGAGGCAATGAATATATCTATCAAAGGATGCAATATCGAAAAATCGATGCCTTAGAAAGTTAGATATTGCCAAGACATTCAAATGCGGATAAAAGGAACTAAGTCGAAGTGTTGTTAAGGTTATATCAAACTCGAGTTTGTAACCAAAAGAAATGTTGAAGATGTCTACCTTTAAGCGGAGACAAAAGTCAAAAAGAAGAAGACGACACTTTGTACCATCATACCGACTTGCGTGACAAGCAGTGAAAAAGATGTCGGATGTACGAAAGTTCGTGATCGCAAAAAGTGAAGGCAGGCTACATGAAAATTTATTGCTAAAACAAAAACGTGTTAGGGAGTGCCAAACCCTAAATATAGCCCGTTTTTCACACACCATAAGAGGGAACTCACGGTTATCTCTCCAACGGATAGTTTTCAAAAGTAACCTTGGTGTATGCCTATAAATCTTGGTGACCCTCTACATTGTAAGGTTACGGAAATTTATATATAACTCAAGAGCTCAAACTTATTCTTGCAAAAGTTAAAGCACTTAAAAATACCTTGAATTTCCCAAGTGCTTCTATATTGAAGAGAACTCACTTTACTAAGCCTAGCTTGATAAGATTTATCAAAGCTTAGTCGAGATATCCTAACCCTTTGCATTGTGCTTCATTTGTAAAGGATATCTCATCCTAGTTGAAACCAACCAAGAAACCCCAAACCCTTGAGAAGGTAGTTGAGTGTGTTTGTTGGTGAGTAGAGTTGTAAAGAGTTAGTAAACTACGCGGAGTAGTCGAAAACTCTAGAGGAGAAGTTAGTAAGATCTGAGGGTAGTCCTAAAAGCTTGTGTGTGATTGAGTAAGTAAACTACGGAGGTAGTCGTAAAACTCAAGGTCGGGTTGAGTAAGTAAACTTCGTGGAGTAGTGTAAAACTTCGGTACGAAGTTGAGTAAAGTAAACTACGAGGTAGTCGAAAGCTCGAAGTTGATAGTGAATTTCTCTTCAAGAGTCGAGGAGAGTGGATGTAGGAGCTTGAGTCTCACGAACCACTATAACTTCTTTGTGTTCTTTATTCTTTCCTTATCATCTTGCTTAATTTGCATTAACTTGATTTAAAGCATACTTTTCAGCGATATTCCGAGTTGGAATCAATCCACTGAAGTTGCATAAGTGAATCGACCTAATCACTATTTCATAAGGGGAAGGTTTTTCAAAGAAAGCTTAAAAGCAGTATAAACTAAGGGCCAACCATTTCAAGACATCGAATCGAGTAGCTAGAACGAGATAGTTATCAAATCGAACTCTCTCGAGGATTCAAGAAGGTAGTTATCGATCCAAGCAACTTCGGGATCTCTCGACACTCGGGACTCGGTTGGGATTATCTCGAGGTATCAAAAGTTGTTCGAGGATCACCTGTCTCGATAGATTTTGACTCAGAGCGATCTGCGGCTTCTCGGAACCTAACCTTTGGATTATCAACGGTGACCTCAAGAAGAAAAAAGTTTTAAAATCTTGAACGCGTGTATTCCCCATACACGTGTAAGACTCGTTTTCAAGGGACCTACAAATATGAACAATGCATCGACCCAACATCTCAAAAAGCGGTTTAAATAAGCCACGTGGGGTGGGTCATTATTTAAACACATTCAAGAGTTACAAACAAGAACAATTACAAACCTTTAATATCCAGATTAATAGTTGGCTCCCACTTGACCAATATAAAATCGACGGGGGGACTTGGGGAAGTATATGTATATCAATTTTATACCTAAGTAATAACCATGATTAAATCTGGGATTACTATTTCGCTTTGATCGAGCCTCGTGGGGAGGGTCATCGTCGCCACTAGTAATAACCCACAATCATCCGTTTTGGAATTCATTCATGTGAAACCTATCTTTTGACCAAATCAGGTGGGGAATTTCTCCAAAAGAATTCACAAATAAATAAATCATGGAGGTCAAAATTAATTCAATTTTATTATCAGGAATAAAATTGTCAATTAATTATTTAAACATACTTAGTAATTTTGTAGGTGAGATTTTTCCATTTGGCAACCCTCATGCAAAACACATTTAAACAAAATTAAATAAAGCATAAGATAAGCATGAAATAAATCAAGCAAAAAAGTAAAAAATAAACATATTGGGCACAAATTATCCAATTGTCATGGTTTGATTTTTTTCTTGAAGAAACACGTCTTGAATTTCTCCCAAGAAATTTCGTCGAAAAAATACTTCATCTCGAGCCTTGCTTGACATTCGCGGTAGGGATACTGCCTTACATCCGACGACCCTTTAACTGGGAGCCGACTAAGCGACCTAATGACATGCAGCCCGTGGTGATACCCTCCGGTCTCTCGGCTTGCGCCTCATTAGGCTATCGTGAGTCGGCGGTTCTCGGATAGCGGCGGCAGCGCCAGCGGCCTTGAATCATATGTAGCCTTTCGCCTGCATCTCCGCGCCGCCGCGTCACCGGCAATATACGATGTATCACGCGTCTTGTCGCCTTAGCGCCCGCCGTATCATCTATCCACTTCGGCTGGGCGCTTCCTTGCCCGTCTTGTATGGTAGCCCTCGTCATGTGGCTGACGCCGACCTCTGCCCGCCCCTTGCCCCTGCCACACGGATTTACGATTTCGTCCTTTAATTCTTCGTTCGATCCGATTTACAATTTATTTACAAAAAATAAATAAACTGAGATCTAGACTAGTCTATTACATTGATCAAATCAAACAAATCCTAGTCTACTCGTGGATTTTTCTCACGAAGGCAAAAACAAATCCGAGCGAATCGAATTAAAAACCCGCAGATTTATATCATGCAAAAATTAAACATTAAAATCCATGACAATTGGATACCGCAAAGCAGATCTAAATAGTTCTACTATCCGATTTCAAATTTAATGTCCATAATTAAATTACAATTTAAATAATTGAGCAAAACGTGGTGGCTCACGATACGCTTGTTGGGAATGATTTGCGAGATCTATTATGGGTGAATATTTAAATACAAATTTAATTCTTTAATTATTACTAGCATGAATTAATCTATATTAATTCAAATAATAATTGCAACAACATATCATACATATAAAAAGCCACGTAAAACCTACGATCGCGGAATCTACGGGTTAATTGAGCGTACCTCTCGGGATGGCAGTGACTTGATCGGACGGACTAACCAAAAGGACTTCCCAAGTATTCCCTTAGCCCTTGCTCAACTATCCAGGTGGAAGGACACTTGTCGAACAATTAACAAAAAGGAAAAAAAATAAACTTTGTTGCACCACCTATGTGGATTTGCTAATATTTCCAGCACATGAAATTGTACTTGGGAATGAACTAATCATCCTATTTATAGGAGGGAGGTGGTCGAATTTTATGTGATATTTCAATGTGGGAAAAGATTTTTTCTTGGTCAAGAAATCTTGAATATATCTTATATATTCTTTTTCCCATAATTAAAATATTCAAAAAAAAAAATCCTCCTCCTCTATAATATGGAATTTAGAAAATATTTAGTGCAAGAATCCAAGATTTGGATCTTCTTGAATTTATGAGATATTCTTGTATTTCAAGAAATACATATCTTCCATAATATCTTTTCAAGAAAATCAAGAAAATATTTCTTGCCCATTATATTTTCTAATTTTAGAAATTTACTTATATAAATAAGCTAGTGGGAATTTCTTGAATTTAATGAGATAATCTTGTATACATAAGAATACATATCTTGAATTCCATAACAAAATTCAAAAAAATCTTTCTGGTTGACATATCTATATATTTCAAAATTTTGGTTGGAAAATTAAGCAACAATATTTATTTTATTTTAAGATAATCCCAGGTTATTAATTTATTTGTTGGGCTACTCGGATGGCCTTTAAATATTAAGATTGGATCTTTAATGGATCTTGAATATCTAATATTGACATTCAAATATAATTCAAGCCAATAAATATTAATTAATCCATTCACATAATTAATATTACTTTATCCATCTTAACCAATATTACGATTGGAATATGGCTATATGATCATTATTTCAAAAGTGTTTAAATATTATCTAGCCCATTAATTAATTCAAGCGATGAATTAACAAAAAAAAAATAAAAGGAAAATAGCTTTCCATTAATTAATATGGGAATGAAAAGAATCATGGATTTATTGACTTACTCGAATCCCTATTTTAGCGGTTCAACATTATTATCCATCTGGGAGGAAACAAATTGCTTTAGATTTGGTATGATAAAATTGAATGAACCTCGATTTAACCAAATCAAAGCAAGCGTGCTTATCACCGATTTTAAATGAATTGTTAAATCTTAGCAATAAACTTTGTGACCAATAATATTACCCCAAGATAAAAAGTATTGAATCTCTACCGATTAAAAAGATTAAATAGAAAGTGGTGGCCAATTGTAACCAATCGCGTGATCTATTTAAGTATGACGAAGGTTAAAGAAAGAAACCCATTTATGAGGTCTAATTCTTCCTTGTTGATTAAATATGATTGAATTTATCCAAGAGATTACACTATGCATTTGATCGGTCATGCACTAGTGTAATCTCTTGGATAAAGACAAAAGTACGCTAACAAGGAAGAATTACAACCTTTGGCGATGGTTGTTCATTTCCATCTCTAGCATGATCATGAATCGCGTACTTTTAGTTACAAAGCTCGGGTAATTAATTTAAAGAGATTCAATACTTTATCACTAAATTAGTCAATGTAACACGATAATCAAAAGAATTATTGAGCAGAATTATCACATGTGATTGTAAATATATGTAACATTCAATCATATTTAAAGCATTTATGATACCAAATTTAAAGGAATTAAATTCCGTGCGGATAATAATGTTGTTTCGATTATACAAAGACAAAAGATATTAATTAATCCCGAAAATTAATGGGATTGAATTAATTAATATTTAAATAAAAATTTAATTAATGACCGGAGCCATATTGAATTAAATATATTAATTCATGGATAATAATTCAACATTAATTATGCATATAATTAATTAATATTTTACGGGCTTGAATTATAGTTTCGTGGCTCACCTATTAGATATTCAAGATCCATTAGAAGGTCCAATCTTAATCCTTCCCAAATTCCCCGTCAGTAGCCCAACAAAGGATACTCCATTAATTAAAAAAAGGATTAAAATAAAATTTGTTGCTGCTTTTTTGGATTTTTAATTTTTAAAATTATGGAATAACTTGGGAATGAAAAAATCATTTTTTAGAATTTTGTTATGGGAATGAAGATATGTATGGAATACAAGATTATTTCATTAAATTCAAGAAATTCCCAATTTTGGTTATTTCATAATAGAATTTGCAAATATTTGAAAATATAAGAAAGAAGAAAGATTTTCTCGATTTTCTTGAAAATATATTATGGAAGATATGTATTTTAAAATACAAGAATATCTCATAAATTCAAGAAGATCCAAATCTTGGATTCTTGAACACCAAATTTTCGAAAAAATCCATATAATAGAGGGAGAGGGATTTTTTGTGGAATATTTTAATTATGGGAAAAAGAATATTTGAGATATATTCAAGATGATCGTAATCAAGAAAAGTCTTTTTCCCACATTGATTTTTGGGAAAAATTCGACCACCTCCCTCCTCCTATAAATAGGGATGATTGTTTCATTCTCAAGTACAATTCCATGTGCTGGAAAATTAGCAAATCCATAAAGGTGGTGCAACAAAGTTTATTTTTTTCATTTTGTTAATTGTTCGACAAGTGTCCTTCCACCGGATAGTTGAGCAAGGGCTAAGGGAATACTTGGGAAGTCCTTTTGGTTAGTCCGGAATGAAGTTCACCGCCATCCCGAGAGGGTTTCATTCACGTGAAACCCATAGAAATCCGCATCGTAGGTTTTACGTGGCTTTTTTATATGCATGATAATTTGTAATTATTATTTGAATTAATATAGGATTAATTCATGCTAGTAATAATTAAAGAATTAAATTTGTATTTAAATATTCACCCCGAATAATCTGTGCAAATTATTCCCAACAAAAACAATGTGGGAAAAAATCTTTTCTTGATCTCCAAGAAATCTTGAATATATCTCATATATTCTTTTTCCCATAATTAAAATATTCCACAAAATCCCACTCCCTTATTTGTTATGGAATATTTCGAAATATTAAGGGATCAAGATTCCAAGATTTGGATCTTCTTGAATTTATAAGATATTCTTGTATTTCAAGAAATACATATCTTTCATAATATCTTTTCAAGAAAATCTTTCTTGCCCTTTATATTCAAAATTTTCGAAAATACTATATGGATAACCAAGTGGGAGATTTCTTGAATTTAATGAGATAATCTTGTATTCCAAGAATACATATCTTCATTCCATAACAAAATTCAAAGAAAATCTTTTCCCTTTTTTATCCATAAATTCGAAAAAAATACAAGGAAAAAATAAGCAACAAGTTTATTTTATTTTTAAACACCATTTTCAGTTATTGGACTTTATCTTGGGCTACTTGGGGGGCCTTTAGGAGAATTAAGATTGGACCTTCCAATGGACCTTGAATTATCAATATTGAGCCACAATATTATTCAAGCCCATAAATATTAATTAATCCCACTACATAATTAATATTATTGACTATCCATCTTAACTCATATTACGTTAATATGGCTCTCGATTATTATTTCCGTGTTTAAGATTATCTAGCCCATTAATTAATTCAAGCCACTGAAATAGCTTTCCATTAATTAATATCTTTTATCCTTGGTAAAAGCGGTTCAACATTATTATCCATACCGGAAACTAGTTCCACTTGCAAGATTTGGTATGATAAACCTTATGAACCTCCCAAGGGGGCAAATCGAACAAGCGTACTTGCACACGATTCTCCGTATTAAATCTTAGCAATCGCATGTGACCAATAATATTGCCCAATATATAGGGTATTGAATCTCACTGATTCTCTTCCCATAATAAGTCAAAGCAATAGTTACTAACCACACGCAATCCTATTTAAGGGACAAAGATTAAGAAATAACTAACCACCGAGGTCTAATTCTTCTTAGTTGGGTTATGAAGAATTTATCCTCCCAGAGGTCCTCTTCAATGCATCAGTCATGCACTAGTGTAATCTCTTGGTCAAAACAAACTAATCTGAGCCTTACACTACAACCTTTCACGATGGATTGTTCATTTCCATCTAGGTCGTGAATGGTGTACTTTTAGTTACAAGGAACTGTTAATTTAATCTTATGTGATCTTGGTATCACTAAATTAACTACAATGTAACACGTACTATTTAATGAACAGTTATGCAGTAAATATATATAACATTCAATCATATTTAAAACATCAGTGATAAACAATTTATTTCAGTAAATAAGTCCGAAATTCAGTTAGTCTGATTATACAAAGTAAAAGCATACTTTCCAGTATAATCCCAACAGATGGGCTTTAGACACGTGCCTGAGATCATGAAGGAATCGGTGGCCGAATGATTTAAGGGAATGTTGTGGGATGTTGTTTGGTTCTGGTGCGAATCTAAAATGTTGAGGGGCATTGCTTGGATCGAATGGACGTGAGGGTCCAAGTTGCGGTCTTGTGGGCCGCAATGATGCAGGTTCGAGAAGGATGTTGTGGGACGTTGCTTGGATCAACTGTGGATTCGAAGTTGAATGTTGAGGGACATTGCTCGAAGTGCGTGGTTTACTGCCGATGAGAGATTGGGAAGACGAGTTATAGTTGGAGTCAGTCTCCAGGTGGGAGATTGTTGAGATTGTTGGAGTCTGAGTTACGAAATGAGTCCAGGGAGGACAAGACGTTCGGAATGAGTCCAGGGAGGACAAGACGTTCGGAATGAGTCCAGGGAGGACAAGACGTTCTGAATGAGTTCGGGGAGGACAAGAAATTCGGAATGAGTCTAGGGAGGACAAGAAGTTCGCCCTAGTTGAGGTCGTGCACTTCTGCTCCAGTGTCCGTCTCCAGGTTCAGTCTCCAGGTGGGAGATTGTTGGGTTATGGAGCCTGAGTGAAACGGGATGCAGGGCACAGGAGGCACTCCCACAAGGCCGAGGTCGAAAGGTGTATGCTCGGTCGAAGTGCCCTATCCATACCGAGGTATTCGAGCAATGTATGTGATCGGCAAGAACGGCTCGACCAAGAAGTGAGGTCGATGCGGTTCGAAGTTGGACGAGGAAATAGGTTTCGGCAGGATGGGCCAAATCCAGGGTTTGACCCAGTTTCCCAGTTCGGTTTTTTTGTATAAATAACCCCCTGACTCCCCCATTGTATCTTGCACTACTTGCACTATCTTATACGATATAGTAGATCTCTCATGTCTTGGTAGTGCCCCCAGAGGTAGTCATTCCTGACGAACTTGGTAACCAAATTGTTTGTCTCTAAATTCCTAGTTCTATTATTTTCTCTCATAATTGCTTGCTTAAATTCCTAACAGAATGCACCCGCGGGGTCTCCACCATTGTCGCGTCTGGTGGATTTGTGGCTGATCTGCTTATATATATATATTAGATTCGTCATCTTCCTAATCTAACGCAGTATGAAACTTGGGCAACTTTCATAGAACACACCTAACTAAATTCACAATCGAAATCAGAGCAATAAAAACATGCCTCAAATTCTAAAAAAAAAAAAAAAAAAATCTGAAATGTATTAAAAATTTAGAGTAAGAATAAATATGTCTAAAGAGTAATAGAAGTGTTATTTCACTTAAGCTTTTAATTTGTAAAGTTGTTACTTCTCTTTTATAAAGTGTTACTAGAAAAGTTAGTTAGAAGGGGGTTACTTCTATATAAGCTCCTCCATTAGGTTAGAGTTAATTAACTTTCAGATTTACTATTCCATATGTTCCTTTGTAACTGATTACTTCCATTGAATCAAGATTAGTCTTTCTTTACTTATTCTTCTTTGTAATATGTTCTAGATTGATAATATGGTCTCGGTTTTATACTGGTAATGCCATTCGATCCTTGCTTCCGCTTCTGATATAGAGTTTTACGCTCGTTTCGTTCTTTTCGATTCTATTTTGTTTGGATTCAGAATTCGTTAGGGTTTGATTTCAACAATTCTTGTTGAAATTCGTAGATTTCTTGTGTTGAAATTTGTAGATTTCTTGTGTTCGATTTCAATCCAGTTCTTGGAGATATTTTTCGATGGCGTTGAATGTTTCACTCGATCCTGCGGTGAATCTGCTCTCACCATATTTTCTTCACCACAACGACAACCCACCATGTCTATTGCGCTAGAGCCTCTGGATGGTGCGAATTTCATTTCCTGGCGGAAATCGGTGGCACGCGGTTTGAGTGTGAAGAACAAATTACCACTTGTCGATGGTTCTCTCCCGGTTCTGGATCCGGATGCTGATAGGGCAGTTTATCTGGCGTATGTGCGGGCAAATGACTTGGTGTTGCAGTGGATTCTCAACTCGGTCTCTCGAAATCAAGAAAACTTTTCTTATTTATTTTCAAACGGCTAAAGAGGTTTGGGTGAACTAATAACTCGATATGAATGTTACGATTTGTCAAAGATTTTCCAAATTTTGAGAAGTCTTTAACTAACATTGCTCAAGGTTCAAAACTACGGTTAGTTACTATAATGAGTTCAAGTATCGTGGGATGAACATATTAGTCATAAGGTCGTGTTTAAATGCAATTGTGGTGTCATGGCAACCTGCATTTACTTGTGATCTTCCCAAGCAATATCTTCTTTGCACAAGAACAAGATGTGTTATGAAATTTTTGATAGGTGCGAGTGAATCTTATCTTTGTCATCAGTAGTCGGTTCTTGCTACATAAGCCTTTTCTCCACTTGCTAAAGGTATGCTCTGTTGCTTCAAGAAGAGTCTCGAGAGAGCCTTAGTTATGCCCAATCTGTTTTACCCGAGTGCGTGGCCATGTTAGCTAATAACTCTAGGTTTTACAAGGATAAAAAAAAGGGTTAAAGTGCACATTAATGTAATGGAAGTGGTCATTCAATTGGATAGGTGTTTTGAATTGATTGGCTATCCCGGTTGGAAGGGGTCGAGGGAAATAAAGGCGAGGAGATATCCGCCAAATTTTTTTGTTTCTTCTCCTAGCAAAGTTATGGAGTCTAACCCTCTGCTCACTCCCCGAGGTTATTGAGCAACACCGAATTTGGCTAAACAAAGACAGAGGCCTTCTCACGATTCCATTCACTCTGCGGTGGTGTGTTTGCTCACACAACTCCGATGTTTCTCTGAGTTCAGTAGTGCAGGGTAAAACAAGGAGTACTTTTCATTTCAATTCTTATTCTACTTGTAAACCTTTTACTTGGATATTGGACACGGTTACTAATCATATGGTTTCTAGTTTGGAGTGTTTTACTTCCCCTCCAACATTAGCTAATATTAAAATAAGTTTGCCTAATAATGTTGTATCAACTGCAACACATTTGGGAACATTGGTTCTTAATGAGAATTTAACACTATACAATGTGTTGTATGTTCCAGATTTTGCTTTTAATTTACTTTCTATAAGCCATTTAACACGGTACTCTAATTGTACAATTAGTTTTATGGCATCAAGTTGTGTTTTTGCAGACGGGGACTTCTCAAGGTGATTGGTTCTATTTGAACAACATGGAGGCTTATACTTGCTTTCGAGTCATACATTCGCTAATCTTTGTTGATAGCTCTGCTTCTCCTGGTATTTTCACTTTATGGCACAATAGATTAGGTAATTTGGCTCCTTCTGCTATGTTGCAAATAAAAGATTTGGGTTTAAGTGCTTCTGATGTTTTGAATCATTGTACTGTTTGCCCTCTTGCAAAACTAAAAAAGAAACCATTTCCTGTTAGTATATCTTCATCTGTTGATTGCTTTGACCTAATTGTGATGTTTGGGGTCCTTTCTCCATTACTTCTCATTCTGGTTATAAATACTTCTTGACTATTGTTGATGACTTTTCAAGATGTACTTGGATATATCTATTAAAGGCTAAATCTGATGTGAAGAATTCTTTGAAAAACTTTTATAACATGGTATTAACTCAATTTAATAAGAAAATCAAGGTTTTGAGAAGTGATATTGGAACTAAGTTTCTGTTGAATGATTTTTATCACTCACTTGGTGTAATTCATCAAACATCCTGTGTGGAAACCCCACAACAGAATGGTTTGGTTGAAAGAAAACACCAACACCTATTACAAGTTGCTAGAGCTTTATTGTTTCAATCATCTTTGCCCATTGTATATTGGAGTGATTGCATTTTATCTGCTGCTTACTTGATAAATAGGATGCCAACTGTGGTTCTTCACAATTTGACTCCTTTTGAGAAGTTATATGGAAGAAAACCTGATTATTATTTACTAAGATGCTTTGGTTGTTTATGCTTTGCTAACACAGTATCTGCTAACAGAACAAAGTTTGATCCAAGGGCTGTTAAATGTGTTTTTTTGGGGTATCCTTTTGGAACCAAAGGTTATAAAGTGCTTGATCTGAGTTATGGGAAGATTTTTGTTTCAAGAAATGTGACTTTTTATGAAAATGTTTTCCCTTATGCTGATAAACAGGGTGCACATGAGTTTTTCAGCTTTTAATTGCTCAAAATTCTTTTTTACAAACTGAAACTGATTATGTTGATGATACTACTCAAACTTATGGTTCTCCTATTTCAACTGATAACATTATTATACATCAAGAAGCACATGATGAATATGATCACACACATGATAATCAGACTATTGAACATGTTGTGACTCATAGACAGGCTATTGAACCTGATATTGAACCTGTTTCTGTTGTTGTCACTCATAGACAGGCTATTGAACCTGAATCTGTTTCTGTTGTTGTTGATAGTCAGGCTATTGAAAGTCTTCTAGATCAAGATCTCAACCTGCTTACTTGAAAGTTTATGAAACTTCTTTACCAAAATCCTTAAATCCAGAGGCAAATATGACTGTTTCTTGTGGAAAACAGTATGAAATTTCTGATTTCTTATCCACTGATATACTTTCTCATGATCATAAAGTTTTTACTGCATCCATTTCTCAAAATCTTGAACCCAAAACCTATAAACAAGCCAAAGACAATCCTAATTGGTAGCAAGCTATGAAGAGTGAATTAGATGCCTTAGAAAGAACTAAGACATGGACTCTAGTATCTTTGTCACCAAATAGAGATTGCATTGGATGCAAGTGGGTTTTTAAAATAAAATATAAACAAGATGGTTCAATATAAAGCAAGACTTGTTGCTAAAGGTTATACTCAACAAGAGGGTGTGGACTATTTTGATACTTTTAGTCCTGTAGCAAAAGTTACCATTGTCAGGATATTACTTTCTATAGCAATTGCTAAAAATTGGTTCATTCATCAATTAGATGTAAACAATGCATTCTTGCATGGTGATCTTACTGAAGAAATTTTTATGACTCCACCACCTGGTTATTGCAGTGATTCTGATTCTAGAGTGTGTAGATTGAATAAAAGCCTTTATGGTTTGAAGCAAGCTTCAAAACAATGGTTTACTAAGCTTTCTAGTTCATTGTTTGAAGTTGGTTATGTGCAATCTGAGGCTGATAACTCTCTGTTTACAAAACAAACTGATAATTCATTCACTGTTATTGTTTGTTATGTTGATGACCATATTTATTTGGTAACTCTATGGTGAAATAACAAATGTTAAGAGCTATCGGCACAACAAATTCCTTTATTAAGGACTTAGGTGTGTTAAAGTATATGCTTGGTATTGAAGTAGCAAGATCAGAACAGGGTCTTTCTTTATGTCAAAGGAAATACACTTTAGACCTGTTAACCGATTTTGGCTATTTGGGAAGCAAACCTTGTAACACACCTATGGACTCAAAACTGCAACTTGTCCAAAGCATCGAAAAACAATACAACCGATCCAAAACTTTATAGAAAAATTGTTGGCAAGTTGCTTTATCTAACAGTTACAAGACCAGACATCTCATTTGTTGTTCAATCACTCTCTCAATTCATGAGCAATCCATACAAGGAGCATATGAATGCAGTACACAGAGTATTAAGATACTTAAAGGGAATACCAGGTTTGGGTATCTTTTATTCAAGTAATAATGATTTCAAATTACATTCATATAACGACAATGATTGAAATTTAGATGTATAGAAACTAGAAAGAGTGTCACAAAGGTTACACAATATACTTGGGAAATTCTCTCATCTTCGAAGTCTAAAAAGTAAAAATCTTGTGAGTAGATCATCTCACGAGGTCGAGTCTGAGCCATGGCTACCATCGCCAGAAATCCAATGGATTCTCTATATCCTGAAAGACCTCAGAATCTCAGTTCAACTACCTGCACCTCTATACACTGATAGTAAGTCTGCATATCAGATGGCCCTGAATCCTTACCTCCATGACAAAAGCAAACACATCTCCATAGATTACCACTTCACAAGACAGAAAATCAAAGAAGGTGTCATCAAGATCATCCATTTACCAACTGAAGAGAATCTTGCAGACATCATGACCAAGCCCCTGCCTCCCACACCATTCAACACATTCAAGGTCAAAATGAGGCTCTTAAACATCCACTCTCATTTTGAGGGAGGGTCTAAAGAGTAATAGAAGTGCTATTTCACTTAAGCTTTTAATTTGTAAAGTTGTCACTTCTCTTTTATAAAGTGTTACTAAAAGAGTTAGTTAGAAGGGGGTTACTTCTATAGAAGCTCCTCCATTAGGTTAGAGTTAATTAACTTTCAGATTTACAATTCCATCTGTTCCTTTGTAACTGATTACTTCCATTGAATCAAGATTAGTCTTTCTTTACTTCTTCTTCTTTGCAATCTGTTCTAGATTGATAAAATATGGCATATTTTGTACCTTAGATTCAATGCTCAAATTTTTTTGTACCTTATAGTCACTTTGCGTAAAATCTTATACCTGAAGCATTAATTCTATTCTTTATTTTCTAGCTTGTACATATATACGTAGTGCTTTAAGAATATTTACATGAATTATAGAAAATTATTTAACCACAATAAATATATACGTAACTAGTCTATTGCCCTGCGAATACCTGGGATTTAAAAAAAAAATCCCCCCATCTTCTTTTTTTCCTCAAAATTTATAAATAGACGTCTTTATTAGTTTTTACATTCCATGAGAGACAAAAAATCAATTTTGTCTTTTCAAATAAGCCTTTTACATACGTCTTTAAATTACATATAATAGTCACTAATAATTACACATAAAATATATACCTTTTGTCACATTATGTAGAAATGATCAAATCACCCACAACAAAAACCAATTTTATCTCTCTTAATATTAATAAATAACCCTTTCATTAAAATCCATGTCGATTTGGCTTGACCAATCAAAAACAGAACGGAAGAATAATAATTTAGATCAATTACTTTAAATTTTATTAAATTAAAATGTGCATAATAATTTCTCAACTAAAAATTAGGCAAGTTGCAAGTTGCAACATAGAAATCTGAACTGATCAATTTAAGGCTAGTTAGCACGATGTACGGAATGGTAGTTATTTTCATTTTAATGTTATCATTTTTTATTCATTATTTAGATGCTCGGATGAGTGTAAATAATTTTAAAATATACAATGATCAGGACAGTATGTAATACATATAATATACATATAATAAATATCCAAACAGTGAAGTTCTAGTAATTAGTTGTAACTAACTTGTAATGGGATTGGTTAAGATGACTCAATAGGGTATAATAGCTGTCGTTTAGACTTTGCATGCCTTGTATCATAGTCTTGTCTACATAGCACTCTTACAAGTTTATGTTATGGTTTATGCAATTATATGGAGTATTAACTTTTACTCATATATATTCGTTGAGATTTATCAATTTATTTGGCAGTCTTATAACTCTTGTGAAATAAAAGTGAGTTGAAAAAGTCATAGGGCAAACAGAGTTATCCAAGTTAAAAATGGGTAAAAAAGAGTTTGTCCAAACAAACAAACCACTTTCATATACGATACACCATAATTGGATGAAAAACAAAATAAAAACCTATTTGGGACGGACATAGCTAAGAACAGTGTAGACAGTCTGAATAATGGAAATCGTAAAGAGGAGAATGGCCGCCACGACAGATATTATCGCCCACGGACTTTTCAGATATGTCTGAAAGAGATCCTTTCGCCACTCATTCGACAACTTATTATAGCGTGCTCTTACCATTGCCAACGTCTCTACATACTCCAAGTGTAAATCGTCGTTCTCAAGAGAGAGATCCCTACACATTCTACGGAACAATTTAGTAACTTCAAAAGGAGGAAATGTGGTAACGATGATGTCACACGATTGAAGGAGGCGAGCATCATCGATAACTTGGACCAGGCATCCCATGAAATACATGTATGACGTGACTTCATTTTTAGTAACAATATCCTTGTGAAGTTGCTCGAAGGCTATTAAGTTGAGAAACATCGACTTTGTTGAACCATCAACGACTATCACGGGAAGCTTTAGTGTTTTTTTACGATGAAAGGAGACATCGAGTAGGCTTGTGCTATTACTGGTTGTGAAGCCGAACCCAATCTTATGAAGTTCTCTGGCGGATGGGATGCTTGTACTGTTGGATTCTTGTTGTGGTTTCTTTTTCTGGGGTTTTTTTCCTCTCTCGAAATCACGATGCACAAGGATCCTTTTGTACACGTCCAATATGTGCAATGGACTTTCGAACTTACTGCGTTCTATTTGTGGTACGAGGCTTATCGGTATGAATGTGGCTGCGATAACCTTTAGAAACTCATTCTGATCACCCTAAGCAAATTGGAAATAATATTAATCGGAGTAACATATGATCACTGTTTAAATTATGCTTGATTTTTAGGACAATGACACTTAGTATGCAAAACAGTGACATTTGAAGAAAAAGAGTTCACGTAACCCGTGTTCGCATAAGTTTTTGTCTATGAGAGTCAATTTCCTGCAAAACTTGTTCACAATATGAAATTGATATCATTACATTTATAAACTAATATCATAACACTTATCAATCAAAATCATCACACGTATAAACTAATATTAACACATCATTTATTTGTGTTTAAATGTTGTGGTATTAGTATTAGTTTATGAGAGTAATAGTATTAGTGAATGAATACTATGGTTGATAAGTCGAGTTTAATGTGTTATTTATGTACTTATTGTGAAGATTTTGTGATTATTAATTCTCCATTCTTCTGCATATGCTCGATTTATTTTATTCAGGTCTCGTGCTATGTTTTTAAAAGCGGAAGCGACGATCGGTTCGGACAGCCTTAGCGCTTTCGGTCGGACCAGTCCAACCGGGTCTGACCGTTTTTAAAGCGGTTGAACCGGTATGACGTCATAAATATATATATATATATATATATATATATATATATATATATATATATATAAATATAATAATTTATTAATCACCAACTCATTAGGCCTATGCAACAATTAGCCAACCTATTTGGCCCATACAACATGCATAATATACTAAGGCCCATTAAATTTATATATGAGTGAAGAAGCCAAGCCCATCAGATTTAAAAAAAAAAAAAAAAAACGATTAATGCTATTTATATATATTAACTCAAACTGATACTTAAAAAGTATCAAAACCCTACGTATTCTTCCGTCTCCTCCCCCAATTTTTCAATCGCCGCCTTCCCAATTTTTTTCGCTCCAGATTTTAATCGCTCGTCTTTACATTATACAGAGAGAGGGGCTGATTTTATACGGTGACATTGCTGCTGCTGGAGGAAGTCGCCGCTGTTGGAGGAAGGATTCCGGCGTCGTGCCGATGGCCACCGATCAAATGCCCCATAATTTTTTTCTTTTGCTTGAACCGGCGGCCGACCGGTTCAAACGGTCTCCGTTTCCTACCGTTTTTGACCGTTTCGGGAGGTTCTTGACCGCGTAGATACAATTGGATACAAATTGATGGAGTCAATTAGAAAGAAAAGATTTATATTAAAGATTATATGATATATATATATATATATATATATCATAAAAGATATCATATATACTATATATATCTTATTTAATTATGGCATATGACGGTGGATTGGTTTTACTTGAAGGAAAAGAAAGGGCAACTAGTATATATTCCAGTGTTTTCATAATCGAATCGGTGATCGAATCGGATAGATCACCGGTCAGCGGTTCAATCGGTCGGACCGGTTCAACCGTTTAAATAATTTATGTATATTTTTTAATTTTTTTTATATTTTACTATTTTTTTAAATGACTAATTCATCAATCGACTTATAATATAAATATTTAAATTTAATTAATCAAGTTTGAACCATAAAAATAATATAAACGTGAAAAGATTTGTCCCACATCGAATAAGTATTAGAAGAAATGTAAAATGAAGTTATATAAAAGGGAGGAATAAGTATTAGAAGAAATGTAAAATGAAGTTATATAAAAGGGAGAGGAGGTAGATTTTATGGATCTCCTATCCCACATCGAATAAGTATTAAAAAAAATGTGAGATGGAGTAATATAAAAGGTGGATCTTCCATCCCACATTGAATAAATATTAAGAAATATGTAAGATGAAGTAATATAAAAGGAAGTGTAGGTGGATCTAAATTCTACCTAAACCTCCTATCCCACATTGAATAAGTACTGTAAATATGTGAGATTGAGTAATATAAAAGTGGTGGGGGTCTAGATCCTTACTCACGAGAAATATTAGTTAAAAATTGATTGGTATTAAAAGTAATAATTTTTTTACCTAAATAATTATTAGTTTAAAATTTTAAAAAAAAAGTTTAAAAATTTTAAAAAAAATGGTCGAATCGGTTCTGACCGGTTTTGACCGGTTTAACCTATAAATCGGTTCTTAGGGGGTGTCCGGTCCGGTTCCCGGTTCAATCGGTTGAACCCGGCGATCCGGTCCGATTTTGAAATCATTGATATATTCTATGAAAACACACGCATGCATGGGACAAGACGTGCTAGCTTGGGAAGATTTTTAGTAATTATTTTTTTCGTTTAATTCGTATTCTAGTCCAATAAGACGCTAAATCTTGAATGACTCAACCTTTTGATTAAGTGATTATGGTTTTATTTTTATTTCTATCTCAATTTCTTCGTTATTTGTTTATATGCTTTGCATGTTTTGATTAATAGATTTATTGGGAATGACCACCTTAATTTATTTGTTTATCAATTCTAGCTAATTCACAGAATATAATCCGTAATTGTTATATTTATGTGTTATTGTAGCAACTAGGGCAGATCACTCTAGTGATAACGAAGTCTAGATTATATGATTCGAACGTTTCGCTTTCATAGTTTAGTTTGCTCTATTGTTTAAGCGCGTTAATGCATTCTGTGGATTAAATCTTAAATAAATGTTTTAAGGTTGTTCATTGGGATAGATTAATTAGGGGTCGTACTTTCTAATTAATTAAACTTAAAAAACAATTATGGTCGTACCATTGGTCTAGGGGCAAGATTCGAATAGAGTCAAAAATATCATTAGTTTTTAATTGAGTGGATAATCATTTAGGGAAAAGATATTCGAGAACTAGATTGTTTTTATTTATTAATTTATTTTTATTTTGCATGCCTATTAGTTTCACTATTCTCCATGAGATCGACCTTTATTTATCCTACTATATTAGTTGATTAGCTAAGGTATATTTATTTTTGGGTGACTGCTAGTATTAGTAAGTTTCATAAGATAGTTTACCTTGTCAATACTCCATTAAGAATAGAAAGGATTAAGATTGAAACTGACCTCCCATCCACCAACCTTACGCAGACTCTCAAGAAGCATCAAGGGGACCTGATTTTGCAGCAACAGAATGTCATGCAAATAGCATTTCTTTTCCTCCTTATTCTCAAGAATGCGCGATACTGCAGGATTCAAATTCACCGAATCATATGCAGACCACGGTTTAACATATCTAGCAGACCGCGATTTAACATCTCTAGCAGTATACATAAACTCGAGAAGAAAACAGCCATCCAGAAGCATCATCTTCAGAAACAATTCGGTGTCGTTTCGCCACGTATGAGAGAGTCCATCGTAGGCGTCTCGCAGCTCATCAACCACCTCTCTCAAAGCCGTCCAGTAGCTTCTTATCGGGTTGCCGGATCTCCTTAAAAAGTGGAGCAGAGACTCTTCCTTTACCGTCTCTCCTATATCAGCGTACCACGGGCCAAGTGACACCTATTAGGAAAAGAGTGTGAGACGGAGTATAATTTGGGCATTATGCTTTAACACTTTAAGAGGGGTGAGTATTGAATATTTGTGCTAAGTTATACTCCGTCTCATACGAGTTTTTGTCTTAGAAAAATGATATAAATGAGTTAATTACACACATTTTTATAAGTTCAGATTTTTAAATGAAATTAAATTTTTCTTAGTATCAGATGATAGAGTTAAAATTCAATGCACTAGCGAAAATAGTGTCATGAAAATAATATAAACATATTAATTTCATATTTCTCTATATAAATTTTAACTTTTAAAAGAGACAAAATTCTTTCAATACCTTATACGGTTTGTAAATATCGCCAAAATCTCGACCGTTGTAAACTTCGGTATTAGGTATTTTGTACATCCGCGGTTTTTGGGTTCTCTCCGGTAGGTCTTCCTTTGGTGGAAGCGGTTGCAAGCTGATCAACTCTTTTTCTATCTGCACAAGCCAATCCGACATCTTCTAATTCTTGGGGTATCACAGTGAAGCGAACTGAAGAGAGGGGATGAAGAAGAAGGACTAAATATCTTTCACAGAGCTTATTTGATCATTCAAAGGAATAAAGTATTTAAAGTTTTAAACTCGGACCACAATCAGAAATTATTGACCAAGTCTAAGTGTTTACTTTTTTTTTAATTAAAGTGGCCCCCAACATTAGAAAACAACCTGAGCTAGGTAGTTTATTCCTATTTTTCACTATCTTCTTAATTATTTGGAATTGAATTTGGTTCTGTAACTTTCACAAATTCGACATTTTCGTCCAATAATCAATTATACAAGGTAAAAAATTTTATTGTTGCGGACATTGCTTTTTTTATATATTTGACTTTTTATCTATGTAACACATATTATAGATTATTTGTTTTAATATAATATGCTTAGGATCGGCCTTGTACTACATGAACAAAACGTGTTACCACATATATAAAATAAGTACAAATGCGAAAAGAAATCCACAGTCCAAAATTACAGATTTAAAGAGCAATTTGATGTGTTACTACATGAACAAAAAGAGTGTTACCATATGAGCAAAATAATGTTACTACATGAACAAAAACCAGTACAAACGCGAAAAAAATCTTCAGTTCGAAATTACAGATTTACAGAACTACGTGAAAATAGTGCAGAAGGATCTGAATTTCATCACATACTTTGTGTTGAGGGGTAATCCAAACACCACACACATATTATCTCTTCTTTTCGCATAATTCATACCAAAATTCAAATTGAACAATCTTATTTCATTCAATAATCGGAGCGAAAAAAAAATTAGGGAACGAAAGAGGAAGAAGAGAAAATCTGACCGCGTTCGGCTGCACGCGCGAGGAAAAAGATGAAGAAGCCCATTGGCCCACCAATAATCTACCCTAAAACCTGATTGCCCTGACCGCGAGAAAAAAAAAAGACTCAATTACACATAACATTTGTATGCAATATTGCATACAAGTTTTTGTCATAAATCTCACCGCCCCTATGGAATATTGTATTATAAGAGTGATTAGAAAATTGATCCTAAAACTTCTCTTTTGGGTCTGTGTTTTTGTTGTTTTCTTTGCAAGGTTTAGTCAGTCTATAAATCAATGAATCATATAAATATAATAAATGAAATTATTTTTATTATTAAAGATCATCTTATATAATTTTTTGTCTTCCTTATGATATAGTATAACATAACATGATTATACTATGCTTATAAAAATAATGCATACAAAATAATATCTTGAATAACTGCTCTTTTAAAATGTAATTGAATTGGATAGTGCACATGATCATACAAAACATTGCCCCTGAATAATCGTTCTTCTAAAAATATGAATCTTTTAAATTTTTCCTATCAAAGGTTTTTTTGATGGGGTGGTGTCTGGTTAGAAATGAAGCATGTGGTTGAATCACAATTTAATTTTCCGCTATGTACTAATATCCACATATATCATTTTCCAACTTTTTGTCTTTTCACACAAAATAAAATAAAAAGGCTTTGAAAATAGCTCATTCTTTTGCTTGGATAAGACAACCCACCTAAATACAAATTAATTAAGTATACCCACATATGCCCTTTTAGATTTATTTAGCTTTAAAATATTTTCTCAAGATTAAGTGTGGGCCAGAAATTTTAAAAGAGAGTTTGAGAGAAGGCATCGGCGAATTGCTCCTATATCCAATATTCAATTTTAAAAAGGTCAAATATTTATATAATTTACTAAGAATATCCACTGAATAAACTTCATTTTAAATAATTTTCCAAAATTTGAGAAGTGCAACGAAAAAAGTTAAATATATAGTATATTCATTGAATAAACTCTATTCTCAAATAATTTTCCAAAATTTGAGAACTGCCAAATTAAGGTATGAGGGCAAGAAATTTTCCATCTTCTATTTTATAAAGTCTTATATACATAAAGTGCACTGTACAAAATAAGTGCAAATTATTTTTAATTTAAGAGCAAGTTATTTTATTAAAAATAACTTATACGTTTTAATGAAATATATTATTAATAAATTTTTAGATGCACTTACTGCATGAGATGATACTTATTAATATATAATTATTTTGTATATTTTGTATTGCGTTAGTATCGCTATAGTTCATTGGCTTGGCAGGGGTAGTCCATAAATTTGAAAGGTCCGGTTCACAATTTTTTTTTTTGGGTCCTAGAGTATTGATGAGGAGGCATCTCAATTCCTAAAGTCTCATTAACTATTTAAAATAACACGAAATTAATTTAAGAAGATAATAAAATAAATTTATAAAGAAACAAATAATATATTATGAAGTGATCTAGTCAAATTGATGAATAAGAGATCTATAATTAAAAGCACTTTATTAAAAAAGTACATTATTTTTTTAGGACTTTTGTCAAATCTTCTCATGAACTAACATAAGATGAATAAGAACAATTTTAAAAAATAAAAATTATAAGAAATAAAAAATAATTAAGAAAAAAATTCTTGAAGGATAGAAAAGTTAGAAATTGAAGATACTTGGTTGCATAAAGATTGTCTTGAAGATAAGAATCCATTGAAGATTGAAGAACTAGAAAATATATGAGTTTGGCTACCTTATAGTGATAAATGGTTTGGATATGCAAAAAGATTTGGAAAATATTGTAAAGATTGGATTTAGAAAAATATTTGGAAAGATTTGACATTTTAATTGGAAAGCCGATTAACATAAATAAAATGGAAAAAAATAGTGAAAACTAAAGTTTTACGAATTAGTAATTAATGAATTACATCTTGTCCTTTTTTATATGGTTATGAAAGATGTCTTAAGATCTTTTTCATGGATATTGAGCTTAATAAGTTAATTAAGTATGCCAATTTAGTAATTTTGGGTCTTAACAATATTTGCAAATCGCAATACATAGGTTTTTTTATATTTTTTTTTGCCACTAAAATATGAGGAAGGTTTTGCGTATGAATTTTTGGGATTGCAACAAATTTCATTCAAAAAAAATATGATCTGTGCTTTTGTCAAAGCCAATTATTTTGTTTACACTTTTTTAAATTTATGATGTTAAAGAAAACCTAGAGCACAATTTATTTATTTTTATTTTTTTTGAGGACCTAGAGCAAAAATCATTATTTGGTTCGCTTCACCTACACTTTTTTCAAACAAAATCCAAAAACTCCCTTACTTTCCACCTTGTCTACGTGGAAATGCCAAAATATTGCATATAAAATTGTCCTATTAGTGTTATGTGGGTCCCATAGCCTTGATAATAAAACTAAAAAAAAAGTGATGGACAATAGAAATTGACTAATTAATTATTAATCGAATCATAAATTATAATCGTGTTAAATCAAAATCAAGTGATACGAAATCAAAAATGGACATACAATGGTTATTTTAGAAGCAAGCAAAGGTGAAGACAATATACTTTGATTTGTTTATTTTCTCTCTCAAGGATGCACAACCTCAATTATTTTTTGAAACGAAAATGATTTTATAGATCAACGAAAGGGCCACAATCGGCTATAACAATGTCAACAAAAGCAGCAGGAATAATTATTGGATAATCTTTATTTCATAAAAAAATTTAAAAAATTAACTCTTTGAATCATAATTATTCTGATGATGTGCCACGTGTATTTTCAATACCTAACTATATTTTCTGTCATTAAATTTAAAGTGACGCAAATACTTTTTCTAGTAGATTTTTTTCCATTTTTTGTTGAAAATATTTATGTGGGTTGTCGGAAATATTGAACTAAAAGTTACCAGTGCACAATATATAGACATGAAAAGTGATATAAAATCTTGAATTAATTTACTATTTAAACCGTTCCTCAATATTTTTGGCGAACTGACGATCCTGAATACCCCCTCCGTCCACCAAAATTATGCTCATTTTTTTTTATATGTTGTACGGAAAAGTATATTAAGTATGTTTATGGACACAATTTTTTTATTTTCATCGTCCAATAATCACTTAATTACTCAAGTTATCATTATACTTTACTCACAATCAAATTATGTTATTCATAAATGGACTTAATTTACCTTTCCGTACAACATGTCAAAACGAAATGAACACAATTTTAGTGGACGGGGAGTATTAAGTATAGCAATTATTAGCAAGATATCCTTTCAAAAAAAAAAACTATTAGCAAGATATATTGCCATATTGGTTAGGGTATTTTAAATTCAAATATTAATTGTGTTAGGGAAATTAAATAAATGAATTAATTTCACATTTCTTTACAAGTTTGAAATTTTAGATGAGATAAAATTCTTTTATGATATCAGACTCTTCATGTTCACGTTCACGTTCTGAATTCGATTTTCCCTGAAAGCAACTCCACTCATATTAAATTGTTCATTCGATGAATCTCCTTTCAATGATGGAATAAGAGAATTCAAATCACGAGTAAGAATGAGTGTTTGGAAAAGATGGAATTCTTTCAAGTGGGTTGCTATGATGTGTTTCTGTTAAAATTTTGTCCACCTTGATCATACAACTTGTAGTATTATAATTCACTTCCTTTGCTCATTCATTATAGGCTGATTTAACATGAAATTTAGAATGATTGAATATGAACTATATTTACTCATAACATATAACTTGTTAAAACTTTTTTAATATAATTTTCGTGTGAGACAACAAAGAATGAGATTAATCATTAAATTAGTTCTACAAATTAAATATTATGTCATCATTTACTCATCTACATAATATCTCTTACTTCTATCTCATTTTTCATATAGATTTATTTAATAATTTAACATTTTGTCTCCAAATATATTCTTTTTAATAAAATTAGCTTTTAGTAGCAAAGTCAATTTGAGTATTATCATGCTTGTGGGACATATAATAAGTCGATAATATGGCGTGGTACCTTTGACACCAAATAGGAGTTGTCATGATGGTATGTGTCGTGTCATGTCATGTCATGTGTGAAGCTGACGGGGATGTTCCTATTATGTCATGTCATGATATTATTTGAATAAGTTTAGGATGAAAATTTTGGTGAAAAAATTTTAATTTATAATTAAATTATGTAATTGATAAAGGTAAGATAAAATTAAATGATTCATGGTTCACTCGGTCCGAATAGGTCATAATTTAGGGTTCATTATTTAGTGTTTAGGGTGTAAATAGTTGATTTATGATAATTTTATAAATTTTTACACATAATTTTTTTTACACTAGACGTACTCAAATTATTTCATGCAGAGATTATTTAAATGAGTTTGAAACGTAAGTAAAACGGTAAAAGATGATTGTCCAAAAAAAAATAATAATAATTTAAGGTGGTGTTCAACTTCAATTGTGGGGTTTAAAAATATTTATTTTTAAAGTTATCTTCTCAGAACTTATTATTTTTAGAAATATTTTTCATTATTTAGTATTTATTAGTAGTTGGAAACACATTCTAAGTTGGGTGGACGTGTGCTTTTGGCCAATTATTTAAGGGGTGGTTTGAAAGAAATTATAAGTGATTATAATTATTTAGAATTGTGTACATAAATTATTTGAAGTGTTTTATTCTTTTTTTATTAAATTAAATAAGTTTTCAAAAGATATAAGTTAAAATTGAAAGAGAGTGTTTTTTATAGCTTATGAACATTTTTTAAACTTTATTAACTTTTTTTTACAAACAATATCAACTTTACTCAAATGGTTCTTCATCTTTTTTTTCTCCACAAAGTCAAACAAACTCACTGTCCCTCCACTGTACTCAAATGGTTCTTCATCTTTTTTCTTTCCACCATGGTACACTTTGAGGGTGTAAAAGCCTAATAGAAATGGCTTTTGAGCTGAACAAATGAAAATTAACTCAAAATCAGTTACTAAATCGAACCCAACAACCTAATACACAACAATCAAACAAAATTGAACCTGTAAAATCCAAAAACCAAAAAATTTGAACCCTTAAAACCCTACACCCAACAAAACCGAACCCCTAAAACCCAACACCAACAAAATAGAACACCCAACAAATTATAACACCCAACAAAATCAAGGATAAATAATGAAAATCCCCAAAATCGATTTTTGTGAAAAAACTGAAAACATAAAATTGCAACTGAAAATCGAATCATAGTACGTAATAAACAATGAAAATCGAAAGCCCAGAGGGGTTTTATCACTAAAATAGAACACCCAACACAAAATCCTCAAAAACATTGAATAAAATTAAAAAAACTGGGACCGAATACTTACAGTAATCAACAACTCCAAACTTAATGAGATTCTTCCTTCGCAACATTGAGCGGAGGAGCAATGTGACGGAAATTTCTTGAGAATACGTCCTCCTCTACCGATTTTCGGTTCCTGGCCGCGATTTTGCCCTTTTGCTCGACTTTTCCCTCTTTTTTTCTATCGAGTGTGTGTAGTGTGTGTGAGTTGGTTTCAATTAGTTTACGTTTTTGAGTTTAATTAATTTGTTAAGACAAATTAGTATTTAACACGTATTAATTAGAGGTTTAAAAGTCTCTGTTTCGCTGTTAGCGAGATGCCGTTAAGCACCGTTTAATTTTGGGACCAAATGTGCAAACTGGTTAAATTGTGGGACTACATTTGAAAATTAATGTGTGACTAAATCTGCCAGTGGTGGGACTAAATCGAAAACATGGTGTGGTTCATGGGACCAAAAGTGCAAAAAACTCAAAATAATTTCGTCCTTAAATAGCAAGGTTTACCTACAAAAAATTCTAGTTATATCTCTTCGAAAAAAAATTCTAATTATATAACTACAACTATAATTGCCTACAAAAATGTAAATTGCCTAGAAAATTATTTGTGTAGGTAAATTTGGCTACGAAAATTAAAAATATGAAGGTACATTGTTCATAGGTAATTTGTTTGCCTAGTAAATTATTTTTGTAGGTATTTTTTTTAAAAGATTATTCTAAAAATTGGTAGACAAATCGTAGAGAATCCTCACTTTTTAAGGACCAAAT
The DNA here is from genome assembly GCA_037126765.1 of Stenogyne calaminthoides. Taxonomy (NCBI): domain Eukaryota; kingdom Viridiplantae; phylum Streptophyta; class Magnoliopsida; order Lamiales; family Lamiaceae; genus Stenogyne; species Stenogyne calaminthoides. The sequence continues at coordinate 3,756,588 of JBBCBC010000038.1, forward strand.
TATTTTTATAAGAAAATTTCTTAGGCAATTCTTCATTTTCTTGTAGTGAACTATTAATTTCATCATTCTTCAATTTTTTGTAGAGAGAATACATAGTATGCAATTAATGTACTATGTTTGGGGACCATAGCCAATTTTTTTTTTTTTTTATTTAGTCTCTTAACAAATAGAAAATTATTTAATGATATCTACATATATAAAATTCATGATTATTTTAATACTCATATAAATTCATAACTTAAATTTTAGGGGATCATTTTAATTGGGTCTATTTAAAATAATTATACACGTGAAAACTCAATAAATTAAATATTTCCGGCACTTGTTATACAAGATTTTATTCTCAATGGATTATATATGGAATATTGAATAGTGCATATTTACTTAATATATAATCTATGCCTTTCCCCATTAAATTAACTTATATCTTTCCCACATGTGACATGCCAGTATTTCACACATTACATTGGTACGTCACCCATCCCACCAAGAAATTAAAAGGAGGTAACTATTATTATTATTCTCCATGAAGAACTAAGATACATATTTGTCCAAGCTTGCACTTTAAGTGATTATTTTATTCTCATGTGTGCATATAATGCATCCTTATTTTATTCATTTCTTCCACGCGACTACTCTTTTTAAAGTTGATATGGGCTAAATAAAATGTATCTAGGGGCGGCCCTGGGGTGACGCAACCGATGCCGTCGCACAGGGCTCCACCCAAACAAAGGCCCCCAATTTTTTTTTTATATCATATTTATATAGATACAATATTTTGCAAAATAGTATTTGGAGGTTGACTAGCAAAGATGGTTCCTAATTTTTTTTTGAAGTCTCTTAAATTTTGAAGGTTGTGAGTTCAAACCTTCACTCCAACGTTTTTCAACATTTTTTCATCATTAATTTTTTAGGTTCCATCTTTTGTCCAAATTTCGTCTACTATGTGATACTACCTCCGTCCCAATCTTTAAGGTTTTCTTTCCATTTTTTTTGTCCCAATCTTTAAGGTTTCTTTCCTAAAATGGAAACACTTTATCACTTTATCACATCACTTTATCACATAAAATACTAATAAACAACTATTTCTACCTCCAGCTACCCATCACATTATCACTTTATCACATAAAATACTAATAAACAACTCTTTCTAATCACTATTCACATAAATCCTTATGAACAGTCAAAAAGCCTTAAAGAACGGGACGGAGGTAGTATTTTTTTTATTTAATACTTTTCTCTAATTAATCCTTTCTGTAATTTGCCCTTTTTCGTTACTTTTCTTCTTAATTGTTAATACAATTTCAATATCCAATTGTATAGGTGCTATGAAAAATATTATCTAATTATATACATAATTTCTTTTATTTCTCTTTAAACATATAACAATTCTTTTTTTATCATTAAATAATTATGTTAGGTTGTGCCCCATCTCATATGAGTTTTTATCATTAAATAATTATGGCTCATTTAAAACATTAATCATCAACCTTATTATGTAACCATCCTACTTTCTTTTTCGTTCAGTACAATATATATATATATATATCTGATAAAAATATATTTTTTTTAAACAGTGAGGATAATCTACTATCAATCAACAATTTTTTTTTAATCAAGTCATTACAATAAAATTAAGAATTGCCTACGAATTTTTTAAATGGCTACAAAAATTTCTAACAAAAATAATTTGGTCTTGAATTAATATTAAGGATGATTGCCTACAATTTGTCTACAAATTTTCAGAAATATAGTAGACAAACAAACTGCCTAAACATTTGTAATTTACGAAGGCAAACTTACCTACATTTTCATAGACAATTATGTTTGTAGTTTAGAAATGACTTATATGATTAGAAAATATTGTAGGCAAGTCGTTGACAATTAATTCTTACTATTTAAGAATAAAAATATTTTCGTTGAAAATTCCATAGATATATTCGAAAATTTCATAGCGCACTATTTTCTTCATTCCTCAAATTGCCTATATAACTTATCTACAAACAAATTATCGATAATAAATTACTTTTCTATAGGCAATTTGTGGGTAATTTGAGGAATTAGATGTGTACATGATTTAGAAAAATTGATAGGCAAGTCGTGACAATCTACCTTATTTAAGGACGATTGTTTTTTTAAGAATTATATAGTAATATTGAAAAATCTCATAGTCAATATTCTTCAATAAAATTTTATTCATACTATTAGGTAAAAAAAAAAAAGACTAAAAGACTGAAATACCCTCTAGTTAAAATTTGGGCGCCGATTTGGACTGCTGAATTTATTTTTTCAAAATTAATTCCCAAACTCTAGTTAAAATTTGGGCTCCGGTTTGGGGTGTTGAGATTTTTTTTAAATTAATTCCCAACTACCCCATTGTGCTTTTCTAACCATCAAAATTAATTCCCAACTACCCCATTGTCCTTTTCAAACCATCAAAATTAATTCCCAACTACCCCATTGTCCTTTTCAAACCATCAAAATTAATTCACAACTATCCCATTGTCCTTTTCTAACCATCAAAATTAATTCTCAACTACCCCATTGTCCTTTTCTAACCATCAAAATTAATTCACAACTACCCCATTGTCCTTTTCTGTACAATTAATGAATAAATGGATCTCTCTCATCTCCATTTCCATCCCACTAAATCCAAAATTCAGGCTGCGAAATTCGCATCACATCTTCCTGAAAATATGCGGTCCCCACCAAACCACTTCCACCCAAATAGGATCCCCACTGAGTGGTGCTAAATGCACATACCATGGACTTGATGGGAGGTCAACAGCGGACGTGTCTGTCGCGCAACGCGCTCGACGTGCTGACGTCTATCGCGCGCCGCGCACGACTGAGTTTGTTATTTTTTTTCGAAATTTTAATAATTGTTAGTATATTAAATATTGATTAATAATTTATTTTTTTATCTTAAATCAATTTTATGTATATTTAAGTGTAAATTATTTTTATTTTAAGTGTAAATTATTTTTTATATTAAGTAGAGATTTGATATATTTCAAAAGTAGTGCTATCTTAAGTGGTATTAATATTTTATGTATACTAATTAATGATTTAAGATAGTTAATTATTAATTAATTAAGTATAAATATGTAGTTATTTTATATTGAATTAATTGTTGGGGAATAAGTTGCACGGATATATTCGGGATAAATATTTAAATACAAATTTAAATCTGATAATTATCACTAGCATTAATTAATCCTATATTAATTCAAATAATAATTCAACAACAAATCATGCATATAATCAATTCACGTAAATCATACGCATGCAAAATTTCTACGAGTTTACGTGAACGTACCTCTTGGAATGGTAATGACCTCGTTGATTAAACACACCAAAATAACCTTCCCAAGTATTCCCTTAATCCTTGCTCGACAATCCGGTAGTAGGATGCTTGCGAACAATTAACAAAAGGAAAATAAACTTTGTTGCATCACCTTTGTGGATTTACTAATTTTTCCAGCACATGGAATTGTACTTGAGAATGAAACACTCATCCCCTATTTATAGAGGGTGGTGGTCGAAAATTTTATGTGAAATAGGGAGGAAAAAATCTTTTCTTGATCTCCAAGAAATTTTGAATATATCTCATATATTATTTTCTCCATAATTAAAATATTCCACAAAATCACACTCCCTTATTTGTTATGGAATATTTCGAAATATTAAGGGATCAAGATTCCAAGATTTGGATCTTCTTGAATTTATAAGATATTCTTGTATTTCAAGAAATACATATCTTTCATAATATATTTTCAAGAAAATCAAGAAAATCTTTCTTGCCATTTATATTCAAAATTTTCGAAAATACTATATGGATAACCAAGTGAGAGATTTCTTGAATTTAATGAGATAATCTTGTATTCCAAGAATACATATCTTCATTCCATAACAAAATTCAAAGAAAATCTTTCTCCCCTTTTAATCCATAATTTTCGAATTTATGAGGAAAAATAAGGCAACAATATTTATTTTATTTTAAACGTCTTTTTTCGGGTTATTGGACTTTTTATGTTGAAATTACTTAGGGGCCTTTAGGAGAATTAAGATTGGACCTTCCAATGGATCTTGAATTATCAATATTGAGCCACAATATTATTCAAGCCCATAAATATTAATTAATCCCACTACATAATTAATATTGTACTATCCATCTTAACCCATATTACAGTCAATGTGGCTCCCGGTTATTATTTCCCGTGTTTAAGATTATCTAGCCCATTAATTAATTCAAGCCACAGAAATAGCTTTCCATTAATTAATATCTTTTGTCCTTGGTCAAGGAGCGGTTCAACATTATTATCCATACTGGGAAACTAATTCCACTTGCAAGATTTGGTATGATAAAGCTTATGAACCTCCCAAGGGGCAAATCGAACAAGCATACTTGCACACGCGATTCTCCGTATTAAATCTTAGCAATCACGTGTGACCAATAATATTGCCCAAGATAAAAAGTATTGAATCTCGTTGATTCTCTACCCATGATAAGTCAAAGCAATAGTTACCAACCACACGTGATCCTATTTAAGAGCGAAGATTAAGAAATAACGAACCATCGAGGTCTAATTCTTCCTATTCAAGAATTTGTCCTCGAGGTCCTATTCAAGGCATCACCATGCACTAGTGTAATCTCTTGGTCAAGACAAGCCAATCCGAGCCTTACACTTCAATCTTTCACGATGGATTGTTCATTTCCATCTAGGTCGTGAATGGCGACTTTTTTTAGTTACAAAGCGGATTTGTTTATTTAATCTTCGTGATTTGGTATCACTAAATTAACTACAATGTAAACACGACGATTTATTGAGCAGGTTATGCAATAAATATATGTAACATTCGATAATATTTAAAGCATCAGTGATAAACAATTTATTTCAGTAAATAAGTCCGAAATTCAATTTTGATTATACAAAGTAAAAGCATACTTTCCAGTATAATCCCAACAATATCCCACTTATACTCAAAGTCTGCTTTTAAGTATACTACAACATGTCTCGTGTAGTTTCTAATTCGTGACATCTAATGTCACCTACACGAACCTAATAATTTCTCCCACTTATACTCAAAGCAGATCGGGCAATGATCTTGACACCCATTCCTTCCACATGTCTCTCGAATGTATTCAGAGGCAGACCCTTTGTGAATGGATCAGCTAGGTTGTCTTTCGACGCGATCTTTTCCACCTCTATATCTCATCTCTTAACGATTTCTCGTATAAGATGTCTTTCCTTCAAGGTGTCTTGTTTGACTTGTGGACTCTTGGTTCCTTGAATTTTAAATCGCCCTAGCAAATATTGCTAGACAAATTCGAACTCCATCCAAGTCCACTAAGAAGGTCTCAGAGCCAAACCGGTTTCTTCACCGCTTCACGTTGTACTACTTACCCGGCCCATGGTTGAGTCGTTGATGCATTGCATTTCACACTGGTCCATTTGATGGCTACACTTCCCAAATTAAAGCACACTAACCGAGGCAGATAGTTTTCGAATCTATGTCCGATTGGAAAACCGAGTCCGTAGTAGTCGATGGGGATTGGACTATCGATCGATAAATTAACATTCTATCACGAAGTTCTTTTGGATACTTGTAATGTTTTTAATCGCCATCCAATGTTCTTTCCCGTGTTACTTTGATATCTTGCCACCATGCCAACGCAAAGCGGATATCCGGTCTCGCATACTAAAGATTGCATACATAAGACTTAAACGGTACCAAGCATAAGGAATGCCTCTCATGTCATCTATCTCCTTTGCGTCTTAGGGCATATTTTTTGGATAGATGGATTCCATGTCCGAAAGGCACGAAGCCTTTCTTGGAATCTTGCATCTTTGAATCGTTTCAAGACAGTGTCTATGTATGAAGCTTGCGATAAGCCTATCATCCTTTTCTTGCGATCTCGAGTGATCTTGATCCCAAGGATGTGCGCGGCTTCCCCTAAGTCCTTCATATCAAAACTGCTTTTGAAAAGCCATGTCCTTACGTCCCGATAACACCTTTACATCGTTCGATGATCAAAAAATAAATCTCACGATAGACTAAGAATACCAATGCGATCCCGACACGCTTTTTTGTACACACAACTTCGAACTCATTTTGATCGAACCCATAAGACTTTATAACATGATCAAAACATTGGTTCCAAGCTCTGGATGCCTGTTTGAGTCCGTAAATGGACTTCATGAGCTTACAAACTAGGTGTTCTTGGCATTTTTCAATGAAACCTTGGGGTTGTTGCATATAGATCTCTTCATCAAGACTTAGATTAATGAAAAGCGTCTTGACATCCATTTGCCAGATTTCAAAGTCGAGATCTTGAAGAATCGATAAGAGAATCGGATGGACTTAAGATGGCTACTGGCGAAAAAAGTTTCCTCATAATCGATCCCTTCTTTCGAGTATAACCTTTCGCCATTTAGTCTTGCTTTGAAGGTTTTCACCTTCCCGTCTGGTCCTCGTTTTCTCTTATACACCCACTTGCAACCAATGGGTTTGACCCCATTAAGTGGTTCGACTAGCTCCCACACTCTGTTATGAAACATAGAACCCATTTCGCTTTCATTCTTTGTTTGCCAAGAATCTGCATCCTTGTCTTGGATTGCCTTCGTCATATGTCCATGGGTTTGATTCGTCTTGTCAGGAATCAAGTCCGAGGACTCTCCTATTCCCATGAATCTCTCGGTTGTTTCACAACCCTCCCACCATGACAAGGTTCGGTTGTGTAAGTGTGTCGTTTGGTATATCATCTTTATACAATTGGCATTGAGGTTAGCCCCCTTAGCTCATTTAAGGTAATCTCACTACGGGTCTTCTTTTCGTTCATATAGTCTTCTTCCAAAAATCTAAAGTGGGTGTTTATTACCACCTTTTTGATCTTGGGACCATAGAACATACACCCTTTTGTTCCCGGGGTATCCCACAAACAACCTTAATTACGATCGAGGATCCAATTTTCCCGCTTCCTTGTCCAACACGTAGGTCGGACACCCCCCAAATCCTCATGTGTCTCATACTAGGCTTGCATGGGTCCACAATTAGTTGGGAGTTTTGGGAACCGATTTGGATGGCACCAAGTTTAGAATGTAGGTCTTTGTTTTCAAGGCATGACCCCGAAGAGCGACTTGGGAAGATCTCAAGATAACTCATCATAGATCTAACCATTTCCAAAAAAAAGTTATGTTTCTTCGCTTCCGCAACCCCGTTTTGTTGAGGGTTAGGGTGCAAATTTGGGATGCAATCCCTTCATCGATAAGTAGTTCAAAAACTCATCGCCGAGGTATTCGCCTCCATGATCGGATCGTAGAGACTTGATACGCTTTTTTCCTATGAATCTGCTTGAGCCTTAAATTCTTTGAATTTCTCAAATGTCTCGATTTATGCTTCATAAGGAAAATATAATCGCATTCTTGAGTAATCATCAATAAAAGTGATTTAAATACTCATAACCTCCTCTTGCTTTGGTTGACATTGGACCACATACATCCGTGTGAACGATTTCTAACACTTCTTTGGCTCTATTCCCTTGGCTTCAATGCCCTCTTGGTCATTTTTTTTACCTCCAAACATGATTCGCAGGTTGAAATTGGTTCAACTTGGAGAAACTCCAGTGAACCGTATTTCACCAACCTTTGGATCCTCTTTGGATTAATATGTCCCAATCTTAGATGCCATAGAAGTGTCTCGTTCACGTCTGATGAATGTTTTCTTTTCTCGGAAACAATTGATGTGTTATAGAATGCATTTCGTGAGTGGTGTGCACAGTTTAATTCTATAGAGATTATTCGACCAATGTCCCATAATAGATACACTCATCATTTTAAGAAATGATTTCATTCTTATTAGAAGAAACTTAGTGTCCTTTAATCAAATTTTAGAAACTGAAAGTGAATTCTTTCCAAAACTGGGAACATAAAGATAATCTAAAAAAAACTTCATCTTTAAAAGACAGGTGCACTTCTCCCACTGCTTTAAACACTACTTATGTAGCACTGCAATATCTGCTACTTACGTAGCATTGCAATAACCGTTACTATCGTAGCATTGCAATATCTGCCACTTACGTAGCTTTGCAATAACCGCTACTTTCGTAACATCGCCCAGTGTGATGAGGATCTCACTCCCACTAAGTTGCAGGATTAGTTTGAACCCGTGAAGCAAACATGATTAGTGGATCTCGTATCAACCACCCACAAATGAGAAGTATACGTCGCTAAACAAGTTTCAACAACTAGTGCGTGAGAATTACCTTTCTTTCCATCCCTTTTGGGGTTGGAACAGGCAAACCTCCATTGTCCTTTTTCACCGCAGCTTAAGCACTCCCTCTTTGGATATTTCCTTGACACCACAAGCATTCCTCATCTTACCATTGCCCTTGGCAACAATTGAGTTTTATTGCTTATGGCTTTTGGTCCTCTTCCTTTTCTTGCAATGAAGACTTACCACTTGCCTTGAAAGCTTGAGTTTGGTGCCCCATCAACATCTTTGCCGAGACCAAAGCTTGCAACAAATCAGCTAGCGAGGCCAAAATGCTCAGAAACTTTTGGGCAGAGAGTGAAATACCAAATTCATCTGAGTCTCCAGATTATAATCTGCACACAGAACCTCAAGTTTGTTCAGATGGGCCATCCATTTTGAGGACGTAATCCCTTACGGGTTTGTCCTCCACCATTTTCAGCGACGACATGTCTCGCAAGGTGATCTGTCGAGTTTCGCATTTTTGACTCGTCAGTTGGCTCATCTGATTTTGGTGTGTCAAGAATTCACTTGTGCTTTTGTTCAATTAGGACAATTATAATTTTTCGTTTCCAACCAATATAGTTTCCATACTTATTCTATTGACTTTAAGTATAATAGCAGTGGTTTAAAAGGTAACGACATGCTGAACTGAAATAAATAATAATATGCATAAGCATAAATATATCACAAGGTTTGATCACATGTTTCATGTTAAAATCTCAAAAAAATATGAACATGCATAAGTCAACATCTCAAAACAGTTTAAATAAGCCACGTGGGGTGGGTCATTATTTAAACACATTCAAGCAGGTTACAAACAAGAACAGTTACAAACCTTTAATGTCCAGATTAATAGTTGGCTCCCACTTGACCAATATAAAATTGACAGGGACTTCGAGGAAGTATATGCATATCAATTTTATACCTAAGTAATAACCATGATTAAATACAGGATTATTATTTCGTATTGAACGAGCCTCGTGGGGAGGGTCATCGTCGCCACTAGTAATAATCCACAATCATCCATTTGGAATTCATTCATGTGAAAGCTAACTTTTGACAGTCCCGTGGGGGGAATTTCTCCAAAAGAATTCACAAATAAATAAATCATGGATGTCAAAATTAATTCAATTTTATTATCCGAAATAAAATTGTCAATTAATTATTTAAACATACTTAGTAATTTTTGATTGTGAGATTCTTCATTGGGCAACTCTCATGCAAACACATTTAAAAAAATTAAATAAAGCATAGATAACACAATAATAAATCAAGCAAAGCAGAAAAATAAACATATTGGGCACAAATTATCCAATTGTCATGGTTTGATTTTTCTTGGCTTGATTTTGAAGAAACGCCGTCTTGAATTTCTCCCACTCGTCGTCTCGAAAAAAATTTCTCAAAATCCCACTGATCGCCCTCAAAAATATTCCGTCTCAAAATGCCACGCTCAGGCTTTAGCCTACGTAAGTACTTATCCGCCTGATGCACGCGCGCCCCATCCGCCGTGACTTGGTCGAAATGCGCCCTTCGTCACTTGGCGCTCAAGAAGTCTCGGCCAAGACGCCCGCCCATTTCCGGGCGGCTCGGCCCTACCTACGGAGGTTTTTAAGACAGTACGTTTGCCTCCACAAGATTCGGCAGCACATACATAAGCCCTAAACTAGTCCTCGGATTTTATTTTAAGCTCGTTTTCAAATGAACATTTTTTTTGATCCGTTCCAATAAAAAATTTATTTAGTTAAAAAATATGCCCCTAGATCTAGACTAGTCTATTAAATTGTTTAATCATTGATGCTTTTAAATATTATCAAATGTTACATGTATTTCGCATAAATAACAAATAAATGCGTGTTACATTGTAGTTAATTTGTTCCTTAAATAGATCACGTGTGATTTGGCGTTCCGCGACCTAGATGGAAATGAACAATTGAAAAGGTTGAAGTGTAAGGCTGGTTGGCGTTTGACGAGATTACACTAGTGCATGGTGATACCTTTGAATAGGACCCTGAGGAGGACAAATTCTTGAGCGAACAAGGATTTTATCCTTTAATTCGTTTTCGTTTTCGTTCTCTTTTCGATCCATTTACAATTTATTTACAAAAATAAATAAACTGATCTAGATACTTTTATCTTAAATTGTTTAATCATTGATGCTTTAAATATTATCAAATGTTACATATATTTCTTGCATAAGGTTCATAAGCTTTATCATAAATAAATGGAATTCGTTTGTTATAATTGTAGTTAATTTAGTGACAAAAGATATAATTAATGAAAAGATTAGTAATTAATTGATTCCTTGTAACTAAAATTCAAAAATTTTATGGGATAAAATGGACAATCCATTAATTTGAAAGGTTGTTATGTAAGGCTTGAATAATATTGTGAGCAATATTGATAATTCAAGAGATTATTCAATTAAATTCCTAAAGATCTTATAAAAGTCCAATAGAAAAAAATTTTTTAAAATAAAATAAATAATTCTTATTTTTCCTCATAAAATTCAAAATTTATGGATAAATGGTTACGATTTTTCTTTAATTTTGTTCCTTAAATAGGATCTTGGAATACAAAGATTGTGGTTAAATTCAAGAAATCTCCCTATTTATTCATGAAGATAATTTGATTTTTTCATGGCAAAAGAATCAGCGAATGAAAAGATAATGGAACTTTTTATTTCTTGAAATACAAGAATATTGGTAAATTCGTGTGATCGAATCTTGGAATCTTTCATTATTTTAGAAAAATTACTCCGTAACAGTGGGGTGAATTTAATATTTATTATAATTATGGGAAAATAAATATAGGAGATATATTCAATGCAGATCAAAAAAAATTTTCCCACATTATTTTGGCGACAATTTTCGACCATGGATCTATAAATGGGATGATTCTTTCATTTCTTGAAAAATAGTAAATCCAAAAATAAATATTAATTTATGAAAAGCTATTTTTGTTAATTGTTGGATAATAGGATGTTAAACAAGGATTAAAGGAATCTTGGGAAGTTTTTTTGTTTGAATTTTGAGATCCTTTATGATGTATTTCGTTATTGGAATCAAGAATTAATTAAATAACATGGATATTTGTTGGATTATTAATTAATTAATGGATTAATGATTTAGTAATAATAATTTAAATTTGTATTTAAATATTATTGAAATTAAAAAGGTTTAAAGCCATATTTTTTTGTAATTTAAAATTATTAATTTGAAATTGGATAAAATTCAATATTTTTGGAATAAAAAGTAATTTAAAATAAAATAAATTGTGGTTTTAAATATTGAATAATATTTCAAAATCTCAATATTGATAATTGTAAATAATTTGGAAGGGATAAAAAGGGGACAAAACGGAAGAATTTTTTCCAATTTTTTGTTATGTAATGAAGATAAAGTCAAATAAGAAAAAAGTGTTTAAATAAATAAAATAATTCCCTTCTTCTTTTATTTTTTGATAAAATTCAAAATTTTGGATAAAGGGTTTTACACCTTGGGTTTTTTTTCTTTGAATTTTGTTATGTCTTATTACAATTATTTAAAAAAAATAAATAAATCTAGATCTAGATTAGTCTATTACATTGATCAAATTAAACAAATCATAATCTTTCGTGGATTTTCTCACGAGGCAAAAACGAATCCGAACGAATCAATTAAAAACCACAATTTATATGCATTTATAAATAAACACATTAAATTCCATGACAATTGGATACCGCAAAAATCTTATCTAGCAATTTACTATCCAATTTCAAATTTAATGTCCAATTAAATTATTAATTTAAAATTCGTGAGCCCAAAACCGTGGCTCGATATATTCAAGATTTGTTGGGGAATAATGTGCACAGATATATTCGAGATGAATATTTAAATACAAATTTAATTCTTATAATTATTACTAGCATGAATTAATCATATATTAATTCAAATAATAATCCAACAACATATCATGCATATAATTGAATCACATAAAACCTATGCATGTGAAAATCTACGAGTTTACGTGAACGTACCTCTTGGGATAGCAATGACTTGGTTGATTAGACTCACCAAAAGAACTTCCCAAGTATTCCCTTAATCCTTGCTCGACTATCCGGTGGTAGGACACTTGCGAACAATTAACAAAAGGAAAATAAATTATGTTGCACCACCTTTGTGGATTTACTAATTTTTTCAGCACATGGAATTGTGCTTAGGAATGAAAGAATCATCCCCTATTTATAGATAGGTGATGGGCGATTTTTGGGTAGAAAACAATGTGGGAAAAAACTTTTCTTGATCTCCAAGAAATCTTGAATATATCTCCTATATTCTTTTTCCCAAAATTATAATATTCCACAAAAATCCCACCTCACCAAGTTATGGTGATTTTCGAAATTTTAGGAAAAGATTGCAAGATTTGGATCTTCTTGAATTTATGAGATATTCTTGTATTTCAAGAAATACATATCTTCCATAATATCTTTTCAAGAAAATCAAGAAAATCTTTATTTCCCCTTTAATTTCAAAATTTTCGAAACATCTATATAGATAACCAAGTGGGAGATTTCTTGAATTTAATGAGATAATCTTGTATTCCAAGAATACATATCTTCATTCCATAACAAAATTCAAAGAAAATCATTCTCCCCTTTTATCCATAAATTTCGAAAAAAAACAAGGAAAAATAGGCAACAAAATTATTTTATTTTTAAACACCTTTTTCAGTTAATGGACTTTATCTTGGGCTACTTGGGGGGCCTTTAGGAGAATTAAGATTGGACCTTCCAATGGATCTTGAATTATCAATATTGAGCCACAATATTATTCAAGCCCATAAATATTAATTAATCCCACTACATAATTAATATTGCACTATCCATCTTAACCCCATATTACGATCAATATGGCTCCCGGTTATTATTTCCCGTGTTTAAGATTATCTAGCCCATTAATTAATTCAAGCCACTGAAATAGCTTTCCATTATTAATATCTTTTGTCATTGGTCAAGGAACGGTTCAACATTATTATCCATACCGGAAACTAATTCCACTTGCAAGATTTGGTATGATAAAGCTTATGAACCTCCCAAAAGGGCAAATCGAACAAGCGTACTTGCACACGATTCTCCGTATTAAATCTTAGCAATCACATGTGACCAATAATATTGCCCAAGATATAGGGTATTGAATCTCACTGATTCTCTTCCCATAATAAGTCAAAGCAATAGTTACTAATCACACGCAATCCTATTTAAGGGACGAAGATTAAGAAATAACTAACCACTGAGGTCTAATTCTTCCTAGTTCAGTTCTGTAGAATTTATCCTCCTGTAGGTCCTATTCAGTGCATCAGTCATGCACTAGTGTAATCTCTTGGTAAAGACAAGCCAATCCGAGCCTTACACTTCAACCTTTCACGATGTATTGTTCATTTCCATCTAGGTCGTGAATGGCGTACTTTTAGTTACAAGGGACTATTAATTTAATCTTCTGTGATCTGGTATCACTAATTAACTACAATGTAACACATACGATTTATTGAACAGTTATGCAGTAAATATATGTAACATTCGATAATATTTAAAGCATCAGTGATAAACAATTTATTTCAGTAAATAAGTCTGAAATTCAGTTTTGATTATACAAAGTAAAAGCATACTTTCCAGTATAATCTCAACACTCGGTCGAGCGCCCCCTATCCAGCGCCATGAGAGCTCGAGCAATGTATGTGATCGAGCAGAACCACTTGACCAAGGGCTGAGGTCGAGCGGTTCTGGAGGCCTGGACTCGGAAATAGGGTTTCGGTCAGGATGAGTCAAATCTAGGGTTTTGGCCCAGTTTCCCAGTTTGGGTTTTTTGTATAAATAACCCCCTGAATCCCCCCATTGTATCTTGCACTACTTGCACTATCTTATACGATATAGTAGATCTCTCCTGGCTTGGTAGTGCCCCCAGAGGTAGTCATTCCTGACGAACTGGGTAACCAAATTGTTTGTCCTTTAATTCGTTGTTCCATTATTTTCTCTACAATTGCTTTAAATTCCTAACAACTGGTATCAGAGCATCAGGCTCAAGGGATCTGGTGGGAGCAATTATGGTGGCTAAAGGGAAATCGTCTGTTGAGAAGCTTGATGGAACGGATTTTGGATTTGTCGTTCGCAGATGCGACGGGCACAACCATCAACATCCGAGAACACACAAGGCGCTTTCGATCAAATTTGGTTGGTCGAAAGGTAATTCGACCAAAGCCCTGTGTCAAGTGGATTCCGTGAGGCGATTCATGAGTACGAGGCGTTGCTTGGTAGGTTGATCTCTAGGTGGGAGATTGTTGGGTTATGGAGCTCCAGTGAAACGAGATCGCGAGGGCATAAGAGGCCGCCGAAATTTCGAGGTCGGGTGTTTCGTCAACAATGAGGCCGCCGAGCAATATATGTGATCGGAAAGCGTAACCGACCAAAGGGCTGAGGTCGAGGGTTCCGGAGGCCTGGATGCAGAAATAGGGTTTCGGCCAGGATGGGCCAAATCTAGGGTTTTGACCCAGTTTCCCAGTTTGGGTTTTTTGTATAAATAACCCCTTGACTCCCCCATTGTATCTTGCACTACTTGCACTATCTTATACGATATAGTAGATCTCTCCTGGCTTGGTAGTGCCTGTTGGGGAATGAGTTGCACAGATCTATTCGGGGTGAATATTTAAATACAAATTTAATTCTTTAATTATTACTAGCATGAATTAATCCTATATTAATTCAAATAATAATTGCAACAACATATCATGCATATAAAAAGCCACGTAAAACCTACGCATGCGGAAACTACGGGTTTACGTGAACGTACCTCTCGGGATGGCAGTGACTTTGGTCGGACGGACTAACCAAAAGGACTTCCCAAGTATTCCCTTAGCCCTTGCTCAACTATCCGGTGGAAGGACACTTGTCGAACAATTAACAAAAGAAAAAAATAAACTTTGTTGCACCACCTTTTTGGATTTGCTAATTTTTCCAGCACATGGAATTGTACTTGGGAATGAAACAATCATCCCTTATTTATAGGAGAGAGGTGGTCGAATTTTTCAGTAGAAAACCAATGTGAGAAAAGACTTTTCTTGATCACCAAGAAATCTTGAATATATCTCCTATATTCTTTTTCCCATAATCAAAATATTCCACAAAAATTCCACCTCCTCAATATATGGAATTTTCGAAAAATTGGAGTGCAAGATTCCAAGATTTGGATCTTCTTGAATTTATGAGATATTCTTGTATTTCAAGAAATACATATCTTCCATAATATCTTTTCAAGAAAATCAAGAAAATCTTTCTTGCCCTCTATTTTCAAAAATTTCGAAATATGCCTTTTGAATAACCAAGTGGGAGATTTCTTGAATTTAATGAGATAATCTTGTATTCCAAGAATACATATCTTCATTCCATAACAAAATTCAAAGAAAATCTTTCTCCCTATTTTATCCATAAATTTCGAAAATTTAGAGGAAAAATAAGCAACAATATTTATTTTATTTTAATCAACTTTTCAGTTAATGGACTATATGTTGGGCTACTCAGGGGGCCTTTAGGAGAATTAAGATTGGACCTTCTAATGGACCTTGAATATTTAATATTGAGCCACAATATAATTCAAGCCCATAAATATTAATTAATCCCACTACATAATTAATATTCAGACTATCCATCTTAACCCATATTGCGGTCAATATGGCTCCTCGGTCATTATTTCCGTGTTTAAGATTATCTAGCCCATTAATTAATTCAAGCCCTTTGAAATAGCTTTCCGTTAATTAATATCTTTTGTCCTTGGTCAAGGAGCGGTTCAACATTATTATTATCCATCTAGGAAACTAATTCCACTTGCAAGATTTGGTATGATAAAGCTTATGAACCTCCCAAGGGGGCAAATCAAACAAAGCGTCTTGCACATTAACGCGATTCTTCGTATTAAATCTTAGCAATCACATGTGACCAATAATATTGCCCAAGATAAAAAGTATTGAATCTCTTTGATTCGCTACCCATGATAAGTCAAAGCAATAGTTACCAATCCCACGTGATCCTATTTAAAGGATGAAGATTAAGAAATAACGAACCACTGAGATCTAATTCTTCCTTGTTCGGGCCTCGAATAATTTATCCTCCCAGTAGGGTCCTATTCAAATTGCACCGGTCCATGCACTAGTGTAATCTCTTGGTCAAGACAAACCAATAAGAGCCTTACACCTCAACCTTTCGCGATGGGTTGTTCATTTCCATCTAGGTCGTGAATGGCGTACTCTTAGTTACAAGGGACTGTTAATTTAATCTTTTGTGATCTGGTATCACTAAATTAACTACAATGTAACACGTACGAATTATTGAACAGTTATGCAGTAAATATATGCAACATTCAATCATATTTAAAGCATCAGTGATAAACAATTTATTTCAGTAAATAAGACTGAAAATTCAGTTTCGATTATACAAAGTAAAAGCATACTTTCCAGTATAATCCCAACAGTGCCCCCAGAGGTAGTCATTCCTGACGAACTGGGTAACTAAATTGTTTGTCTCTAAATTCCTAGTTCTATTATTTTCTCCCATAATTGCTTGCTTAAATTCCTAACAGAATACACCCGCGGGGTCTCCACCATTGTCGCGTCTGGTGGATTTGCGGCTGATCTGCTTAATTAAAATATATATATATATATATATATATATATATTAGATTCGTCATCTTCCTAATCTAACGCAGTATGCAACTTGGGCAACTTTCATAGAACACACCTAACTAAATTCACAATCGAAATCAGAGCAATAAAAATATGCCTCAAATTTAGAAAAAAAAAAATCTGAAATGTATTAAAAATTTAGAGTAAGAATAAATATGTCTAAAGAGTAATAGAAGTGTTATTTCACTTAAGCTTTTAATTTGTAAAGTTGTTACTTTTCTTTTATAAAGTGTTACTAGAAGAGTTAGTTATAAGGGGGTTACTTCTATATAAGCTCCTCCATTAGGTTAGAGTTAATTAACTTTCGATTTCTATTCCATACATTCCTTTGTGGCGATTACTTCCATTGAATCAAGATTAGTCTTTCTTTACTTCTTCTTCTTTGCAATCTGTTCTAGATTGATAATATGGTATCAGCTTTATACTGGTAATGCCATTCGATCCTTGCTTCCGCTTCTGATATAGAGTTTTACGCTCGTTTCGTTCTTTTCGATTCTGTTTTGTTTGGATTCAGAATTCGTTTGGGTTTGATTTCAACAATTCTTGTTGAAATTCATAGATTTCTTGTGTTGAAATTTGTAGATTTCTTGTGTTCGATTTCAATCCAGTTCTAGGAGATATTTTTTGATGGCGTTGAATGTTTCACTCGATCCTGCGGTGAATCCGCTCTCACCATATTTTCTTCACCACAACGACAACCCAGCCATGTCTACTGCGCTAGAGCCTCTGGATGGTGCGAATTTTGTTTCCTGGCGGCAGTCGGTAGCGCGCGGTTTGAGTGTGAAGAACAAATTACCACTTGTCGATGGTTCTCTCCCGGTTCCGGATCCGGATGCTGATAGGGCAGTTTATCTAGCGTATGTGCGGGCAAATGACTTGGTGTTGCAGTGGATTCTCAACTCGGTCTCCTCTGAAATCAAGAAAACATTGCGCTATTTTCAAACGGTTAAAGAGGTTTGGACTGAACTGATAATTCGATATGAATATTCTGATTTGTCAAAGATTTTCCAACTTGAGAAGTCTTTAACTAACATTGCTCAAGGTTCAGAAACTCTGGTTAGTTACTATAATGAGTTCAAGTATCTGTGGGATGAACATATTAGTCATAAGGCTGTGTTTAAATGCAATTGTGGTGTCATGGCAAACTGTACTTGTGATTTTCCCAAGCAATATGCTGCTGCACAAGAACAGGACTGTGTTATGAAATTTTTGATAGATCTGAGTGAATCTTATGCTGTCATCCGTAGTCAGTTCTTGCTACATAAGCCTTTTCCTCCACTTGCTAAAGTGTATGCTTTGTTGCTTCAAGAAGAGTCTCAGAGAGCCTTAGTTATGCCCAATCCTATTTTACCTGATTCTGTGGCCATGTTAGCTAATAACTCTAGGTTTTACAAGGATAAAAAGAAAGGGTTAAAGTGCACACACTGTAATGGAAGTGGTCATTCAGTGGATAGGTGTTTTGAATTGATTGGCTATCCCCCTGGTTGGAAGGGTCCAAGGGGGAACAAAGGCAAGGAGAGATCTGCCAATGTTTTGGTTTCTTCTCCTAGCAAAGTTATGGAGTCTAACCCTCTGCTCACTCCTGAGGTTATTGAGCAACTTCTGAATTTGGCTAAACAAGCACAGAGGCCTTCTGCTGATTCCATTCACTATTCAGCTGGTGTGTTTGCTCACACAACTCCTGATGTTTCTACAGGTTCAGGTAGTACAGGTAAAAAAGGGAGTACTTTCTGTTTCAATTCTTATTCTACTTGTAAACCTTTTACTTGGATATTGGACACATGAGCTACTGATCATATGGTTTCTAGTTTGGAGTGTTTTACTTTCCTTCCAACATTAGCTAATATTAAAATAAGTTTACCTAATAATGTTGTATCAACTGCAACACAAATAGGAACAGTGGTTCTTAATGAGAATTTAACACTATACAATGTGTTGTATGTTCCAGATTTTGCTTTTAATTTACTTTCTATAAGCCATTTAACAAGGTACTCTAATAGTACAGTTAGTTTTATGGCATCAAGTTGTGTTTTGCAGGACAGGGACTCCCTCAAGGTGATTGGTTCTGCTGAACAACATGGAGGCTTATACTTGCTCAGATTCATACATTCTGTTAATGCTGTTGATAGCTCTGCTTCTCCTGGTATTTTCACTTTATGGCACAATAGATTAGGTCATTTGGCTCCTTCTGCTATGTTGTAAATAAAAGATTTGGGTTTAAGTGCTTTTGATGTTTTGAATCCTTGTATTGTTTGCCCTCTTGCAAAACAGAAAAAGAAACCTTTTCTGTATATCTTCATCTGTTGATTGCTTTGACCTAATACATTGTGATGTTTGGGGTCCTTTCTCTATTACTTCCCATTCTGGTTATAAATACTTCTTGACTATTGTTGATGACTTTTCAAGATGTACTTGGATATATCTATTAAAGGCTAAATCTGATGTGAAGAATTCTTTGGAAAACTTTTATAACATGGTACTAACTCAATTCAATAAGAAAATCAAGGTTTTGAGAAGTGATAATGGAACTGAGTTTCTGTTGCATGATTTTTATTACTCACTTGGTGTAATTCATCAAACATCCTGTGTGGAAACCCCACAACAGAATGGTTTGGTTGAAAGAAAACACCAACACCTATTACAAGTTGCTAGAGCTTTATTGTTTCAATCATCTTTGCCCATTGTATATTGGAGTGATTGCATTTTATCTGCTGCTTACTTGATAAATAGGATGCCAACTGTGGTTCTTCACAATTTGACTCCTTTTGAGAAGTTATATGGAAGAAAACCTAATTATTATTTACTAAGATGCTTTGGTTGTTTATGCTTTGCTAACACATTATCTGCTAACAGAACAAAGTTTGATCCAAGGGCTGTTAAATGTGTTTTTTTGGGGTATCCTTTTTTAACCAAAGGTTTTAAAGTGCTTGATCTGAGTAATGGGAAGATTTTTGTTTCAAGAAATGTGACTTTTTATGAAAATGTTTTCCCTTATGCTGATAAACAGGGTGCACATGAGTTTGTTCAGCTTTTAATTGCTCAAAATTCTTTTTTACAAACTGAAACTGATTTTGTTGATGATACTACTCAAACTTATGGTTCTCCTATTTCAACTTATAACACTATTATTCATCAAGAAGCACATGATGAATATGATCACACACATGATAATTAGACTATTGAACCTGTTGTGACTCATAGACAGACTATTGAACCTGATATTAAACCTGTTTCTGTTGTTGTCACTCATAGACAGGCTATTGAACCTGAATCTGTTTCTGTTGTTGTTGATAGTCAGGCTATTGAACCTGCATCTCATACTGATGTTTTACATGAAAATCTTGTTAGAAAGTCTTCTAGATCAAGATCTCAACCTGCTTACTTGAAAGTTTATGAAACTTCTTTACCAAAATCCTTAAATCCAGAGGCAAATATGACTGTTTCTTGTGGAAAAGAGTACGAAATTTCTGATTTTTTATCCACTGATAGACTTTCTCATGATCATAAAGTTTTTACTGCATCCATTTCTCAAAATCTTGAACCCAAAACCTATAAACAAGCCAAAGACAATCCTAATTGGCAGCAAGCTATGAAGAGTGAATTAGATGCCTTAGAAAGAACTAAGACATGGACTCTAGTATCTTTGCCACCAAATAGAGATTGCATTGGATGCAAGTGGGTTTTTAAAATAAAATATAAACAAGATGGTTCAATTGAAAGATATAAAGCAAGACTTGCTGCTAAAGATTATACTCAACAAGAGGGTGTGGACTATTTTGATACTTTTAGTCCTGTAGCAAAAGTTACCACTGTCAGGATATTACTTTCTATAGCAATTGCTAAAAATTGGTTCATTCATCAATTAGATGTAAACAATCCATTCTTGCATGGTGATCTTACTGAAGAAATTTTTATGACTCCACCACCTGGTTATTGCAGTGATTCTGATTCTAGAGTGTGTAGATTGAATAAAAGCCTTTATGGTTTGAAGCAAGTTTCAAAACAATGGTTTACTAAGCTTTCTAGTTCATTGTTTGAAGTTGGTTATGTGCAATCTGAGGCTGATAACTCTCTGTTTACAAAACAAACTGATAATTCATTCACTGCCATTGTTTGTTATGTTGATGACCTTATTGTAGCTGGTAACTCTATGACTGAAATAACAAATGTTAAGAGCTATCTGCACAACAAATTCACTATTAAGGACTTAGGTGTGTTAAAGTATATGCTTGGTATTGAAGTAGAAAGATCAGAACAGGGTCTTTCTTTATGTCAAAGGAAATACACTTTAGACCTGTTAACCGATTTTGGCTATTTGGGAAGCAAACCTTGTAACACACCTATGGACTCAAAACCGCAACTTGTCCAGGCCACTGAAAACAATTCAACTGATCTAAAACTTTATAGAAAAATTGTTGGCAAGTTGCTTTTGTTGGGATTATACTGAAAAGTATGTTTTTTACTTTGTATAATCGAAACTGAATTTTCAGACTTATTTACTGAAATAAATTGTTTATCACTGATGCTTTAAATATGATTGAATGTTGCATATATTTACTGCATAACTGTTCAATAATTCGTACGTGTTACACTGTAGTTAATTTAGTGATACCAGATCACAGAAGATTAAATTAACAGTCCCTTGTAACTAAAAGTACGCCATTCACGACCTAGATGGAAATGAACAACCCATCACGAAAGGTTGAGGTGTAAGGCTCAGATTGGTTTGTCTTGACCAAGAGATTACACTAGTACATGACTGATGCACTGAATAGGACCTACAGGAGGATAAATTCTTCAGAACTGAACAAGGAAGAATTAGACCTCAATGGTTCGTTGTTTCTTAATCTTCGTCCCTTAAATAGGATCACGTGGGATTGGTAACTATTGCTTTGACTTATCATGGGTAGCGAATCAGAGAGATTCAATACTTTTTATCTTGAGCAATATTATTGGTCACATGTGATTGCTAAGATTTAATACGAAGAATCGTGTGCAAGTACGCTTGTTTGATTTGCTCCCTTGGGAGGTTCATAAGCTTTATCATACCAAATCTTGCAAGTGGAATTAGTTTCCGGTATAGATAATAATGTTGAACCGTTCCTCGACCAAGGATAAAAGATGTTAATTAATGGAAAGCTATTTCAGTGGCTTGAATTAATTAATGGGCTAGATAATCTTAAACACGGGAAATAATGACTGGGAGCCATATTGACTGTAATATGGGTTAAGATTGATAGTGCAATATTAATTATGTAGTGGGATTAATTAATATTTATGGGCTTGAATTATATTGTGGCTCAATATTAGATATTCAAGGTCCATTAGAAGGTTCAATCTTAATTCTCCTAAAGGCCCCCTGAGTAGCCCAACAAATGGTCCAATAACTGAAAAGGTGATTAAAATAAAATAAATATTGTTGCTTAATTTTTCCTAAATATTTCGAAAATTATGGGTAAGGTAGGGAGAATGATTTTCTTTGAATTTTGTTATGGAATGAAGATATGTATTCTTGGAATACAAGATTATCTCATTAAATTCAAGAAATCTCCCACTTGGTTACTCATGATGATATTTTCGAAAAAATTGAAATATAGTGGGCAAGAAAGATTTTCTTGATTTTCTTGAAAAGATATTATGGAAGATATGTATTTCTTGAAATACAAGAATATCTCATAAATTCAAGAAGATCCAAATCTTGGAATCTTGCTTATTATTTTAGAAAAATCCATAATTAGATGAGGTGGGATTTTTGTGGAATATTTTAATTATGGGAAAAAGAATATAGGAGATATATTCAAGATTTCTTGGTGATCAAAAAAAGTCTTTTCCCACATTGGTTTTCTACTGAAAAATTCGACCACCTCTATCCTATAAATAGGGGATGATTGTTTCATTCCCAAGGACAATTCCATGTGCTGGAAAAATTAGCAAATCCACAAAGGTGGTGCAACAAAGTTTATTTTTTCCTTTTGTTAATTGTTCGACAAGTGTCCTTCCACCGGATAGTTGAGCAAGGGCAAAGGGAATACTTGGAAGTCCTTTTGGTTAGTCCGTCCGACCGAATTCACTTTGCCATCCCGAGGAATGCGTTCACGTAAACCCGTAGATTCCCCATGCGTAGGTTTTACGTGGCTTTTTATATGCATGATATGTTGTTGCAATTATTATTTGAATTAATATAGGATTAATTCATGCTAGTAATAATTAAAGAATTAAATTTGTATTTAAATATTCACCCCGAATAGATCTGTGCAACTCATTCCCCAACAACTGGTATCAGAGCCAAGGTTTAAGACTCAATTTTTTAAATTGTAATTTAATTAAGTGGACATTAAATTTGAAATTGGATAGTAGAATCATTAGATTTGTTTTTGCGGTATCCAATTGTCATGGATTTTAATGTGTTTATTTATGCATGCATATAAATTGTGGTTTTAATTGATTCGTTCGATTTGTTTTTGCCCTCGTGAGAAAATCCACGAGTAGACTAGGTTTTGTTTGATTTGATCAATGTAATAGACTAGTCTAGATCTAGGTTTTTTTTTTAAAAAAAATAAATTATAACCGGATCGGGAACGAAGAGACGAAGAATTAAAGGACAAAATCGAGCAAAGGCGTGGCGGTTGAGTTGTTGCACGCACGGTAAGCAGGCGAAGGCGGGGCCGAAGGCCAAGGAAAACGCAGCAAAAGAAAAACTAGGAGTTAGGCGCACCGCACCATCTTGTCAGACGCTGCGGACGGGGAGGCGCCTTGAGGTATTTGGCGCCGCAGGACGCTAGGTCGCTTAAGTCGCAGGAGCGAGGTGAGACGGGTGGATCTGTAGCGATGCCGCCGCCGAGAGCCGCTTTGACGCCGTCTCGAGGCGAAAGCCGAGGCACTGGGGCAAACATGCCGGGCGGTGCCGAGGTTTGTTCTAGGCAGTGGCGGCCGGATCTTGGCGTGCATCATTGCGAGCTACTTTGGCGTGGCGTTTCGAGATGAATTATTTTTTTGAGACGAACGAGTGGGAGAAATTCGAGACGTGTTTCTTCAAGATCAAGCCAAGAAAAATCAAACCATGACAATTGGATCATTTGTGCCCAATATGTTTTTTTTTTCTGTTTTGCTTGATTTAATTTGTGCTATCTTATGCTTTATTTAATTTGTTTAAATATGTTTGCATGAGGGTTGCCAAATGGAAAAATCTCACCTTCAAAAATTATTAAGTATGTTTAAATAATTAATTGACAATTTTATTCCGGATAATAAAATTGAATTAATTTTGACCTCCATGATTTATTTATTTGTGAATTCTTTTGGAGAAATTCCCCCAACGGGACGGTCAAAAGATAGCTTTCACATGAATGAATTTCAAACGGATGATTGTGGGTTATTACTAGTGGCGACAATGACCCTCCCAACGAGGCTCGATCAAAGCGAAATAATAATCCTGTATTTAATCATGGTTATTACTTACGTATAAAATTGATATGCATATACTTCCCCAAGTCCTGTCTAATTTTATATTGGTCGTTGGGAGCCAACTATTAATCTGGATATTAAAGGTTTGTAATTGTTCTTGTTTGTAACCTGCTTGAATGTGTTTAAATAATGACCCACCCAACGTGGATTATTTAAACTGTTTTGAGATGTTGGCTGATGCATGTTCATATTTTTTTTGAGATTTTAAATATGATGCATGTGATCGAACCTTGTGATATATTTGTGCTTATGCATATTATTATTTATTTCGATTCAAAGATGTCGCAACCTTCTAATCCACTATCGAATATACCTAAAGACCTTTTGCTTTTTTGGTAAAAACTATTTTGGTTGGAAACACAAACTAAAATCATCCCTAACCGCATCATCTTTAGAATGGGTACTTGATTCACCAAAACCCGAAAAAACCAACTAAGGATGCGGAATATGGGATGAGATGATTTATGGTGAATGGGAGCTGCAAACGGTTTGATGAAGGAAACAATTTCGCACATCATCTGGACGGATCGTTGAGGCACCTTCATCAAGAATATGAGTCATTTCTGAGACATCTTAAAGAATCTCAAAGCGATGTTAGGACATCGGACAATATATGGCGATCAAAGTGTGAAGCAAGAAATTGCTCGATTAAAATTGGAAAAAGGGGCGATTCAATTTCAAAGACGTCCTTAGGGATATGGTGCTATTTGAGGAACTTGAGATCCTCGGCGAAAAATATGACTTCAATGCTAAGATTGATTTCATTCTCCAATCCTTACCAAAGAGCTATAATCACCACTATCTTGAGTATCTAATGGAAGATCAAGATTTGATAGTGGAGGATCTTGTAAATGCTTTGACTTTGGTAGAAAATGAAGTGGAGCGCGAGGAAAAGAACTTGGGAAAACAGAAATCTTCTCTTTATCCTAGATCAAGTGGTGATAAGGATGATGAAAATAGAAGAAGGTTAAACCAAGAAGACTCAACATCAAATAGAAGCATGGGATCAAGCATGAGGAAAACTTTGGAAAGCGGGAGAGTAGGACAATCGAGGTCAGCCTGTTCCGATCCCAAAAGGGATGGAAAGAAAGGTAATTCTCACGCACTAGTTGTTTGAAACTTGTTTAGCGGCGTATGCCTCCCATTTTGTGGGTGGTGGATACGGGATCCACTAATCATGTTTGTTTCACATTATAGGGGTTCAAGCGGACCCGACAACTTAGTGGGAGTGAGGTCCTCATCACACTGGGCGATGCTACGAGAGTGGTAGCTGAAGCAGTGGGAGAAGTGCACCTGTCTTTTGAAGACAGTGTTTTAATTTTTGAGATATTCTTTACGTTCCGGATTTTAGAAAGAATTCGTTTTCAGTTTCTAAACTTTTATGATGGATATTCGGTTACTTTTTAATAAAGTTGTTACCATTTTTCTTTTGATAAATTATATCTGTCATGGAACGTTGTTGAATGATCTCTATACAATTAACTGTGCACACCACTCACGAAATATATCCTATAACACATCAACTGTTTCCGAGAAAAGAAAACGTTCATCAGACGTGGACGAGACACTTCTTTGGCATCTAAGATTGGGTCGTATAAATCCAAAGAGGATCCAAAGGTTGGTGAGAGACGGTTCACTAGGGCTTCTCCAAGTTGAACCGATTCCAACCTGCGAATCATGTTTGAAGGGTAATATGACCAAGAGGGCACTTGGAGCCAAGGGGAATAGGGCTAAAGAAGTGTTAGAGATCGTTCACACAGATGTATGTAGTCCAATGTCAACCAAAGCAAGAGGAGGTTATGAGTATTTTATTGATGATTACTCATGGTACGGTTAGATTCTCCTTATGAAGCATGAATCTGAGACCTTTGAGAAATTCTAAGAATTTAAGGCTCAAACAGAGAATCATAGGGAAAAACGTATCAAGTCTCTACGATCTGATCGTGGAGGCGAATACCTCGGCGATGAGTTTTTGAACTACTTATCGATGAAGGATTGTATCACACTCCATCGCACCGGAACCCCTCAACAAAACGGGGTTGCAGAGCGAAGAAACATAATTCTTTTGGAAATGGTTAGATCAATGATGAGTTATGCGGATCTTCCCGAGTCGTTCTGGGGTCATACCTTGGAAACAACGAATTACATTCTGAACTTGGTGCTATCCAAATAGGTTCCCAAAACTCCCAAAGAAATGTGGACCGGGCGCAAGCCTAGTATGAAACACATGAAAATTTGGGGGTGTCCGGCCTACGTGTTGGACAAGGAAGCCGGTAAATTTGATCCTCGATCGTAATTAAAATTTGTTTGTAGGATACCCCAGGGAACAAAAGGGTGTATGTTCTATTGTCCTGAAGATCAAAAGGTGGTCATCAGCACCCACTTTAGATTTTTGGAAGAAGACTATATGAACCAAAGAAAACCCAGAAGTGAGATTACCTTAAATGAGCTTAGTGTTGGGATTATACTGAAAAGTATGCTTTTTACTTTGTATAATCGAAACTGAATTTTCTGACTTATTTACTGAAATAAATTGTTTATCACTGATGCTTTAAATATGATTGAATGTTATATATATTTCTTTGCATAATTGTTCAATAATTAAATGCGTGTTACATTGTAGTTAATTTAGTGATACGGATCACGAGAAGATTAAATTAACGGTCCCTTGTAACTAAAAAAAGTACGCCATTCACGACCTAGATGGAAATGAACAACCCATCGCGAAAAGGTTGAGGTGTAAGGCTCAGATTGGTTTGTCTTGACCAAGAGA
The DNA here is from genome assembly GCA_037126765.1 of Stenogyne calaminthoides. Classification (NCBI taxonomy): domain Eukaryota; kingdom Viridiplantae; phylum Streptophyta; class Magnoliopsida; order Lamiales; family Lamiaceae; genus Stenogyne; species Stenogyne calaminthoides. The sequence goes on from JBBCBC010000038.1 coordinate 3,783,787, forward strand.
TTACACTAGTGCATGGTGATCAATTTGAATAGGACCTCTGAGGAGGATAAATTCTTGAGGCCCGAACAAGGAAGAATTAGACCTCAGTGGTTCGTTGTTTCTTAACCTTCGTCCCTTAAATAGGATCACGTGGGATTGGTAACTATTGCTTTGATTTATCATGGGTAGCGAATCAGAGAGATTCAATACTTTTTATCTTGGGCAATATTATTGGTCACATGTGATTGCTAAGATTTAATACGAAGAATCGTGTGCAAGTACGCTTACTTGATTTGCCCCCTTGGGAGGTTCATAAGCTTTATCATACCAAATCTTGCAAGTGGAATTAGTTTTCGGTATGGATAATAATGTTGAACCGTTCCTCGACCAAGGACAAAAGATATTAATTAACGGAAAGCTATTTCAGTGGCTTGAATTAATTAATGGGCTAGATAATCTTAAACACGGGAAATAATGATGGGAGCCATATTGATTTGTAATATGGGTTAAGATGGATAGTGCAATATTAATTATGTAGTGGGATTAATTAATATTTATGGGCTTGAATTATATTGTGGCTCAATATTAGATATTCAAGATCCATTAGAAGGTCCAATCTTAATTCTCCTAAAGGCCCCCTGAGTAGCCCAACAAATAGTCCAATAACTGAAAAAAGTGATTAAAATAAAAAAAATATTGTTGCTTAATTTTCCAACCAAAAATTTCGAAATTTATAGATATGTTGGGAGAAAGATTTTCTTTGAATTTTGTTATGGAATGAAGATATGTATTCTTGGAATATAAGATTATCTCATTAAATTCAAGAAATCTCCCACTAGCTTATCTATATTGTAATTTTCGAAAAAATAGAAAATATGATGAGCAAGAAAGATTTTCTTGATTTTCTTGAAAAGATATTATGGAAGATATGTATTTCTTGAAATACAAGAATATCTCATAAATTCAAGAAGATCCAAATCTTGGAACCTTGCACATTAAATTTTTGAAAAATCCATAATTAGAGGAGGTGGGTTTTTTATGGAATATTTTAATTATGGGAAAAAAGAATATAAGGGATATATTCAAGATTTCTTGGTGACCAAGAAAAGTCTTTTCCCACATTGATATTTTACTAAAATTTTCGACCCCTCCTCTCCTATAAATAGGGGATGATTAGTTCATTCTCAAGTACAATTCCATGTGCTGGAAATATTAGCAAAACCACAAAGGTGGTGCAACAAAGTTTATTTTTTCCTTTTGTTAATTGTTCGACGAGTGTCCTTCCACCGGATAGTTGAGCAAGGGCTAAGGGAATACTTGGGAAGTCCTTTTGGTTAGTCCGTCAGGCCGGAAGTCCTTTGCCATCCAGGAGGTGCGTTAACGTAAACCCGTAGATTCCGCATGCGTAGGTTTTACGTGGCTTTTTATATGCATGATATGTTGTTGCAATTATTATTTGAATTAATATAGGATTAATTCATGCTAGTAATAATTAATGAATTAAATTTGTATTTAAATATTCACACCGAATAGATCTGTGCAAATCATTACCTAACAACTCGTATCAGAGCCACGGTTTCGGGTTCTGAATTTTTTAAATTGTAATTTAATTCGTGGACATTAAATTTGAAATTGGATAGTAGAACTGTTAGATCTGTTTTGCAGGTATCCAATTGTCATGGATTTTAATGTGTTTATTTATGAAAGCATATAAATTGTGGTTTTAATTCGATTCGTTCGGATTTGTTTTGCCTCCTGAGAAAATCCACGAGCAGACTAGGATTTGTGTGATTTGATCAATGTAATAGACTAGTCTAGATCTAGGTTTATTTATTTTTTTGTAAATAAATTGTAACCGGATCGGGAACGAAGAGACGAAGAATTAAAGGACAAAATCGATAAAAGCGTAAGGCGGGTATGTATTGGCGCTTGCACGACGGGCGCAGGAGAGAACCGGGTCAGAGAGAGAGCGCTGAGGAACCTGTGCCGCGGATCGGGCCTGCGGATGGGCGGAAGACGCTGGCGTTGCTGCAGGGATTGTGGGCCGCTGAGGTCATGATGGGAAAAGGAGGGGATCATGAGTAAGATCTGACGATGGATCTTGTATTACGATGTAGAGTCGCTGACGCCTTGGGCGGGCACTTGGCCGCGATCGGTGCGAGGCCTCGAGGGTCGTTTCTGCCAAGGCAGTGGGCCGGCGGATCTTGGCATCCGCGATTTGCTGGCGTGGCGTTTAGAGAGAGAAGTATTTTTTCGAGAGACGAGCGAGTGGGAGAAATTCTAGATGTGTTTCTTCAAGATCAAGTCAAGAAAAATCAAACCATTACAATTGGATAATTTGTGCCCAATATGTTTATTTTTCTATTTTGCTTGATTTATTTGTGCTATCTTATGCTTTATTTAATTTGTTTAAATGTGTTTGCATGAGGGTTGCCAAATGGAAAATTCTCACCTTCAAAATTACTAAGTATGTTTAAATAATTAATTGACAATTTTATTCCGGATAATAAAATTGAATTAATTTTGACCTCCATGATTTATTTATTTGTGAATTCTTTTGGAGAAATTCCTCCAACGGGACGGTCAAAAGATAGGTTTCACATGAATAAATTCCAAAAGGATGATTGTGGGTTATTACTAGTGGCGACGATGACCCTCCCAACGAGGCTCGATCAAAGCGAAATAGTAATCCTGTATTTAATCATGGTTATTACTTAGGTATAAAATTGATATGCATATACTTCTCCGAAGTCCCTGTCAATTTTATATTGGTCAAGTGGGAGCCAACTATTAATCTGGATATTAAAGGTTTGTAACTTTTCTTGTTTGTAACCTGCTTGAATGTGTTTAAATAATGACCCACCCAACGTGGCTTATTTAAACTGTTTTGAGATGTTGGCTGATGCATTTTCATATTTTTTTGAGATTTTAATATGATGCATGTGATCAAACCTTGTGATATATTTGTGCTTATGCATATTATTATTTATTTCAGTTCATCATGTCGCAACCTTTTTAATCCATTGTTCAATATACTGAAAGACAATTTGCTCACTGGAGAAAATTTTGTTGATTGGAATTGAAAACTCACTATTGTCCTCACTGCACAAAGCCATAACTGGGTTCTGACCACACCTAAACCGGATAAACCATCAGATGAGTTCACTTAAACGTTTAAGAAAGAGTATGCTGACTGGGAGCGGTCTAACGAAATGGCTAAGTGTACCATCTTGGCTTCTATGTCAGATGTGTTGCAACACCAACACAAGAACGTTGAGACCGCTGCGGAAATCATGACTAGTCTTAAAGCGATGTTTCAACATCAGAACCGTGTGGCTCGTCAGATCACCATGTGGGACTTGCTCTCTATGAAAATAGTGGAGGGAACGCCCGTAAGGGAGCACGTTCTCCAGATGATGGCTCACCTTAATAAACTTGAGGTACTTGGCGCTGAATACGATATCGAGACCCAAATCGATTTCGTGCTCCATTCTCTGCCGAAAAGCTTTGAACAATTCAGGTTGAACTACCAGATGAATAATCAGAAGTTCTCGATGCCTGATCTATTGCAAGCTTTAGTCTCGGCAGAGGCGATATTGGGGCAGAAAAGCCAAGCCTTGGTGGCAAAAGGACCTTCTTCTTCTTCTAGACCAAGAGGTGGTAAGAACAAGAAAAGGAACAAATGCCACAAGCAAGTGAACTCAAGTGTTGCCAATGGCAAAGATAAGTTGAAGAATGGTGGTGGCGTGAACAAGCCAGCTAAGGGGAAGTGCTTCAACTCCGGTGAGAAAGGACATTGGAGGTCAGCCTGTTCCAGACCTAAAAGGGATGGAAAGAAAGGTAATTCTCACGCACTAATTGTTTGAAACTTGTTTAGCGGCGTATGCCTCCCATTTTGTGGGTGGTGGATACGGGATCCACTTATCATATTTGTTTCACATTACAGGGGTTCAAGCGGACCCGACAACTTAGTGGGAGTGAGGTCCTCATCACACTGGGTGATGCTACGAGAGTGGCAGCTGAAGCAGTGGGAAAAGTGCACCTGTCTTTTGAAGACAGTGTTTTAATTTTTGAGATATTCTTTACGTTCCGGATTTTAGAAAGAATTCGTTTTCAGTTTCTAAACTTTTATGATGGATATTTGGTTACTTTTTTAATAAAGTTGTTACCATTTTTCTTTTGATATATTTATCTGTCATGGAACGTTGTTGAATGATCTCTATACAATTAACTGTGCACACCACTCACGAAATGCATCCTATAACACATCAACTGTTTCCGAGAAAAGAAAAACGTTCATCAGACGTGAACGAGACACTTCTTTGGCATCTAAGATTGGGTCATATAAATCCAAAGAGGATCCAAAGGTTGGTGAGAGACGGTTCACTAGGGCTTCTCCAAGATGAACCGATTCTAACCTGCTTATCATGTTTGGAGAGTAATATGACCGAGAGGGCATTTGGAGCCAAGGGGAATAGGGCTAAAGAAGTGTTAGAGATCGTTTACACAGATGTGCGTAGTTCAATGTCAACCAAAGCAAGAGGAGGTTATGAGTAATTTTATTGATGATTACTCAATGTAAATTTTCCTTATGAAGCATGAATATGAGACATTTGAGAAATTCTAAGAATTTAAGGCTCAGATAGAGAATCATAAGGAAAAACGTATCAAATCTCTATGATCTGATCGTGGAGGCGAATACCTCAGCGATGTGTTTTTGAACTACTTATCTGATGAAGGGATTGTATCCCAGCTCAGTGCACCCGGAAACCCTCAACAAAACGGGGTTGTAGAGCGAAGAAACATAATGGTTAGATCAATGATGAGTTATGCGGATCTTCCCGAGTCGTTCTGGGGTCATACCTAGGAAAACAGCGACTTACATTCTGAACTTGGTGCTATCCAAATCGGTTCCCAAAACTCCCAAAGAATTGTGGACCGGGCGCAAGCCTAGTATGAGACACATGGGAATTTGGGGGTGTCCGGCCTACGTGTTGGACAAGGAAACCGCTAAATTGGATCCTCGATCAGAATTAAGGTTGTTTGTAGGATACCCCGAGGGAACAAAAGGGTGTATGTTCTATAGTCCCGAAGATCAAAAGGTGGTCATCCGCACCCACTTTAGATTTTTGGAAGGAGACTATATGAACCAAAGAAAACCCAGAAGTGAGATTACCTTAAATGAGCTTAGATGGTAAACCTCAGTGCCAACTGTACTAGATGATATACCAAACGATACGTTTTCACAACCGGAGCCTCATCATAGTGGGAGGGTTGTTAGATAGCCCGAGAGATTCATGGGAATAGGAGAGTCCTTGAACTTGATTCCCGGAATCAGACCCATGGACATATGACGAGGCACTCCAAGATAAGGATGCAGGTTCTTGGTAAACAACAATGAAAGCCAAAGTGGGTTTTATGTTTCATAATAAAGTGTGGGAGCTAGTCGAACCACTTAATGGGGTCAAATCCATTAGATGCAAGTGGGTATATAAGAGGAAAAGAGGACCGGACGGGAAGGTTGAAACCTTTAAAGCAAGACTAGTGGCGAAAGGTTACACTCAGAAAGAAGGGATCGATTATGGGGAAACTTTTTCGCCCGTAGCCATGCTTAAGTCCATCTGTATTCTCTTATCGATTGCAGCGCATTTTGACTTTGAAATCTGGCAAATAGATGTCAAGACAGCTTTCCTTAACGGAAGTCTTGATAAAGAGATCTATATGCAACAACCCCAAGGTTTCATTGAAACAGGCCAAGAACACCTAGTTTGTAAGCTCGAGAGGTCTATTTACGGACTCAAACGAGCATCCAGTGCTTGGAACCAATGTTTTGATCATGTAATAAAGTTTTATGGGTTTTGATCAAAACGAGTTTGAAAGTTGTGTGTATAAGAAGCGCGTCGGAACTGCATTGGTATTCTTAGTACTATACGTAGATGACATTGTGATCATCGGAAACGATGTGAAGGTGTTATCAGACGTAAGGGCATGGCTTTCAAAACAGATTGATATGAAAGACTTAGGGAAAGCCGGACACATCCTTGGGATCAAGATCACTCGAGATCGCAAGAAAAGGATGATCGGGTTATCGCAAGACACTGTCTTGAAACGCTTCAGCATGCAAGATTCCAAGAAAGGATTCGTACCTTTCAGACTTGGAATCCATCTATCCAAGAAAATGTCCCCTAAGACGCAAAAGGGTATAGATGACATGAAAGGCATTCCTTATGCTTCGGCTGTCGGAAATCTTATGTATGCAATGCTGTATACGAGACCGGATATCTGCTTTGCCGTAGGCATGGTAGCAAGATATCAAAGTAACCCAGGGAAAGAGCATTGGATACGACAGTTAAAAACATTCTGAAGTGTCTAAAAATAACTCGGGATAGAATGTTAATTTATCAGTCAGGTACTCCAATCCCCATCGGCTACACGGACTCGGATTTCCAATCAGATTTAGATTCCTGAAATTATCTGCCTCAGTTAGTGTGTTTCCATTTGGGAAGTGTAGCCATCAAATGGACGAGTGTGAAGCAGAAATGCATCACTGACTCAACCATGGAAGTCGGGTAAGTAGTCGCTTTTGTGAAGCGTTGAAAAAAACCGATAGGGTTTCTAGATCTTCTTAGTGGACTTGGATGGTGTTCAATTTGTATAGCAATATACGCTAGGGGCGGGTTGCAAATTCAAGAGAACCAAGAGTCCACAAGTCAAACAAACACATTAAAGGAAAAGACATCTTATAATGAGAAATCGTTAAGAGAGGAGATATAGATGTGGCAAAGATAAGCGTCGAGGAGGACTGCCTACAGATCCATTCACAAAAGTGTGCGCCTCTGAATACATTCGAGAGACATGTGAGTGGAATGGGTGTCAAGACCGTTGCTAATCTGGCTTTGAGTATAAGTGGGAGAAATTATTAGGTTCGTGTAGGTGACATTAGATGTCACGGACTACGCGAGAGACATGTTGTAGTATACTTAAAAGCGGACTTTGAGTATAAGTGGGAGATTGTTGGGATTATCTTTGAAAAGTATGCTTTTTACTTTGTATAATCGAAAACTGAATTTTCTTACTTATTCTTGAAATAAATTGTTTATCATCGATCTTTTAAATATGATTGAATGTTATATATATTTCTTTGCATAACTGTTCAATAATTAAAGACGTGTTACATTGTAGTTAATTTAGTGATACCGGATCACGAAGATTAAATTAACGGTCCCTTGTAACTAAAAAGTACGCCATTCACGACCTAGATGGAAATGAACAATCCATCGCGAAAGGTTGAGTAAAGTAAGGCTCGATTTGGTTTGTCTTGACCAAGAGATTACACTAGTGCATCGATTGTTGAATAGGACCTCTGAGGAGGATAAATTCTTTGAACCGAACAAGGAAGAATTAGACCTCGGTGGTTCGTTGTTTTTAACCTTCGTCCCCTTAAATAGGATCACGTGGGATTGGTAACTATTGCTTTGACTTATCATGGGTAAATAATCGGAGAGATTCAATACTTTTTATCTTGGGCAATATTATTGGTCACATGTGATTGCTAAGATTTAATCCGAAGAATCGTGTGCAAAGACGCTTTGCTTGATTTGCCCCTTGGGAGGTTCATAAGTTTTATCATACCAAATCTTACAAGTGGAATTAGTTTCAGGTATGGATAATAATGTTGAACCGTTCCTCGACCAAGGACAAAAGATATTAATTAACGGAAAGCTATTTCAGTGGCTTGAATTAATTAATGGGCTAGATAATCTTAAACATGGGAAATAATGACCGGGAGCCATATTGACTGTAATATGGGTTAAGATGGATAGTGCAATATTAATTATGTAGTGGGATTAATTAATATTTATGGGCTTGAATTATATTGTGGCTCAATATTAGATATTCAAGATCCATTAGAAGGTCCAATCTTAATTCTCCTAAAGGCCCCCTGAGTAGCCCAACAAATAGTCCAATAACTAAAAAAGGTGATTAAAATAAAATAAATATTGTTGCTTAATTTTCCAACCAAAAATTTTGAAATTTATAGATATGTTGGGAGAAAGATTTTCTTTGAATTTTGTTATGGAATGAAGATATGTATTCTTGGAATATAAGATTATCTCATTAAATTCAAGAAATCTCCCACTAGCTTATCTATATTGTAATTTTCGAAAAAATAGAAAATATGATGAGCAAGAAAGATTTTCTTGAAAATATATTATGGAAGATATGTATTTCTTGAAATACAAGAATATCTCATAAATTCAAGAAGATCCAAATCTTGGAATCTTGCACATTAAATTTTCGAAAAATCCATAATTAGAGGAGGTGAGTTTTTTGTGGAATATTTTAATTATGGGAAAAAGAATATAAGGGATATATTCAAGATTTCTTGGTGACCAAGAAAAGTCTTTTCCCACATTGATATTTTACTAAAATTTTCGACCCCTCCTCTCCTATAAATAGGGGATGATTAGTTCATTCCCAAGTACAATTCCATGTGCTGGAAATATTAGCAAATCCACAAAGGTGGTGCAACAAAGTTTATTTTTTCCTTTTGTTAATTGTTCGACGAGTGTCCTTCCACCGGATAGTTGAGCAAGGGCTAAGGGAATACTTGGGAAGTCCTTTTGGTTAGTCCGTCCGACCGAAGTCACTGCCATCCCGAGAGGTACGTTAACGTAAACCCGTAGATTCCGCATGCGTAGGTTTTACGTGGCTTTTTATATGCATGATATGTTGTTGCAATTATTATTTGAATTAATATAGGATTAATTCATGCAAGTAATAATTAATGAATTAAATTTGTATTTAAATATTCACCCCGAATAGATCTGTGCAAATCGATACGCTTTCACAACCGGAGCCTCGTCATAGTGGGAGGGTTGTTAGACAGCCCGAGAGATTCATGGGAATAGGAGATTCCTCGGACTTGATTCCCGGACAAGACGAATCAGACCCATGGACATATGACGAGGCACTCCAAGATAAGGATGCAAATTCTTGGCAAACAGCAATGAAAGCCGAAATGGGTTCTATGTTTCATAATAGAGTGTGGGAGCTAATCGAACCACTTAATGGGGTCAAACCCATTGGATGCAAGTGGGTATATAAGAGGAAAAGAGGACCGGACGGGAAGGTTGAAACCTTTAAAACAAGACTAGTGGCGAAAGGTTATACTCAGAAAAAAGGGATCGATTATGAGGAAACTTTTTCGCCCGTAGCCATGCTTAAGTCCATCCGTATTCTCTTATCGATTGCTGCGCATTTTGACTTTGAAATCTGGCAAATAGATGTCAAGACAGCTTTCCTTAACGGAAGTCTTGATAAAGAGATCTATATGCAACAACCCCAAGGTTTCATTGAAACAGGCCAAGAACACCTAGTTTGTAAGCTCAAGAGGTCCATTTACGGACTCAAACAGGCATCCATAGCTTGGAACCAAAGTTTTGATCATGTAATAAAGTCTTATGGGTTTGATCAAAACGAGTTTGAAAGTTGTGTGTATAAAAAACGTGTCGGAACTGCATTGGTATTCTTAGTACTATACGTATATAACATTGTAATCATCGGGAACGATATGAAGGTGTGATCAGACGTAAGGGCATGGTTTTCAAGACAGTTTGATATGAAAGACTTAGGGAAAGCCGGACACATCCTTGGGATCAATGTCACTCGAGATCGCAAGAAAATGATGATCGGGTTATCGCAAGTTTCATACATAGACACTATTTTGAAACGATTCAGCATGCAAGATTCCAAAAGAGGATTCGTACCTTTCAGACTTGGAATTCATCTATCCAAGAAAACGTTCCCTAAGACGAAAAAGAAGATAGATGACATGACTTCCTTGTGCTTCGGCTGTCGGAAACTTATGTATGCATTGCTGTGTACGAGACCGGATATCTGCTTTGCCGTAGGCATGGTGGCAAGATATCAAAGTAACCCAGGAAAAGAGCATTGGACGACAGTTAAAAACATTCTGAAGTGTCTGAAAAGAACTCGCGATAGAATGTTGATTTATCAGTCAGATACTCCAATCCCCATTGGCTACACGGACTCGGATTTCCAATCAGACTTAGATTTCAGAAATTATCTGCCTCAGTTAGTGTGTTTACATTTGGGAAGTGTAGCCATCAAATGGACGAGTGTGAAGCAGAAATGCATCACTGACTCAACCATGGAAGTCGGGTAAGTAGCTGCTTGTGAAGCAGTGAAAGAACCGATTGGGCTCTAGATCTTCTTAGTGGACTTGGATGGTGTTCTGAATTTGTCTAGCAATATCTGCTAGGGGTAGTTGCAAATTCAAGAAAACCAAGAGTCCACGGGTCAAACAAGCACACTAAAGGAAAGACATCTTATACGAGAAATCGTTAAGAGATGAGATATAGATGTGGCAAAGATAGCGTCAGAGGACAGCCTAGCAGATCCATTCACAAAGCTTCTTCCTCTAAATACATTTGAGAGACATGTGAGTGGAATGGGTGTCAAGACCATTGCCAATCTGCTTTGAGTATAAGTGGGAGAAATTATTAGGTTCGTGTAGGTGACATTAGATGTCACGGACTACGCGAGACATGTTGTAGTATACTTAAAAGCAGACTTTGAGTATAAGTGGGAGATTGTTGGGATTATACTGAAAAGTATGCTTTTTACTTTGTATAATCGAAACTGAATTTTCAGACTTATTTACTGAAATAAATTGTTTATCACTGATGCTTTAAATATGATTGAATGTTATATATATTTACTGCATAACTGTTCAATAATTCGTACGTGTTACACTGTAGTTAATTTAGTGATACCAGATCACAGAAGATTAAATTAACAGTCCCTTGTAACTAAAAGTACGCCATTCACGACCTAGATGGAAATGAACAACCCATCATGAAAGGTTGAGGTGTAAGGCTCAGATTGGTTTGTCTTGACCAAGAGATTACACTAGTGCATGACTGATGCGCTGAATAGGACCTACAGGAGGATAAATTCTTCAGAACTGAACAAGGAAGAATTAGACCTCAGTGGTTCGTTGTTTCTTAATCTTCGTCCCTTAAATAGGATCACGTGGGATTGGTAACTATTGATTTGACTTATCATGGGTAGCGAATCAGAGAGATTCAATACTTTTTATCTTGGACAATATTATTGGTCACATGTGATTGCTAAGATTTAATACGAAGAATCGTGTGCAAGTACGCTTGTTTGATTTGCCCCCTTGGGAGGTTCATAAGCTTTATCATACCAAATCTTGCAAGTGGAATTAGTTTCCGGTATGGATAATAATGTTGAACCGTTCCTCGACCAAGGATAAAAGATGTTAATTAATGGAAAGCTATTTCAGTGGCTTGAATTAATTAATGGACTAGATAATCTTAAACACGGGAAATAATGACCGGGAGCCATATTGACTGTAATATGGGTTAAGATGGATAGTGCAATATTAATTATGTAGTGGGATTAATTAATATTGATGGGCTTCAATTATATTGTGGCTCAATATTAGATATTCAAGGTCTATTAGAAGGTCCAATCTTAATTCTCCTAAAGGCCCCCTGAGTAGCCCAACAAATAGTCCAATAACTGAAAAGGTGATTAAAATAAAATAAATATTGTTGCTTAATTTTTCCTAAATATTTTGAAAATTATGGGTAAGGTAGGGAGAAAGATTTTCTTTGAATTTTGTTATGGAATGAAGATATGTATTCTTAGAATACAAGATCATCTCATTAAATTCAAGAAATCTCCCACTTGGTTACTCATGATGATATTTTCGAAAAAATTGAAATATAGTGGGCAAGAAAGATTTTCTTGATTTTCTTGAAAAGATATTATGGAAGATATGTATTTCTTTAAATATAAGAATATCTCATAAATTCAAGAAGATCCAAATCTTGGAATCTTGCTTATTATTTTCGAAAAATCCATAATTAGATGAGGTGGGATTTTTGTGGAATATTTTAATTATGGGAAAAAGAATATAGGAGATATATTCAAGATTTCTTGGTGATCAAGAAAAGTCTTTTCCCACATTGGTTTTCTACTGAAAAATTCGACCACCTCTATCCTATAAATAGGGGATGATTGTTTCATTCCCAAGGACAATTCCATGTGCTGGAAAAATTAGCAAATCCACAAAGGTGGTGCAACAAAGTTTATTTTTTCCTTTTGTTAATTGTTCGACAAGTGTCCTTCCACCGGATAGTTGAGCAAGGGCTAAGGGAATACTTGGGAAGTCCTTTTGGTTAGTCCGTCCGACCGAATTCACTGCCATCCCGAGAGGTACGTTCACGTAAACCCGTAGATTCCGCATGCGTAGGTTTTACGTGGCTTTTTGTATGCATGATATGTTGTTGCAATTATTATTTGAATTAATATAGGATTAATTCATGCTAGTAATAATTAAAGAATTAAATTTGTATTTAAATATTCACCCCGAATAGATCTGTGCAACTCATTCCCCAACAGCTTTATCTAACAATTACAAGACTAGACATCTCATTTGTTGTTCAATCACTCTCTCAATCATGAGCAATCCATCCAAGGAGCATATGAGTGCAGTACATAGAGTATTAAGATACTTAAAGGGAATACCAGGTTTGGGTATCTTTTATTCAAGTAATAATAATTTCAAATTACATTCATATACTGACAGTGATTGGGCTAGATGTATAGAAACTAGAAAGAGTGTCACAGGTTACACAATATACTTGGGAAATTATCTCATCTCTTGGAAGTCTAAAAAGCAAAATACTGTGAGTAGATCATCTGCTGAGGCTGAGTACAGAGCCAATGCTTGTGAAATCCAATGGATTCTCTATATCCTGAAAGACCTCAGAATCCCAGTTCAACTACATGCATCTCTATACACTGATAGTAAGTCTGCATATCAGATGGCCCTGAATCCTTGCCTCCATGACAAAAGCAAACACATCTCCATAGATTGTCACTTCACAAGACAGAAAATCAAAGAAGATGTCATCAAGATCATCCATTTACCAACTGAAGAGAATCTTGCTGACATCATGACCAAGCCCCTGCTTCCCACACCATTAAACACATTCAAGGTCAAAATGAGGCTCTTAAACATTCACTCTCATTTTGAGGGAGGGTCTAAAGAGTAATAGAAGTGTTATTTCACTTAAGCTTTTAATTTGTAAAGTTGTTACTTCTCTTTTATAAAGTGTTACTAGAAGAGTTAGTTAGAAGGGGGTTACTTCTATATAAGCTCCTCCATTAGGTTAGAGTTAATTAACTTTCAGATTTACTATTCCATCTGTTCCATTGTAACTGATTACTTCCATTGAATCAAGATTAGTCTTTCTTTACTTCTTCTTCTTTGCAATATGTTCTAGATTGATAATAATATGGTATATTTTGTACCTTAGATTCAATGCTCAAATTTTTTTGTACCTTATAATCACTTTGCGTAAAATCTTGTACCTAAATCATTAATTATATTCTTTATTTTCTAGCTTGTACATATATACATAATGCTTTAAGAATATTTTACAAGAATTATAGAAAATTATTTAACAACAATAAATATATACGTAACTAGTCTATTGCCCTGCGAATACGTGGGATTTAAAAAAAAAAATCTCCCCCCATCTTCTTTTTTTCCTCAAAATTTATAAATAGATTTCTTTATTTAGTTTTTACATTCATGAGAGACAAAAAATCAATTTTGTCTTTTCAAATAAGCCTTTTACATACGTCTTTAAATTACATATAATAGTCACTAATAATTACACATAAAATATATACCTTTTGTCACATTATGTAGAAATGATCAAATCACCTACAACAAAAACCAATTTTATCTATCTCAATATTAATAAATAACCCTTTTATTAAAATCCGTGTCGTTTTGGCTTGACCAATCAAAAACAGAACGGAAGAATAATAATTTAGATCAATTACTTTAAATTTTATTAAATTAAAATGTGCATAATAATTTCTCAACTAAAAATTAGGCAAGTTGCAAGTTGCAACATAGAAATTTGAACTGATCAATTTAAGGCCAGTTAGCACGATGTACGGAATGGTAGTTATTTTCATTTTAATGTTATCATTTTTTATTCATTATTTAGATGCTCGGATGAGTGTAAATAATTTTAAAATATACAATGATCAGGACAGTATGTAATACATATAATATACATATAATAAATGTCCAAACATTGAAGTTCTAGTAATTAGTTGTAACTAACTTGTAATGGGATTGGTTAAGATGCTCAATAGGGTACAATAGCTGTCGTTTAGACTTTGCATGCCTTGTGTCATAGTCTTGTCTACATAGCACTCTTACAAGTTTATGTTATGGTTTATGCAATTATATGGAGTATTAACTTTTACTCATATATATTCGTTGAGATTTATCAATTTATTTGGCAGTCTTATAACTCTTGTGAAATAAAAGTGAGTTGAAAAAGTTATAGGGCAAAACAGAGTTATCCAAGTTAAAAATGGGTAAAAAATAGTTTGTCCAAACAAACAAACCACTTTCATATACGATACACCATAATTGGATGAAAAACAAAATAAAAACCTATTTGGGACGGACATAGCTAAGAACAGTGTAGACAGTCTGAATGGAAAGCGTAAAGAGGAGAATCTGAATGGCCGCCACGACAGATATTATCGCCCACAGACTTTTCAGATATGTCCGAAAGAGATCCTTTCGCCACTCATTCGACAACTTATTATAGCGTGCTCTTACCATTGCCAACGTCTCTACATACTCCAAGTGTAAAGCGTCGTTCTCAAGAGAGATATCCCTACACATTCTACGGAACAATTTAGTAACTTCAAAAGGAGGAAATGTGGTAACGATGATGCCACGCGATTGAAGGAGGCGAGCATCACGATAACTTGGACCAGGCATCCCATGAAATACATGTATGAGGTGACTTCATTTTTAGTAACAATATCCTTGTGAAGTTGCTCGAAGGCTATTAAGTTGAGAAACATCGACTTTGTTGAACCATCAACGACTATCACGGGAAGCTTTAGTGTTTTTTTACGATGAAGGGAGACATCGAGTAGGCTTGTGCTATTACTGGTTGTGAAGCCGATCCCAATCTTATGAAGTTCTGTGGCGGATGGGATGCTTGTACTGTAGAATTCTTGTTGTGGTTTCTTTTTCTGGGGGTTTTTTCCTCTCTTGAAATCACGATGCACAAGGATCCTTTTGTACACGTCCAATATGTGCAATGGACTTTCGAACTTACTGCGTTCTATTTTGGGTACGCGGCTTATCGATATGAATGTGGCTGCGATAACCTTTAGAAACTCATTCCGATCATCCTAAGCAAATTGAAAATAATATGAGGCGGAGTAACATGTGATCACTGTTTAAATTATGCTTGATTTTTAGGACAATGACACTTAGTATGCAAAACAGTGACATTTGAAGAAAAAGAGTTCACGTAACCCGTGTTCGCATAAGTTTTTGTCTATGAGAGTCAATCTCCTGCAAAACTTGTTCACAATATGAAATTGATATCATTACATTTATAAACTAATATCATAACACTTATCAATCAAAATCATCACACTTATAAACTAATATTAACACATCATTTATTTGTGTTTAAATGTTGTGGTATTAGTATTAGTTAATGAGAGTAATAGTATTAGTGAATGAATACTATGGTTGATAAGTCGAGTTTAATGTGTTATTTATGTACTTATGGTGAAGATTTTGTGATTATTAATTCTCCATTCTTTTGCATATGCTCGATTTATTTTATTGTGTCTCGTCTTTATGTTTTAAAAAAGCGAGGCGTCGGTTCGAGACGACCTTAGCTCTTTTCGGTCGAGAAGGTCCAACGGGTCGACCGATTTTTAAAACGGTTGAACCGATATGACATCATAAATATATATATATATATAAATATATATATATATATATAATTAAATATAATAATTTATTAATTACCAACTCATTAGGCCTATGCAACAATTGGCCAACCTATTTGGCCCATACAACATGCATTCTATGCAAAGGCCCATTAAATTTATATATGAGTGAAGAAGCCAAGCCCATCAGATTTAAAAAAAAAAAACGATTAATGCTATTTATATATATTAACTCAAACTGATACTTAAAAAGTATCAAAACCCTACGTATTCTTCCGTCTCCTCCCCCAATTTTTCAATCGCCGCCTTCCCAAGTTTTTTTCGCTCCAGATTTTAATCGCTCGTCTTTACATTATACGGTGACATTGCTGCTGCTGGAGGAAGTCGCCGCTGTTGGAGGAAGGATTCCGGCGTCGTGCCTATGGCCACCGATCAAAAGCCCCATAATTTTTTTTCTTTTGCTTGAACCGGCGGCCGACCGGTTCAAACGGTCTCCGATTCCTACCGCTTTTGACCGTTTCGGGAGGTTCTTGACCGCGTGGCTCGTCGACCGGTCCAACATTCAAAAGCGGCCCGGTAGCCTTGTCGGTTAGCGGTCCGACCGGCCGGTTGAAACCGCTTTTTAAAACATAGGTACTGTGTGCATTGATTTTGTATTTTTTTTATGAATTTCAGGTATTTATGGAATTTTTAATAAAGCATGAGACAAGTCAACTGTAGAGATACAATTGGATACAAATTGATGGAGTCAATTAGAAAGAAAAGATTTATATTAAAAATAATTAAAGATTATATGATATATATATATATATATATATATATCATAAAAGATATCATATATACTATATATATCTTATTTAATTATGGCCTATGACGGTGGATTGGTTTTACTTGAAGGAAAAGAAAGAGCAACTACTATCCGGTTCGGTCGGACTGGTTAACCGTTTAAATAATTTATGTGTATTTTTTTAAAAAAAATTATATTTTACTATTTTTTAAATGACTAATTCATCAATCAACTTATAATATATATATTTAAATTTAATTAATCAAACCTGAACCATAAAAATAATATAAACGTGAAAAGATTTGTCTCACGTCAAATAGTATTAGAAGAAATGTAAAATGAAGTTATATAAAAGGGAGAGGAGGTAGATTTTATAGAACACCTATCCCACATCGAATATTAAAAAATATGTGAGATGGAGTAATATAAAAGGTGGATCTCTCATCCCACATTGAATAAGTATTAAGAAAGATGTGAGATGAAATAATATAAAAGGGAGTGAAGGTGGATCTAAAATTTACCTAAACCTCCTATCTCACATTGAATAAGTATTAAAAATATGTGAGATTGAGTAATATAAAAGGGGTAGAGCTCTAGATCCTTACTCACAAGAAATATTAGTTAAAAATTGATTAGTATTAAAAGTAATAATTTTTTTTACCTAAATAATTATTAGTTTAAAATTTAAAAAAAAAAGTTTAAAAATTAAAAAAAAAACGGTTGAATCGGTTTTGGCCGGTTCTGACCGGTTCTAACCGGTTTAACCTATAAATCGGTTCTTAGGGGGTGTCCGGACCGGTTCCGAGTCCTGTTCCCGGTTCAATCGGTTGAACCGACCGGTCCGGTCTGGTTTTAAAATCATTGATATATTCTATGAAAACACACGCATGCATGGGGACAAGACGTGCTAGCTTGGGAAGATTTTTAGTAATTATTTTTTCGTTTAATTTCGTATTCTAGTCCAATGAGACGCTAAACCTTGAATGACTCAACCTTTTAATTAAGTGATTACGGTTTTATTTTTATTTCTATCTCAATTTTTTCGTTATTTGTTTATATGCTTTGCATGTTTTGATTAATAGATTTATTGGGAATGACAACCTTAATTTATTTGTTTATCAATTCTAGCTAATTCACAGAATATAATTCGTAATTGTTATATTTATGTGTTATTGTAACAACTAGGGCAAATCACTCTAGTGATAACGAAGTCTAGATTATATGATTCGAACTTTTCGCTTTCATAGTTTAGTTTGGTCTATTGTTTAAGCGCGTTAATGCATTCTGTGGATTAAATCTTAAATACATGTTTTAAGGTTGTTCATTGGGATAGATTAATTAGGGGTCGTACTTTCTAATTAATTAAACTTAAAAAATAATTATGGTCGTACCATTGGTCTAGGGGCAAGATTCGAATAGAGTCAAAAATATCATTAGTTTTTAATTGAGTGGATAATCATTTAGGGGGAAGTTATTCGAGAACTATATTGTTTTTATTTATTAATTTATTTTTATTTTGCATGCCTATTAGTTTCACTATTCTCCATGAGATCGATCTTTACTTATCCTACTATATTAGTTGATTAGCTAAGGTATATTTATTTTTGGGTGACTGCGACAGCACACCAAGCAATAGTATTAGTAAGTTTCATAAGATAGTTTACCTTGTCAATACTCCATTAAGAATAGAAAGGATTAAGATTGAAACTGACCTCACGATAAGCACTCCCCCATCCACCAACCATACGCAGACTCTCAAGAAGCATCAAGGGGACCTGATTTTGCAGCAACAGAATGTCATGCAAATAGCATTTCTTTTCCTCCTTATTCTCAAGAATGCGCGATACTGCAGGATTCAAATTCACCGAATCATCTGCAGACCGCGATTTAACATCTCTAGCAGTATACATAAACTCGAGAAGAAAGCAGCCATCCAGAAGCATCATCTGCACAAACAATTCGGTGTCGTTTCGCCACGTATGATAGAGTCCATCGTAGGCGTCTCTCAGCTCATCAACCACCTCTCTCAAAGCCGTCAAGTAGCTTTCTATCGGGTTGCCGGATCTCCTTAAAAAGTGGAGCAGAGACTCTTTCTTTACCGTCTCTGCTCTCCGAGCGTACCGCGGCCCTAGTGACACCTATTAGGAAAAGAGTGTGAGACGGAGTATAATTTGAGCATTCATGCTTTAACACTTTAAAAGGGGTGAAAGTTGAATATTTGTGCTAACCGTCTCATACGAGTTTTTATCTTAGAAAAATGATATAAATGAGTTAATTACACACGTTTTTATAAGTTCAAATTTTTAAATGAAATTAAATTTTTCTTAGAATCATATGATAGAGTTAAAATTCAATGCACTAGCGAAAATAGTGTCATGAAAATAATATAAACATATTAATTTCATATCTCTCTATATAAATTTGTACTTTTAAATGAAACGAAATTCTTTCAATACCTTATACGGTTTGTAAATATCGGCTAATTCTTGATCGATGTAACCTTCGGTATTAGGTATTTTGTACATCCGCCGTTTTGGGGTTCTCTCCAGTGCGTCTATTATTGGTGGAAGCAAGCCGCTCAACTCTCTTTCTATCTGCACAAGCCAATCCGACATCTTCTAATTCTTGGGGTATCACAGTGAAGCGAACTGAAGAGAGGGGATGAAGAAGAAGGGCTAAATATCTTGCACAGAGCTTATTTGATCATTCAAAGGAATAAAGTATTTAAAGTTTTAAACTCGGACCACAATCAGAAATTATTGACCATGTCTAAGTGTTTATTTATTTTTAATTAAAGTGGCCCCCAACATTAGAAAACAACCTGAGTTAGGTAGTTTATTCCTATTTTTCACTATCTTCTTAATTATTTGGAATTGAATTTGGTTCTGTAACTTTCACAAATTCGATATTTTCGTCCAATAATCAATTATACGAGGTAAAATTTTTTATTGTTGCGGACATTGCTTTTTTTATTTATTTGACTTTTTATCTATGTAACACATATTATAAATTATTTGTTTTAATATAATATGCTTAGGATCGGCCCTGTACTACATGAACAAAACATGTTACCACATATATAAAACAAGTACAAACGCGAAAAGAAATCCACAGTTCAAAATTACAGATTTAAAAAGCAATTTGATGTGTTACTACATGAACAAAAAAAGTGTTACCATATAAGCAAAATAATGTTACTACATGAACAAAAACCAGTACAAACGCGAAAAAAATCTTCAGTTCGAAATTACAGATTTACAGAACTGCGTGAAAAGAGTGCAGAATGATCTGAATTTCATCACATACTTTGTGTTGAGGGGTAATCCAAACACCACACACATATTATCTCTTCTTCTTGCATAATTCATACCAAAATTCAAATTGAACAATCTTATTTCATTCAATAATCGGAGCGAAAAAAAAAATTAGGACACGA
Source organism: Stenogyne calaminthoides (assembly GCA_037126765.1). NCBI lineage: Eukaryota > Viridiplantae > Streptophyta > Magnoliopsida > Lamiales > Lamiaceae > Stenogyne > Stenogyne calaminthoides. The sequence continues at coordinate 3,803,844 of JBBCBC010000038.1, forward strand.
AAGAGGAAGAAGAGAAAATCTGACCGCGTTCGGCTGCACTTGCGAGGAAGAAGATGAAGAAGAAGCCCATTGACCCACCAATAATCTACCCTAAAACCCAATTGCCCTGACCGCGAAAAAAAAAAAAAAAAACCAAATTACACATAACACTTGTATGCAATATTGCATACAAGTTTTTATCATAAATCTCACCCCCTGTGGAATATTGTATCATAGTAGGCCAGGGGCCCACGTTAGAGAAACTGGTGACTTGGAAGGAAATGAGAGGGGCGAAAAAAGTGGAAAAGCGATTGGGACGGTTTGGAGGATATTTTTTATAGAGACAGAAAGATGCCACGTCACTCAGCAGAAATATCTAAAAGGGCGTAAGAGTGAATTCACAGGGGATGAGTCATGAGTTGTGAATCAAGATAGACTCGGGCATTTGCTCTTTTGGGGGGCCAAAAGTCAAATTTCAGATCCAATCATCTACCTTTTGTCCAACTTGTACGACTGTAAAGTGTTTTTGAAATGTTGTTATTCGAATCGAGTCGGCCTACATTAGTTAAAATTCAAAATCAATTTGAGTAGATATACTCATGGTTTTATAACCGGCGGTCTCAAAAAAAAAAATCGAAAGGAACTGGAATCGAATCGGGTCTTATACGATTTCGGTTAGTTTACTGAAGTGATCCAAGTTGTATAAAACCTTGTGGATATAACTCTTACTAGTGATAGTTTAGAAGAAATAAATAAAGTTAAGTCTTCTTTACCTGATAAATTCACAATAAAAAATCTTATCATTTTAAAATATATATTGAGAATTGAGGTAATTAGAAGTGACAAAGTCATACAATTATGTCAAAGAAATTATGCCCTTGATTTAATACAATATAGTGAATATTTACGGAGCAGACCATGTACTACTCCAATGGATTATAAACAAGATCTAAACAAACATTTTACATACATTGATGCACAACTTTTGAAAGTCTCTTCTAAATATAAAATACTAGTTGGTAAACTTTTATACATCATAATCACTACACCTGATCTATCATATGACATTCAAATACTTACTCAAGAATTGAGTAAGCCTAACCAATCTCATCTAGTCGTTGTCCATAATCGCGTGCTTCGTGAGAAAATCAAACACATGCAAACTAATTATCATTATGTCAGAGAAAAAAAATCAAGGAAGTAGTTATCAAGATCATCTAGATTCCTACTTAAAAAAACTTTGTTGATGTCTTTACCAAGCCTTAAGGCCCAAGCACGTTCCAAACATTCAAGAAAAAAATGGGATTTATAAGCATACACTCTCATTTTTTATTTTTTTTGTGGGTCTTAGGATATAGATAAACTCACAAACAAACACATTATAGTTTAGTTTGTGAAACACTTTACAATTTTAAGTAGTGATACCTCTCCCCTTATATATATGGGAGAGTATCAGCCTTCTTTTATTTTTATTAGATTATACTCCAAATTAATTAGTAGTTTCCATTTTGTAACAAACCCTATATATCCCCGATTTAATACAATCACGTCTCTTTCTTGTTCAAAGATGATTCCAATTCGTAAAGATTTCTACCATTTCTTTTTTAAATTGTTTTTAACAGTATTGTTGGGGCTCCAATTAGGTTGAACAGTTTTCACGATGTGATGTTAATAGTTTTGGGATAAAAGGTATTTTTTTTTTCAAAATATTGTAAAAATTTAAGTACTATTTTTCACTTTAAAGTATTACTCATGTTTTCAAATATATATATATTTTTAAGTATTACTCATAGTGAAAAGAACTTACACGACCCATCATCGAATTGATATTCATAATAATACTCATAGTCGGTCCTTAAGCCGGATATCGAGTTATCAAAAAAAAAAATACTTTAAATTTCAAGGATATTTTGAAAATGAAAATTATAGAAGAAATATGAAAACAATATTTTAAGTTAGAGTAGGTCTAGTGTGCAAATTTGTATAGATGAAAATCTATAAAATTACCCTAAATCAACCAACTACACCCTAAACATTAAATAATTAACCATAAATTATGACATATTTGAGCTGGGTGAACCATGAACTAGTCGGCCGAGTGAACCATGAACCACTTAATTTTGTATTACATTCAACAATTATAAAATTTGATTGAAAATTAAAGTTTTTGCATCTATACAAATTTGCACACTAGACTTTGTCTTTAAGTCATATAGTAGAAATATATTTGCCAGTCCAGCCAATTACGAGGCCATTTTGAGACCAGTGGGCTTAGGCATGTCTTGGGCTTCGTTTTATGCCAACTAAAACGGTTAATCCGTGCAAGTGTTTGCAACTGTATGAGTACGTCGTCATTCCCATATTAATTAGTCTTGAAAAATTTATATATTTAAAAGTTCATCGAGGATAACAAAGACGTACCACAATCAAGATTAATTGAAGAAACCGCCCGTTACAAAAAAAAAAAGGAAAAAAAAAAAGCATAGATGAGTTGAGAACCTGAGATGCATCAAGAAATCTTGCAACAAGGTTTTAAACAATATTTATTTCCTTTATAAGAAAATCTGGGATTGAAAAACTTAGAAAAATCCAGCCACGTGGTAGGAAGCTAATTTTGCAAGCACTTCCACAAACTGGATATCTCATCATACTGCAGAGGCTTCACAAGGTAATCTGTTGCTCCAAGCCTCAACCCCTTTATGGTTATCGACAATTGATCTTGCCTCGTTATGACTAACAAAAACAATCAAAATCAGGATCCAGAATGCAACTTCTGGCAAGGTTGAACCCAGTCAAACAGAGTCAAAATTGTTTTTTTAACACACTTTTGAAACCGTCCCGTCTATATATATTTATATTAACTATTATTTTCTCTCATGCGATGCACGGTTGGAATATTTATAAATATTTAATTAATATTTTACTTAAAAATGTTCATTGTGTTAAAGATATCATATTAATTTTAAAAAATTATAAATGTTGAAAAATAAAAATAATATAATGCGAGTTTTTTTTTTATTCAGGTTCATAATAATTCTTTTTATTGAAAGTTCAATTAAATTAAATCTTAAAAAAGCATTTAAAAGAGAGTTTAGTCCTGAATTTGTTTGTTGATATAATAGGGTCAAAATTGTTTTTTTAACACAATTCTGAACCCGTCTCGTCTATATATATTTATATTAATATTAATTTACTTACTGAAAACGGGAATATGTTGCAATCGGTCGTCACACGTGATGTGCCTCAACATAGTAGCATCGTTCGCCATTAAAAGGTTAACGTCCGCAAGTATGATATGCGCGCGAGGTCCTTCGGAGTTAAGAGTGTCCAGCACTTGCGTAGCTGACCAAACTGCAGCTGCTGAAAAAAATGAAAATATTAATGTATATAATTTGATTAATTCGATTTTCAGTCTTCATTAATTTCTCATTACCCGAACATCATTTTAATATGTCCTTAATTTTGGACACATGTTGCATGCACAAACATAATGAGACTGTTTTGAAATTGCAACTATCTCGATCAAGGCTAGGATTAATAACAATTACTCCATCGAGGGTTTGTATTATTATAAATTGAGGATAAAGTTGTTCATATTTCGATTTCAATCCTGTATACTTTCACGAATTGATAATAATCATGCAATTTTTCAATTTTCAATATTTTAATCTGGTAATCGACTGTAAAAGACGCAAATCAGATTTTGTCACGTGGACAATTAAATCAGATTATGTCACGCCATCGTCAACTACATATCTCAGCTCCAACAACTGGTTACATAACTTTGTAATTAAAAATCGATATGACTGAAACCAAAATAGAAATAATTCGACAAAGTGGAGTAGCTCAAGTGATTAGAGCACCACTATCTATGCCGTGAGGTCATGGTTTCGAGTCACTATTACCCGAAAAAAATAAAATAAAAATAATTTACATACTAAAAGGAGGGGATAATTACCCTGGTAAGAGCATTTGCGAAGAAGATCAAGTATTTCCTGGCAACTTTCTGCATCAATATCACACAGTAAAATCCTAATTTTGCTTGGATCAATTTGAACCCGTTCGTTAAAAATGACACTCTTGCCCTTTTCCATCTAATACAACAATTTTCCTTCACAACAACCACTCTAAAATATCTGCTTTTTCTATTCCCCTCTCTTTCTTTTATTCACATCTTGTTTATTAATCCAACAGAAAAGTTGGCCTGCCAAATTTTGAGAGCATGCCTAACTGATACTATTGTATTACTTCACTGAATTCTGTTATCTTTTTATTTTTAATATGTAATCACTATATAAACTTCACTAGGCCTGGATCCGTGTCATTCGAACATTCTAGATCTTCTGTTACAAAATGATGTTTCACGTCTCGTTTTATGGTTTATCATTAAGAATAAGTTGATGGATAATGCTAAAACAGAGAGGTACAAGCATGTTTGTGCAGAAAAGGGGTTGAAAAAGAGAATATTAACAGTGCCATTAGGATGAATAAGGATAACTAGATAGTGTTTATGCAAAAATGGTACTTTCATGTTTGATTATAGATAGTTGATTAAGTTATTACAGGATTAGCAATTAAAAAGGAGTGTACATTATTTAATGCAGTGGATTTATCGTAGAAGTTTTGTTTCATAATGGAAGGGAGAATTGTAATTAGGACAAAGTCTAGTGTGAAAATTTTCATACATGAAAAAACTTTAATTTACAATCAAATTTTATAATTGGTAAAAGTAAGACAAAATTGAGTGGTTCATGGTTCACTCGGCCCAAGTGATTCATGGTTCACCCGACCCGAATATGTCATAATTTATGGTTCATTATTTAGTGTTTAGGGTGTAGATGGTTGATTTAGGACAATTTTATAGATTTTCATACATGAAAATTTTCACACTAGACCTACTATGTAATTAAATAGAGATATTACACAATGTATATCATCTAAAAAATTAATTACAAATAGGAGTAATTATCAATATAGAGAGTATATATATGCGATTATGGCCTACTATTTCAATTTGAAATTTTATCTTGTGTTCAAATTTTTTTTTTTTAACATATGTAATGATTTGTAATGTTGATATATAAAATATAAACGGAAAAATTAAATTAAAATAAGAGGTTCAATTATATATGATGAGGAAATGATCACGTTTAATTTGATGTCAAAATGTATCACGAGACAATGTTGTAATGTTGATTGTTACCAATGTTTGGCGTCTTTTAGATCACCATTGCCACATACTTTTACCACGTGTTAATTGTGACAGTATTAATAACATGATATAAAGTCGACCTTATCACATGCTTGAGATGGCCTGTGTATATCGATATTTGGAGTACCACTCCAAGAAACGAGATTCACACTATCAACTCTAATTCAGTATGACTTATTTTGAGGGATGAATTGACTTAAATTTTCGCCCTCAATTTATTCGTCACTGCTATTCTATTAAAACTCTCATTTTTATGCTATAAAACTATTATTGTTATTCTATAAAACTCTCACTGTTATGCTGTAAAACTCTCACTATTATTATATAAAACTCTCACTGATATGCTATAAAAAACTATCACTGCTATACTATAAAACTATCATTGTTATGCCATAAAACTCTAACTGTTATTCTATAAAACTATCACTGTTATGATATAAAACTATAACTGTTATTCTCTAAAAACTATCATTGTCATTCTATAGAACTATCACTATTATTCTATAAAACTATCATTGTCATTCTATAAAACTCTCACTGTTATAAAACTATCACTTCTATACAACTCTCAATATTATGCTATAAAACTATTACTATTCTTCAGAAAAACTCTCACTGTTATTCTATAAAACTATCATTGCTCTTCAGAAAAACTCTCACTGTTATTTTATAAAACTACCACTGTTATGAACTTGACTTTCCATTATCTGTTTAGACGAAGACAAAGCTTTCTGAGATGAAACTAGCTTAATCGCTTCGCATTTTCTTTAAAAGAGAGAGAGAAAAAAAACAAAGCAATAGCAGGAATTTCAAGATACAAGAAAAATTAACTTGCCAAGAGTATTAGCATAGATTAATTATAAAACTAGAGATAATCTTCAACTGAAATATCGAGAAATTCTTAAATCATTTTTTTGCAACGATTTGCCTCTATTTTCCGATTAACCGTGCATCGATCGCCAATTCTGCATCGAATGCACTGATCTTGGCGACATTCTGACTCTCGCAACACCACCGGGAAATTGAGATTCTACGGCGAGGTGTTCCCCCCGAGACAGTACAATGCGACGTCTTGCGCCACCCAGCCGCCTCCGGGGTGGTGTAGGACCCCAGCCACAGCCGCTTCGATGTCCCCCAAACCCTAATTTCCGTCATCCATTTTCCCCATTTTCGGCGACGAATGCCTTTGTATTTGAAAGTGTTTCGCAGTCTCTGGGAGTGAGAGGAGAAAAGATAGAGATGCGCGGAAAAAAAAAAGTCAAATGATATATATTTGACCCATTTGTAATGTATGAGTCAGATTTGACCCGGGTTCATAGCACGAACTAGGTCTATAGAAGTTTTTATCCAATATTTGAGTGCATTATGTACAAATGCAATTTAATTTTAATTAATTATTTGTAATTTCGTTGTTTTAAAGGGCTCTAAATTTTTTTTCCGCAACATGTTTATAACTCATCAGGACTGATTCTGTTAAAAAGTAAATTATTACATAATATGAAGTATCAATCAAATAGAGTGTTTGTACTTATTTATTATGGGAAACTAACAAAGTAACAACTACTTTGGACGAACATAGCCAAAAACAGTGTAGACAGTCTCAATAACTGTGAGAATAAGGAGGAGAATGCCGACCATGAGAGATATTACAACCCATGGACTTTTTCAAATATGTTTGATAGAGATCCTTGCTCCACTCAATCACCATCTTATTATAGCGTGCTCTTACCATTGTAAACATCTCTATAATCTCCGGAGTCACTAGGAACACTACAGTACTCCCTGGTCATTCTATCGAAAAAATCATCAACTCTATCAGGAGGCCATGTAGTAATGATGATGCTAAACTATTGTAGGAGGCTAGCATCATCGGCAACTAGGACCAAGCATCCCACGAAATACATGTTGTTGGAGAATTATTTGCCAGAATCTATTTGGGGTGAATATTTAAATACAAATTTATAATTCTAATAATTATTACTAGCATGAATTAATCCTATATTAATTCAAATAATAATTCAACAACAAATCATGCATATAAACAAGACACATAAATCCTACGCATGCGGAATTGTTAGGAGTTACGTGAACTAACCACTTGAAGAGACAACCGTTGAGAAGATGGATACTGTTCACACGAACAAACCCAAAGAGCCTTCTCAAACTATTCCCACGTCCTTGTTCAACAATCCGGTGGAATGATGCTAGCGAACAAGTAACAAAAGGAAAAATAAAATTATGTTGCACCACCTTTGTGGATTTCTAATTTTTTCAACGCATGAAATTGCATTGGAAATGAAAAATTCATCCCCTATTTATAATACATAGGGGGGCGAAAATTTAGGGCTATTGGGGAAATTTTCTTGCTTCTTCCCCAAGATATAATCTTGAATATATCCAATATATTATGTTTCCCAAAATATCTCCCAACAAAATCTTCCCCTCCTTATTATAAGGGATTTTTCGAAAATATCATAATTAATGGGAAGAAATAAGATCTTTAACTTTTCTTGAATTTATGGGATAATTTTGTATTCCAAAAAAATACTTATTCCATAAAATCTTTTCAAGAAAATCTTTTCCTCTTTCCTCCTTAATTATTTTTGAAATTTCAAGGAAAAATTAGGCAACAATAATTTATTTTATTTTAAACACCTTTTTCAGTTATTGGACTTTATCTTTGGGCTACTTGAGGGGCCTTTAGGAGAATTAAGATTGAACCTTCCAATGAACCTTGAATTATCAATATTGAGCCACAATATTATTCAAGCCCATAAATATTAATTAATCCTACTACATAATTAATATTACATTATCCATCTTAACCCATATTACTGTTAATATGGCTCCCGGTTATTATTTCCAGTGTTTAAAATTATCTAGTCCATTAATTAATTTAAGCCAATGAATAACTTCATATAATTAATATATTTTTCCTTGGAGTAAGGTTAGCTCAACATTATTATCCATCCCGGAAACAAATTCCACTTGCAAAATTTGGTATGATAAAACTTCTGAGCCTACCAAGGGGACAAATCAAGCAAGACGTACTTGCACACGATTCTCCATATTAAAATCTTAGCAATCGTCATGTAACTAATAATATTGCTCAAGATATAAAGTATTGAATCACATTGATTCTCTACCCATAATAAGTCAAAACAATAGTTATTAATTCCACACGATCCTATTTAAGGGACGTGGATTAAGAAATAACGAACCACTGAAGTCTAATTCTTCTATATTAAGTACTGAAGAATTTGTCCTCCTGTAGGTCCTATTCAGCGCATCATAATGCACTAGTGCAATCTCTTGGTCAAGACAAGACAATCTGAGTCTTACACTTCAACCTTTCACGATGGATTGTTCATTTCAATTTGGGTTGTGAATTATGTACTCTGTTACAAGGAACTGTTAATTTAATCTTCTGTTATCTTGTATCACTAAATTAACTACAATGTAACACATACTATTTATTGAACAAGTATGCAGTAAATATATATAACATTCAATCATATTTAAAGCATCAGTGATAAATAATTTATTTAAGCAAATAAGACATAAATTCAGTTTGGTTATACAAAGTAAAAACATACTTTCCAGTATAACCCCAACAATCTCTCACTTATACTCAAAGTCTGTTTTTAAGTATACGACAACATATCTCATGTTTTACGTGACATCTAATGTCACCTAATAATATCTCTCTCACTTATACTCAATGCAGATTGGCTACGCACTTGACAACCATTCCTCCCACATGTCTCTTGAATGTTTCTAGAGGCAGACACTTTGTGAAAGGATTAACTAGGTTATCCTCTAATAACTAGGTTATCCTCTAATGCGATCTTAGTCACCTCTACATCTCATCTCTTAACGATTTCTCGTCTAAGATTTCTTTCCTTTGTTGTGTTTTGTTTGACTCGTGGACTCTTTGGTTCTCTTGAATTTGTAACTACCTTTCATGTCATCTATCTCTTTGCAGTGGCTGATCTAGGAATTGGTAATGGGGTGGGTTGTGAAGTAAAAACTTATACCAAGAAATTAATACATATGGCGTCCGCATCGTCATTATTTTATATCATCATCAAGAGAAAAAGAAACGTATGGAGTACATATTTAATATTCCCCAATAAAAAAAAAAAAATTGCAAAAAATCTATACATTTCGTAACAGTATAAACCTAGGGTAAAATCTAAAAACATATCAAACCTTGTAATTTGAGAAGCGGATGATCGGATGAGTGAAGAGTCGATGAAGAAATACTGATCTGCCGGCTGCCGCCTCACGCCTCTGTTCTGTTCTCAGTAAGTTTAGAAGACATAAAAAGGTTTTACTTTAAACTTAAAAAAAAAAGAAAAAAAAAGGAGGAAGTATCGTGCGTGTTATTTTCTTCAAGGTGGGGGCATGCTGACTTAGTATTTTGGACTTTGATCAGATGGTGGGCTGCCTGCCACATATTTAATGAATGGGCTATTTAAGTTGGGCTGGGCTGAGCAACTAAGTTGAATGGGCTAATGGCTAATTTTATTCAAATATACATACAAATAGTGGGTTCTGGGCCAGACTTGCACTGGGCTTAAGCTCAGTGTAGTTAACTAATGGGTCTGCCTCTGTCTCTTTGTGTCTTAGGGCACGTTTATTTGGATAGATGAATTCCATGCCTGAATGGTATAAAATCCTTCTTGGAATCTTGCATGCTGGATCGCTTCAAGACAGTATCTATGTATGAAGCTTGTGATAAGCTTATCATCATTTCCTTTCGATCTCGAGTGATCTTGATCCCAATGATGTGACCGGCTCCCCCTAAGTCCTTCATATCAAACTGTTTTGACAGCCACGCCCTTACGTCTGACAACATGTTTTAAAATATATACATATAGGACAATATGTTTTAAAATCTGTAAATGTAGAACAATAAGACCGATAAGCCCCAATCAGGCTGAAATGTCACGTGGGATTTGGGCTCGATTGTCCTACATTTACAAAATTTTAAAACATATTGTTTTACATTTACAAATTTTAAAATATATTGTCTTATATTTCTAAGCCAGTAAAATTATGATCCTTAAAACACAACCCCCTAATTTACTGTCCTAAAAAAATATTATCCCCATCCAGTTCAAACTTTCATTTGCATTAAATTCAAAGTTAACATAAACGATAAGAAGAAGGATTTAAGAAGAGAGCATACCTGAACCATTTTATCTTCTTCCATTTGTTTAGTCTATCGATATCTTTTGGAGTCATAAAATGTCTTAATTTTTCAGTTTCAATGCGCTTCAGAAGAAGAAGTCAAGTAATAAGTAAGACTGAATGGAGCGCAGAATTGAATTTAAGGGATTGCAATCTGCAGATACATCAAAATCAAATCCCTCTATATACTAATAGAGAGTATTTTTTCCATGATGTGTCAACTCCATATTAATTTAACATATGTGTCATTCAATGAGAAATTTAAGTACACATGTCATTTTTTTATTTGGTTCTTTTTATAAAAGAATCATATGTGTCATGAAACTTAAATTTTTTTTGTATAATTAATTTTTAATTATTTAGATATTTAAAATATGTGTGAATTTTATAAAATGTGTAATTAATATTTATTACTTTATGTTTTATTTAACAATTTTATATTATTCATTTATCTTTCTTTCGTTAATTTTTGTTTGACTTAATTTAAGATAAATAAAATATTCATTCTAAATGTATTTTATCTTAGTGTGAATTATATTTAATTATTAGTTTCTTAATAAATAATTTTATTTTATAATTGTTCTTATGTATATCTTAACATATTTTACGTGGCAAAAGTATTTTTTATTATAATTTATTCACTTTTTTTTTTATTATTACAGATTAATTAATTTAGTAGTCTTTTCTTAGTCGGTTTATTTTGTTTTGATTTGTAAGTTTCAACTTCACATTAAAATGGATAAATAATATTTGACACAATAATCTTATTCCAAGATTTAAGAAAATTTACTAATATACACCTTAAATAATTATTAATTCATATTTAGTACATTTAAACACATATTTATATTTTTAATTATTAAATATATTATTTATTAAAAATTTTGTAATTTTTAATTAGAAAATCGCGTAATACGCTGACACTAAACTAGTTGTGCAATATAGTTTCGAGTCATTGTTAGGCTATCTGCAACGTACAGTTGTAATTAAAATAAAACTGTATAAAAAATAAAGAATTTAATTTAATTTTGAAATTTTTTAAATTTATTTATATTACAGTCTTTTCAAAATCTTAAGGTTTATAATTTTAAAAATTTAACAATTATAAGTTTTTTTTAATGAATTTACTTTAAGGTATTTCAATATTTTTGATTTAATTTTTAAAATGATTTAGCAAAATTTAATTACTCTAGAGTATTTAATTAGATGTATTATGAAAGGTAATAGAGTTACAAAATTTAATTTTCTTTAAAAATAATATAATTTTTTTCCAATAGCATAATTTGAGAATACGTTAAAAAAATATAAACTTTTATTATTTTATACTAATTTAATGAATTATTAAAATAAATAATGTAACATCAATATAAAAACTCAATCAACATTGCCACATGTAGAAAAAAAAATTAACAAAATGCCACATGTGCATTGACCAAATAGGTGATCTGGGCAAAATGAAAAAGTCAAAGTCAATTTTAATCGACCAATTTTAAAATGATAATCAAATTATACGACTACTAAAATTTAATACCTTTTCTTGTATTCATATACCGGCAAATTAAATCGGCAATGAACTTATCGTATAATCAAGAAACTTCCAAGTAACAGACATTGATTCCTGAACTGAATCCTTCAGCTATATATATATGAATATTAGTTAGTGTATATTATTTCCTAAATTATAATTAGTGAGCAGGTGACCTTCGATTCACCCGAAAAGAATCCGAATTCTAGACGGGAAGAAGGTAGTCGCGAATTAATATGTAAAACTTAAATCTAAATTAGTGGAATTGTATTATAAAAGATTTCCTATTTACCTGTCAAACTGAAACTTAAATTCGTGGAAAAGATATTAATATATATTATTAAAGGTTTGTATAAAACCAAACACTATATATGTACTGTAACAATGGTCATTCACATTTACCAACCAGACAATCAAATAATAATTACTGTATACACATTATCATTTATCATTCTCACTACTATCGTTTCAATTTTTGTTCCTATTTCTTTTCCCATTTAGAGTTTTTTTCAACTATAAACTTTATCGGACTAGGGATAGGAAAAATATCAAAAATTTCAGTATATCGCACTTATTAAATCGAAAAATATAGAAAATGTCAATTTTTTTGGTATAATGTGAACTTCAGTACAATATTGTTTATTTTATGAGAGCAATATGTATATTCTAAATTTTGAGTATTTTGGTATATCAAAAAATGGTATTTCAGTAAAAAAAATCGGCATATCGAAATTTCAACTTTGAAATAGTATATGAAAATTCAGTATGGGGTGGTATATTGATATTGTTCGAAAAATTCAGTACGATAACATCAAGTATTTTTAATGCACCGAAAATTTCGGTACGGTATGCATTCGGACGGTATACCACCCCTGGTTCAGACCTACAAGTATAAACTTCACAATCATTGCAGTGCGATTTTCCTGTTTCACAAGCCTGTTTCATCTGGTGTTTCATGTCTTGGATTTGCGTCATGTGTTTATGGACCGGGTGAACCATCTACACTCTAAACACTAAATAATAAACCTTAAATCATGGCCTATTCGGGCCGGGTGAACCATGAACCACTCGGACCGGGTGATGGAACGGAGTGGACCGGAATGGACACGTGGCGCGAATCCGTGACATGAAACACCAGATGAAACACGCATGTGAAATAGGCAATCCGAACCTCAATCACTGTGTATCAAAGCAATAAGTAGATGATAAAATAAAACACCAGTTGGAATATTACTAGCTAACAGTGTCAAGGATCAAAACTTGTAACAATTAAATTAAGAAGAAGAAGAAGAAAAATGTTAATGGACATGCAATATGAGACAGAATTAAGAATATCCAATATAAATTAAAGAACATGACGGAAACTGACCTCAAAATGAAAATCGAACCTAGGTCAACAAACACACATGTAGAAATATTAACCGCTATATTATGATAATTTATTGTTTAAAATTGATGTTTTATATATTTTATATTGTTTTTATTTATTTTAATTAAATACATATGTTTAATTAGTGATATATTATAATTCATGATCGACTGATAAATAAAAAACAAAGTTAACTCTTGTTATTTAGCGGATTCAAATATATAAGAAAATATTTTTTATTATTACTTCTATTTGCAAATTGTACGTATAATACATTTAAAATTGTATTTTTTTGTTGTAATATTTATTGCGTTTTGCATGTAATATTGTTCCGTTTTGATTAAATTATCTTCATAACTTACCTTAATTTTCCTTATGTATAGATTGTAATTTCATTATGTTTTTTTCTTTTAATACTGTTATGCCTTTTCATTTAGTATTTTTATGTTTTGTTTATAATACTGTTATGTTTTTCTTGTAATGCTGCTTCACTTTCTTATTTGAAATCAAAGTTGAAGGTATTAATAATTGTTGATTATGAATTTTAATACTAATTCAACTTTGCATTTAATATACTTCAAATTTTTAAAATTTTCTTATATTTGGATATAATACTTTTATATTTTTACATGTAATACGGTTACGTTGTGTTTGTAATATTGCTTCCGTGTTGCATGTACCCTTCAAACTTGTGTTGACAATAATGTATGATTATCAAGGTAAATAAATTAGTAAGAAAATAATTTAATGAATATTTAATGTGTCGTAGTGGTGAGTTTACTTGTAATTTTTGTGACCAGAGTTTAATGTGTAATGAATAATTATTAATTTTACATCTTTATAAGTTTGGGTTTTTAGACGAGATGAAATTTTTTTATGTTGTTCTCAATTTCTGCTAAAAACAACTTCACCACATTTAATTGTCTACTCGTTGAGCTTCCTTTTAATTAGAGTAAGTGAATTCAGCTCAGAGCGTAAAAGAATATTAGGAAAATATTATAAACGAATTAATTACACAATTTTAGATTAAATAAAATTCTTTCAATACCTTATACGGCTTGTAAATGTCGCCAAAATCTCTATCAATATACCCTTCGGTATTAGGTATTTTGTACATCCGCTGTTTTTGGGTTCTCTCCGGTAGCTCTTCCTTTGGTGGAAGCGGTTGCAAGCTGCTCAATTCTTTTTCTATCTGCACAAGCCAATCCGACATCTTCTAATTGTTGGAGTATCACAGTGAAGCGAACTGCAGAGGGGATGAAGAAAGACGAAATATTTTCAGGGTATATTTGTTTTGGGCTTATAGTTGGCGGGAAAATCCTGGACTTTGAAATCTAGAATTTTAAAATTCTAATGAATAGTAAAATTCTATGTTTGTTTTGAGATTTTATAGGATAGGATTATATAGGATTGTAAAAAAGTTGATTGATTTGTATTATTATATTATTATAGTAATGATTGAATGATTGAGTATTATGTTGAAAATTGTGTAAAAGTGATAATATATATATATATAAAAGCAGAAATCGCCCCAAATTTGGAAACCATTGAATTTTTCCGCCAAAAAATATTTCTAAATCGGAAGACGAATCTATGAAAAAAAATATTAACAAATAATAATGGATTGAGAAAAAATCTCTGTAATAATTCCAAATTTCTTTCCTAATACATCTAATCTAACTTTATACGTAATTTTCTGTTTAAATTTATTATCTAATAAAAATTAAAGCTAAATTGGGAGACGTAAAAAAATATTAACAAATAATAATGGATTGAGAAAAAATCTTTATTTAAATGCACTTCATTTAAACTCTAACACTAAGTTTACTGCGGCTAAATAGTTTCAAAGTACATATATATCTCAAAAATATTATTTTATTCAAAAAAATACCCAAGAATGTAAATTTTTGGGCTAGATCTATTCTAAATCAAATTTAAGACGACCCTAAACAAACAAAATAAACTATTAAATAGTTTTGAAGTGAATATTGAAAACTCCATATAGTAGCACCGATAATATATTCATTCTGAGTAATCAATTTGATAATATAATCATTGATAAGAATATTTGAATTTGTCAACTGTTCTTTCAACTTACCAAGTGTTGATAGAAATCAATTGGCTATGTGGATATCCCGAAATTGATACATTTCAAATTAGTTATAGTTTGTTAATATTTATTTTATATATATATATATATATATATATCTGTTTTAAATATTTTTTTTATTTTTCAAATATTGGTTTCCCAATTTAATATTAGTGTTATGAAAATATTCAACATATTTTTTTCTAAGATTTCCCTCAAACCATTATTTTTTTCCAAATTTATTATTATTTTTCTACATTATTTCCTTCATCCTCGTATCTATATATATACAAACACCAGTTATTTTACTTTCATTACCTTAAAAACTTCAAGCCTGAAACTCACACCAGGTATTTTTTTTTAATTAGAATTTCCAAGCTTAATTTAATATTTATTGTTTTTCATGTTTGTTCTTTTTCTTAATTAGATTTTCTCCGTGGTAAAGGATTGGGAAATTTTGATTACAGAATGTGCGTATGTTAGATCGGTGATTGATAATTTGTGATTATTTTTTTAAGTTCCAGTTTTCTTTCTTTTCTTTCGTGATCAGTTGTGATCTCAAATCTTCGATTAGTTAATCATATTGTTTGTTTTTAATAAGTTGCTGGAAGTATTATAATTGTTAAGCAGTCTAATAATAAGAGCACACTATATTAAAAACAGTCAAAACCAATAATATTATTTTTTCCTGTATATTAATATTTGTACTTTTAGTCCCTCTTTATTCTTCTATTGATTTGAAGTTGTTTACATTTACTAAAAATAAGAAAATAAGACTAAAGAACCTGAATAGCATATCAATCCAATTATTTAGAATAAAGTTCGATGTAACTATATTTACTGAATAACAAATTAACAAATACGGAGTACAAAATTTAACCCTACGTTTATTGATGTTATCTGCTTTCACTTATATTTCGGCGAGTTTCAAGATTTTCAATACTTAACGAATGAATTTAATTTAAAATTGTGTATTAAATATGAATTAGCTAAAACGTTATTCTTAAAGAGTTTTCTGAAACCATATTACTCACTATTAAAACAATTGTTCAACTACAATAGTGCATCGCACGGGTTCAATTACTAGTATTATTATTAAAGAGAATATGTGCAGATGTAGGGTTTATATTAGGTTTTAAATTGAATTTTGAAATCCTAATTTTAATATTGTATTAAATGAGTATGTGAAATTATAAATTCCAAAGTCTGTCCGGAATAGTCTCAAAACAAACATAACCTCAAATTTTATTTGATCATTCAAAATAATACATTATTTAAACTCGGACGGGGGGAACACAATTTCTATTTTGACTAAGTGTTTATTTTCTATTTTTAGATGAGAAAACTAAGAAATATGAAAATAGTGTGATAGGATAGATGAGAAAATGTGAGAAAAAAATAAGATAAGATGTGAAAATGTATTTAATATGATTGTTTGGTAAAATGAAAATAAAATGGTATAAAATTTAATAAGTTGTTTGGTAAGAAGAATAATACATAAGAAAACAATGAAAATACTATTTTACCTTTCAATACTATTTTAATTTTTTCCCAATTTAATAAATTAATATAAAAAAAATTAAATTTTATACTAAAAGCTTTTATTTAACAATAAATAGCATTACAGAATTAAATATTACTTCTAAAAAGCAAAAAAAATCAAATACTATATAAAAGGCTTAAAAATTAATTTGGGTATATCCAATTCATTATCAAAATGTGAAAACATATTCGGTCTCAAAAAAAAAATCCCTTTCTTCTCTAATCATCCCATCGCCACCGCTGCTCTGTTTTACCTAGAGATGTTAATTCAAAAAAGGATGCAAAGTCATTGCTAACATACGCCCGCGTTTAAACCTATTATATATCATAAGGGGTTAGGGCCAAAGCAATGGGAGATTACGATTTAAAATCGGTCTTTTTGGGTTGACAAAAACTATCACGAGCTAAGTCCTAAAAAATGCCAGTTAGAAAAGTTAAAAACAACCCGATTTATATTTATATATACTAAAATTTTTTTATTTTTTTTATTTTCTAATTTTTAATTAATTTTTTTAAAGTTTTTTCACAAATTTAAATAAGCAAAAAAAATCAATTATGGCCAATCAATTACAAATTAAATATTTCTATTTGATTTAGTCAATTAATAATTAATCATCTCCAATTCAATATTTTTTAACTATCTTTTGAATTTCTATTGAATTGAATAAATAAGTAAAATATTAATCTAATATAAAATAATAATATAATATTTTTATAAATTCTATTATGAAATTTGTTCATAATATAAATCGATTATCATTATAATTATAAATTAATATTATGGTATTAATTTATAAATGTGATGATACAAATTTTATCTTTATTATTAATTAATTGAACAGGAACTTTTTTTCAATTATTTATTAAAGATGATGAGAACTAATTTTATATTTTGAACATTTTTTTATTAAAGATGATGGGGCCAAGCCTATTTGGTTGTTCTCAAATTTTTAAAAATTATGTAATGTTAATGTTTGAACATTTTTTTTTTTTTTTTTTGAACCGTGGATTAGTTCTCGAGAGTTGGAGAACAGGGACAAATTAGGGGGTTTTGGTCTCAGATGCGTGTGAGAGGGTTTTTGGAAAATGGAAGTTGGCCTGGGCAGGTAATTGGGTTTACCAGTAATGGGTAATGGGTAATGGGTAATGGGTAATGGGTCATTAGTTAATGTTTAATTAATTAGTTTGTTTAAGTTACTTTATGTTAAGAAAAAGGTAAAAAAGTGAAAAAAGGATGAAGTGAGGGTAAAAGTAAAAATTTTTCATATTTAGATACGAAAATTGATTGATATGAACATAATGGTGTCCATCTATATATGTTTCCTTCCTCTACCTCACATCACCATCTGTCTCACTACAGTTTGATTCTGAGTAACATTCTTTCTTTATATATGTACACTGCTCATACATCAACATTCATCTACACAATTTATAATTTAAATTATCCGTAAACATTTGCTCAATTTGGCCTCATCCCCAAATTCAGATTTAAATACTCCATCCCCAAAGTTTAAATTAGAAAAATTCAGATTGTTGATGGTGGATTTAATTTTATTAGACTATTTGGTGATTTAATTTTTATTCCATCACAACCGGATCTTTTGGCGGCGAACAAGGTTGTCGATGTTCGAGGGGTTAGGTGATATCGATTGCCACCATAACAAGGTGGGCGACAATAACGATTTCCCAAAAGTGAGAGAGAAGACAAAGGGTTGACAAAAGGGTGAATATTTAAATACAAGTCCGTAAAAATATATTGGAGGAACAGTGAATAGCGTGAAACCTTTGGCCTTTTCTCGGTCATATGAGAAATATATATATCATTCTACCAAACACAATAAATGGGCCCAAATGGTTTATTTCTAGGCCTTTTCAGCCCTATCAAACAGGGCCTGAGTGTTTATTTATTTTCAATTAAAGTGGTCCCCAACATTAGAAAAGTAAAAACAACTTGAGTTAGGTAAAAAAAAAAGACTAAAATTCGTATAATACGTTTTATATATGCTAATTTTTTTACAAATTAAAGACAAATCAACATTATTCCCTTTCAAATTAGGCAAATTACATGTTTTTGAAAATCAGTAAATTCATCCACACAAGTGTATTAAAACGTCAATATTCAAAGTATATTTTTATCTCATAATTAAAATACGATAATTCTCACTATCTTCTTAATTATTTGGAATTGAATTTTGGTTCGGTAAGTTTTACAAATTCGAGATTTTCGTTCAACAATCAATTATACAAGGTAAAAATTTTGACCTCGCTGCAGTCATTTGCTTTCTTTATTTATTTGACTTTTTATCTATGTAACATGTAGTATAGATTATTTATTTTAATAATTCATTTAACTTAATATCACTTTTTACACTGATTTGAACATGATTTTTTTATTTTTTTGGTTTGATAAAGCAGGGTTAAATATGTCCATTCAACTTTTTTTTTAATGAAGAATTAAGCCAAGCCACCAAAGTTGTTCTCAGCTCCTATAAAAAATCAAGAGACAAGCACTGTTATCCATGTCACCGCAATCGCTGTAACCGTGACTCAAGTTCTCGAGAGATGGAGAACAGGGACAGATGCGTGTGAGTTGGGTTTTGTGGATCTGATGGTTTATGTTTAGTTGGCCTGGGTATGTGTGTAATTGGGTTGGGTAATGGGTCATTAGTTAATGTTTAATTAATTAGTTTGTTTAAGTTAATTATGTTAAGAAAAAGTAATGGCATACGAATAAATAAGTGTATATTGTGACGGTAAAAATTGTACAAAATCTTTTCATATTTGGATGTGAAAATTGATATGAGACAAATGGAAAACGAATGTGTGGAAACTGATATAGAATGGAGGTAGTATATGTATGAAAGAGACCATTTCGCAACTCATTCAACATCTTATAAACTCGAGCGTGTTCAAATCCTCCCTTGATATGTTGCAACGAATCCATACATTCTACATAGTAGGGGCACAAAATAAATACAAATATAAAATATATAAAAAAAATACATAACAACATTCTATCTCGAGTTTGATTGGAAATCTAAGTCCGTGTAGATTTTCTGTAATCTAAGTCTGATTGGAAATTTAATCCGTTTAGCGGTATCATGGGGATTAGACTATGTCGATCGATAAACCAACATTCTATCTCGAGTTCTTTTGTAACATTCAATGTTTTTAAGCATCGGTGATAAACAATGTTATTTCCGGGTAAGTTCGATATCTTGCCACCATTATACAAAGTAAAAGCGGATATCCGGTCTAATACACAACATTGCATACATAAGGCTTAGGCGGTAGAAGCATAAGGAATGTCTCTCATGTCATCTATCTCCTTTTTTGTGTCTTAGGGCACATTTTCTTGGATAGATGGATTCCATACGAAAAGGTCTGAAGCCTTTCTTGGAATCTGCATCTTTGAATCGTTTCAAGGCGATTGTCTATGTATGAAGCTTTTGCGATAAACCTATCATCATTTTCTTGCGATCTCGAAAGTGATCTTGATCCCAAGGATGTGCCCGGCTTCCCCTAAGTCCTTCATATCAAACTGTTTTGAAAGCCATGCCCTCACGTCTGATAACACCTTTACATCGTTCCCGATGAGTAGAATGTCATCTACGTATAGTACTAAGAATACCAATGCAGTTCCGACACGCTTTTTATACACACACAACTCTCGAACTCGTTTTGATCAAACCCGTAAGACTTTATAACATGATCAAAATATTGGTTCCAAGCTCTGGATGCCTGTTTGAGTCCGTAAATGGACTTCATGAGCTTACAAACTAGGTGTTCTTGGCCCTTTTCAATGAAGCCTTGGGGTTGTTGCATATAGATTTCCTCTCAAGACTTAGTTAAGGAAAAGGCGTCTTGACATCCATTTGCGATTTCAAAATTGAGATCTTGCAGACTATCGACAAGAGAATCCGGATGGACTTGAGCATTCTTACTGGTGAGAAGGTTTCCTCATGTCGATCCTTCTTTTCGAAGTTAACCTTTCGCCACAAGCCTTGCCTTGAAGGTTTCCACCTTCCCGTCCAGGTCCCTCTTTCTCTTGTATACCCACTTGCAACCAATAGGTTTGACCCCATTAAGTGGTTCGACTAGCTCCCACACTCTGTTATGATCCATAGACTCCATTTCTGCTTTCATTGCCTTTTGCCAAGAAACCTCATCCTTATCTTGGATTGCCTCATCGTATGTCCATGGGTCTGATTCATCTTGTCCGGGAATCGAGTCCGAGGACTCTCCTATCCCCATGAATCTCTCGGGCTGTCTCACAACCCTCCCACTTCTGACGAGGCTCGGTTGTGAAAGTGTGTCGTTTGGTATATCATCTTATGCAGGTTAGCAATGAGGTTAGCCCCCTTAGCTCACTTAAGGTAATCTCATACAGGGTCTTCTTTCGTTCATATAGTCTTCCTCCAAAAATCTAAAGTGGGTGCTTATGACCACCTTTTGATCTTTGGGACCATAAAACATACACCCTTTTTTGTTCCCTCGGGGTATCTAAAAACTTTTTTAATTACGATCGAAGATCCGATTTCGGCTTCCTTGTCCAACACGTGGGCGGACACCCCAAATTCTCATGTGTCTCATACTAGGCTTGCGCTTGGGTCCACAATTCTTTGGGAGTTTTGGGAACCAAACTTGGATGGCACCAAGTTGAGAATATAAGCCGTTGTTTCCAAAGCATGACCCGAGCGACTTGGGAAGATCCGCATAACACATCATTGATCTAACCATTTCCAAAAGAGTTAGTTTTTCGCCTCCGCAACCCCGTTTTATTGAGGGGTTCGAGATGCGATCGGTGGGATGCAATCCCTTCATCAAACAAGTAGTTCAAAACTCATCGCCGAGGTACTTGCCTCCATGATCGGATCGTAGAGACTTGATACGTTTTTTCCCTATGATTCTCTGCTTGAGCCTTAAATTCTTTGAATTTCTCAAAGGTCTCAGATTTATGCTTCATAAGGAAAATATAACCGTACCTCGAGTAGTCATTAATAAAAGTGACGAAATACTCGTAACCTCCACTTGCCATGGTTGACATTGGACCACATACGTCTGTGTGAACGATTTCTAACACTTCTTTGGCTCTATTCCCCTTGGCTCTGAATGCCCTCTTGGTCATTTTACCCTCCAAACATGATTCGCAGGTTGGAATCGGTTCAACTTGGATAGACTCTAGTGAACCGTCTTTCACCAACCTTTGGATCCTCTTTGGATTAATATGTCCCAATCTTAGATGTCATAGAAGTGTTTCGTTCACGTTTGATGAACGTTTTCTTTTACAGGAAACAGTTGATGTGTTATAGGATGCATTTCGTGAGTGGTGTGCACAGTTAATTGTTTAGAGATTACTTGACAACGTTCCATGACAGATAAATTTATCATAAAGAGAAATGGTAACAACTTTATCAAAAGTAATCGAATATCCATCAAGGTAAAGTTTAGAAACTGAAATCAAGTTCTTTCCAAAATTCGGAACGTAAAGTACATCTCTTAAAATTAAAACTCTGTCTTCAAAAGACAGGTGCACTTCTCCCACTGCTTCAGCTGCCACTCTCGTGGCATCGCCCAGTGTGATGAGAATCTCACTCCCACTAAGTTGTCGGGTCCGCTTGAACCCCTGTAAAGTGAAACATACTTGATCAGTGGATCCCTTATCCACCACCCATAAATGGAAGGCATACGTCGCTAAGCAAGTTTCAACAACTAGTGCGTGAGAATTACCTTTCTTTCCATTCCTTTTGGGATTGGAACAGGCTGACCTCCAATGTCCTCTCTCACCGCACTTGAAGCACCTCCCCTTAGCTGGCTTGCTCACTCCTCCACCTCCCTTCACCTTTTCTTTGCCTTTGGCAACACTTGAGTTCACTTGCATGTGGCTCTTGTCCTTTTTCTTGTTCTTACCACCCCTTGGCCTAGAAGAAGAAGAAGGTCCATTTGCCACCAAGACTTGGCTCTTTTGCCCCAATATCGCCTCTCCTTAGAGACCAAAGCTTGCAATAGATCGGGGCATCGAGAACTTTCGATTATTCATCGATAGTTCAACTGAACCTATTCAAAACTTTTTAAAAAGAGAGAATGGAGCACTAAATCGATTTGGGTCTCGATGTCGTATTCGCCGCAAGTACCTCAAGTTTGTTAAGGTGAGCCATCATCCGGAAAAACCGTCCTCCCTTCGGGCGTTCCCTCCACCATTTTCATAGAGAGCAAGTCCCTCATGGTGATCTGACGAGCCACTTTCGGTTCGATGTTGAAACATCGCTTTAAGACTAGTCATGATGTCTGCAGCGGTCTCAACGTTCTGGTGTTGGTGTTGCAACACATCTGACATTGAAGCCAAGATGGTACACTTTGCCATTTCGTTGGAACGCTCCCAGTCAGCATACTCTTTCTTAACCGATTTACTTGACTCGTCATTTGGCTTTTCTGGTTTAGGTGTAGTGAGAACCCAGTTATGGCTTTGTGCAGTGAGGACAATAGTAAGTTTACGACTCCAATCAACAAAGTTTTCACCAGTAAGCAAATTGTCTTTAAGTATATTGAGCAAATGGATTAAAAGGTTGCGACATCTTTGAATGAAATAAATAATAATATGCATAAGCACAAGTATATCACAAAATTCGATCACATGTTTCATATTAAAATCTCCAAAAAATATGAACATGCATCAGCCAACATCTCAAAACAGTTTAAATAAGCCACGTGGGGTGGGTCATTATTTAAACACATTCAAGCAGGTTACAAACAAGAACAGTTACAAACCTTTAATATCCAGATTAATAGTTGGCTCCCACTTGACCAATATAAAATTGACAGGGACTTCGGGGAAGTATATGCATATCAATTTTATTCCTAAGTAATAACCATGATTAAATACAGAATTATTATTTCGCTTTGAACGAGCCTCGTGGGGAGGGTCATTGTCGCCACTAGTAATAATCCACAATCATCCGTTAGGAATTTATTCATGTGAAAGCTATCTTTTGACCGTCCCGTAGGGGGAATTTCTCCAAAAGAATTCACAAATAAATAAATCATGGAGGTCAATAATTAATTCAATTTTATTATCCGGAATAAAATTGTCAATTAATTGTTTAAACATACTTAGTAATTTTCGAAAGTGAGATTTTTCAAAACCATTTTCTCATGCATCGCAAATTTAAACACAATTTAAATAAGCATAAATAATGCATAAACATCAAGACAAAAATTAAACATATTGGGCACATTTATCCAATTGTCATGGTTAATTTTGTCATGTCTTGATCTTGAGAAATCATCTTCATTGCCTTCATCCTTCGTCTCGAAAAGCTCTCACTTGACCGTTTCAAAAAATGCCTTGTCAAGCCACGTTATCGACCAGCTCGCGGGTCGGAGTGTCCGCTTTAGCATTTCGCCGGGAATAGGCGTGGCGATGTAAGGCGGTGCCGCCATAAAGCTACCGGGCGCGACGCCGACCAAGGCCGGCATCGCCGCTTCTTTCGCTCGTCTTCATTCGCCGCCTTCGCGCTGCCGCACATCCACAGATGCTTACGCCTACGGACGCTCACTCGCCTCGCCACGCCTCGCAGACGCCTGCAGGCGCCACGCAAGTGCGCCTAGGCGGTATCGCCATCTGCTGGCCAAGCACTGCCTGGCTTGACCTCAAGGCTACGGCCTGGGCCTCACCTTACACCCGTGGCGCGGTCAGTAACTGGCTAAGTGACGCAGGCTCTCGCACGCGGACGACGCCTGCTGATCCTGGCTTTTAATTCTTCGCTCCACCTCCGCTTTCCATCTCGCGATAATTTATTTACAAAATAAATAAACCTAGATCTAGACTAGTCTATTACATTGATCAAATCAAACAAATACTAATCTACTAGTGGATTTTCTCACGAGGCAAAATGAATCCGAACGAATCGAATTAAAAAACCACAAATTATATGCATGTATAAATAAACACATTAAATTCCATGACAATTGGATACCTGCAAAAAAGATCTAGCAATTCTACTATCCAATTTCAAATTTAATGATAGCGAATTAAATTACAATTTAAAATTCAGAGCCCGAAACCGAGGCTCTGATACCAGTTGTTGGGGAATTAATTGCCCGGATCTATTCGGGATGAATATTTAAATACAAATTTAATTCTTGACAATTATTACTAGCATGAATTAACCCATATTAATTCAAATAATAATTCAACAACAAATCATGCATATAAACAATTCACGTAAATCCTACGCATGTGGAAATACTACGAGTTTACGTGAACTTACCTCTTGGAATGGCAATGGTCTTGTATATGAAAACACACCAAAAGTCCTTCCCAAGTATTCCCACATCCTTGCTCGACAATCCGGTGGAAGGATACTCGCGAACAATTAACAAAAGGAAAAATAAACTTTGTTGCACTACTTTTGTGGATTTACTAATTTTTCCAGCACATGGAATTGCACTTGGGAATGAAAGAATCATCCCCTATTTATAGATGGGTGGTGGTCGAATTTTTAGGGGAAAAAACAATGTGGGAAAATCTTTTCTTAATCTCCAAGAAATCTTGAATATATCTCCTATATTCTTTTTCCCATAATTAAAATATTCCACAAAAATCCCACCTCATCATATTATGGAATTTTCGAAATATTAGGGTCCAAGATTCCAAGATTTGGATCTTATTGAATTTATGAGATATTCTTGTATTTCAAGAAATACATATCTTCAATAATATCTTTTCAAGAAAATCAAGAAAATCTTTCTTGCCCTTTATATTTCAAAATTTTCGAAACAAACTATATGAATAACCAAGTGGGAGATTTCTTGAATTTAATGAGATAATCTTGTATTCCAAGAATACAAATCTTCATTCCATAACAAAATTCAAAGAAAATCTTTCTCCCCTTTTATCCATAAATTTCGAAAAATACAAGGAAAAATAGGCAACAAATTTATTTTATTTTTAAACACCATTTTCAGTTATTGGACTTTATCTTGGACTACTTGGGGGGACCTTTAGGAGAATTAAGATTGGACCTTCCAATGGACCTTGAATTATCAATATTGAGCCACAATATTATTCAAGCCCATAAATATTAATTAATCCCACTACATAATTAATATTGCACTATCCATCTTAACCCATATTACAGTTAATATGGCTCCCGGTTATTATTTCCCGTGTTTAAGATTATCTAGCCCATTAATTAATTCAAGCCACTGAAATAGCTTTCCATTAATTAATATCTTTTATCCTTGGTAAAGGAACGGTTCAACATTATTATCCATACCGGAAACTAGTTCCACTTGCAAGATTTGGTATGATAAACCTTATGAACCTCTCAAGGGGGCAAATCGAACAAACGTACTTGCACACGATTCTCCGTATTAAATCTTAGCAATCGCATGTGACCAATAATATTGCCCAAGATATAGGGTATTGAATCTCACTGATTCTCTTCCCATAATAAGTCAAAGCAATAGTTACTAACCACACACAATCCTATTTAAGGGACAAAGATTAAGAAATAACTAACCACTGAGGTCTAATTCTTCCTAGTTCAGTTCTGAAGAATTTATCCTCTTGTAGGTCCTCTTCAATGCATCAGTCATGCACTAGTGTAATCTCTTGGTCAAGACAAACCAATCTGAGCCTTACACTACAACCTTTCACGATGGATTGTTCATTTCCATCTAGGTCGTGAATGGTGTACTTTTAGTTACAAGGAACTGTTAATTTAATCTTATGTGATCTTGGTATCACTAAATTAACTACAATGTAACACGTACTATTTAATGAACAGTTATGCAGTAAATATATATAACATTCAATCATATTTAAAGCATTAGTGATAAATAATTTATTTCAGTAAATAAGTCCGAAATTCAGTTAGTCTGATTATACAAAGTAAAAGTATACTTTCTAGTATAATCCCAACAGATGGGCGTTAGACACGTGCCTGAGATCATGAAGGAATCGGTGGCCGAATGATTCAAGGAATGTTGTGGGATGTTGTTTGGTTACAGTGCGAATCAAAAAATGTTGAGGGCATTGCTTGGATCGAATGGGCGTGAGGTCGAGTTGCGGTCTTGTTGGGCGCAATGATCTGAGTTCGAGAAGGATGTTGTGGGGCGTTGGTTGGATCAAGTGTGGATTCGAAGTCGAATGTTGAGGGACATTGCTCGAAGTGCGTGGTTTACTGCCGATGAGAGATTGGGAAGATGAGTTCTGGTTGGAGTCGGTCTCGGTGGGAGATTTTTGGGATTGTTGGAGTCGCGAGTTGCGGAATGAGTCGGGGAGGACAAGACGTTCGAATGAGTCCGGGGAGGACAAAAGCGTTCGGAATGAGTCGGGGGAGGACAAGGCGTTGAATGAGTCGGGGAGGACAAGCGTTCGGAATGAGTCTAGGGAGGACAAGGCGTTCGACCTAGTTGAGGTCGTGCACCGCTCGCTCGAGTGTCGGAATCTCGGTGGGAGATTGTTGGGTTATCGAACTGAGTGAAGCGGGATGCGGGGCGTGGGAGGCGCTCGACCGGCCTTCGAGGTCGGCGGTGTGCTCGGTCGAGTGCCCCTATCCAGCGCCGAGGGGCGCTCGAGCAATGTATGTGATCGGCGAACCGCTCGACCAAAATTTGAGGTCGGCGGTTCGGGAGGCCTGGATGCGGAAATAGGTTTAATTTAGGATGGGCCAAATCTAGGGTTTTGACCCATTTTCGATTCGGGGTTTTTGTATAAATAACCCACGACTCCCCATTGTATCTTGACTTACTTTTTTTATCTTATACGATATAGTAGATCTCTCGCGGCTTGGTAGTGCCCCCAGAGGTAGTCATTCTGATTTAATTTGGGTAACCAAATTGTTTGTCTCTAAATTCCTAGTTCTATTATTTTCTCTCATAATTGCTTGCTTAAATTCCTAACGTAGAATACACCATGGGGGTCTCCACCATTGTCGCTATTCGGTGGTGGATCTGCTTAATTAAAAATATATATATATATATATATATATATATATATATATATATATATATATATATATTATATTAGATTAAATCATCTTCCTAATCTAACGCAAAGATGCAACTTGGGCAACTTTCATAGAACACACCTAACTAAATTCACAATCGAAATCGAGCAATAAAAACATGCCTCAAAAAAAAAAAAAAATAAAATGTATTAAAAATTTAGAGTAAGAATAAATATGTCTAAAGAGTAATAGAAGTGCTATTTCACTTAAGCTTTTAATTTGTAAAGTTGTTACTTCTCTTTTATAAAGTGTTACTAGAAGAGTTAGTTAGAAGGGGGTTACTTCTATATAAGCTCCTCCATTAGGTTAGAGTTAATTAACTTTCGATTTTACTATTCCATACATTCCTTTTTATGGCGATTAATTTCATTGAATCAAGATTAGTCTTTCTTTACTTCTTCTTCTTTGCAATCTGTTCTAGATTGATAATATGGTATCGGTTTTATACTGGTAATGCCATTCGATCCTTGCTTAAAAAACCGATATAGAGTTTTACATTTCGTTTAGTTCTTTTTCGATTCTGTTTTGTTTTGATTCAGAATTCGTTAGGGTTTGATTTCAACAATTCTTGTTGAAATTCGTAGATTTCTTGTGTTGAAATTTGTAGATTTCTTGTGTTCGATTTCAATCCAGTTCTTGGAGATATTTTTCGATTGCGTTGAATGTTTCACTCGATCCTGCGGTGAATCTGCTCTCACCATATTTTCTTCACCACAATGACAACCCATCCATGTCTATTGCGCTAGAGCCTCTAGATGGTGCGAATTTCATTTCCTGGCGGAAATCGGTGGCGCGCGGTTTGAGTGTGAAGAACAAATTACCACTTGTCGATGGTTCTCTCCCGGTTCCGGATCCGGATGCTGATAGGGCAGTTTATCTGGCGTATGTGTGGGCAAATGACTTGGTGTTGCAGTGGATTCTCAACTCGGTCTCCTCTGAAATCAAGAAAACTTTTTGTTATTTTCAAGCGGCTAAAGAGGTTTGGGTGAACTAATAACTTCGATATGAATGTTACGATTTGTCAAAGATTTTCCAACTTGAGAAGTCTTTAACTAACATTGCTCAAGGTTCAAAAAACTCTGGTTAGTTACTATAATGAGTTCAAGTATATCGTGGGATGAACATATTAGTCATAATTTCGTGTTTAAATGCAATTGTGGTGTCATGGCAAAATGTGTACTTGTGATCTTCCCAAGCAATATCTTCTTGACAAGAACAAAGGCGTGTTATGAAATTTTTGATAGGTCTGAGTGAATCTTATGCTGTCATCCGTAGTTAGTTCTTGCTACATAAGCCTTTTCCTCCACTTTCTAAAGGTATGCTCTGTTGCTTCAAGAAGAATCTCAGAGAGCCTTAGTTATGCCCAATCATGTTTTACCTGAGTCTGTGGCCATGTTAGCTAATAACTCTAGGTTTTACAAGGATAAAAAGAAAGTAAAGTGCACACACTGTAATGGAAGTGGTCATTCAGTGGATAGGTGTTTTGAATTGATTGGCTATCCCCCTGGTTGGAAGGGTCCAAGGGGGAATAAAGGCAAGGAGATATCTGCCAATGTTTTTGTCTCTTCTCCTAGCAAAGTTATGGAGTCTAACCCTCTGCTCACTCCTGAGGTTATTGAGCAACTTCTGAATTTGGCTAAACAAGCACAGAGGCCTTCTGCTGATTCCATTCACTCTGCAGCTGGTGTGTTTGCTCACACAACTCCTGATGTTTCTACAGGTTCAGGTAGTACAGGTAAACAAGGGAGTACTTTCTGTTTCAACTCTTATTCTACTTGTAAACCTTTTACTTGGATATTGGACACAGGAGCTACTGATCATATGGTTTCTAGTTTGGAGTGTTTTACTTCCCCTCCAACATTAGCTAATATTAAAATAAGTTTGCCTTATAATGTTGTATCACCTGCAACACATATGGGAACATTGGTTCTTAATGAGAATTTAACACTATACAATGCGTTGTATGTTCCAGATTTTGCTTTTAATTTACTTTCTATAAGCCATTTAACAAGGTACTCTAATTGTACAATTAGTTTTATGGCATCAAGTTGTGTTTTGCAGGACAGGGACTTCCTCAAGGTGATTGGTTCTGCTGAACAACATGGAGGCTTATACTTGCTCAGAGTCATACATTCTGCTAATGCTGTTGATAGCTCTGCTTCTCCTGGTATTTTCACTTTATGGCACAATAGATTAGGTCATTTGGCTCCTTATGCTATGTTGCAAATAAAAGATTTGGGTTTAAGTGCTTCTGATGTTTTGAATCATTGTATTGTTTGCCCTCTTGCAAAACTAAAAAAGAAACCATTCCCTGTTAGTATATCTTCATCTGTTGATTGCTTTGACCTAATTGTGATGTTTGGGGTCCTTTCTCTATTACTTCTCATTCTGGTTATAAATACTTCTTGACTATTGTTGATGACTTTTCAAGATGTACTTGGATATATCTATTAAAGGCTAAATCTGATGTGAAGAATTCTTTGAAAAACTTTTATAACATGGTATTAACTCAATTCAATAAGAAAATCAAGGTTTTGAGAAGTGATAATGGAACTGAGTTTCTGTTGCATGATTTTTATCACTCACTTGGTGTAATTCATCAAACATCCTGTGTGGAAACCCCACAACAGAATGGTTTGGTTGAAAGAAAACACCAACACCTATTACAAGTTGATAGAGCTTTATTGTTTCAATCATCTTTGCCCATTGTATATTGGAGTGATTGCATTTTTATCTGCCGCTTACTTGATAAATAGGATGCAACCGTGGTTCTTCACAATTTGACTCCTTTTGAGAAGTTATATATGGAAGAAAACCCGATTATTATTTATTAAGATGCTTTGGTTGTTTATGCTTTGCTAACACATTATCTGCTAACAGAACAAAGTTTGATCCAAGGGCTGTTAAATGTGTTTTTTTGGATATCCTTTTGGAACCAAAGGTTATAAAGTGCTTGATCTGAGTTATGGGAAGATTTTTGTTTCAAAAAATGTGACTTTTTATGAAAATGTTTTCCCTTATGCTGATAAAGCAGGGTGCATATGAGTTTGTTCGACTTTTAATTGCTCAAAAATTTTTTTTAAAACTCAAATCGATTATGTTGATGATACTACTCAAACTTATGGTTCTCCTATTTCAACTGATAACATTATTATTCATCAAGAAGCACATGATGAATATGATCACACACATGATAATCAGACTATTGAACATGTTGTGACTCATAGACAGGCTATAGAATATGATATTGAACCTGTTTCTGTTGTTGTCACTCATAGACAGGCTATTGAACCTGAATATGTTTCTGTTGTTGTTGATAGTCAGGCTATTGAACCTGCATCTCATACTGATGTTTTACATGAAAATCTTGTTAGAAAGTCTTCTTGATCAAGATCTCAACCTGCTTATTTGAAAGTTTATGAAACTTCTTTACCAAAATCCTTAAATCCAGAGGTAAATA
This sequence comes from Stenogyne calaminthoides, assembly GCA_037126765.1. NCBI lineage: Eukaryota > Viridiplantae > Streptophyta > Magnoliopsida > Lamiales > Lamiaceae > Stenogyne > Stenogyne calaminthoides. The sequence continues at coordinate 3,835,231 of JBBCBC010000038.1, forward strand.
TGACTGTTTCTTGTGGAAAACAGTATGAAATTTCTGATTTCTTATCCACTGATAGACTTTCTCATGATCATAAAGTTTTTACTGCATCCATTTCTCAAAATCTTGAACCCAAAACCTATAAACAAGCCAAAGACAATCCTAATTGGTAGCAAGCTATGAAGAGTGAATTAGATGCCTTAGAAAGAACTAAGACATGGACTCTAGTATCTTTGTTTCCAAATAGAGATTGCATTGGATGCAAGTGGGTTTTTAAAATAAAATATAAACAAGATGGTTCAATTGAAAGATATAAAGCAAGACTTGTTGCTAAAGGTTATACTCAACAAGAGGGTGTGGACTATTTTGATACTTTTAGTCCTGCAGCAAAAGTTACCATTGTCAGGATATTACTTTCTATAGCAATTGCTAAAAATTGGTTCATTCATCAATTAGATGTAAACAATGCATTCTTGCATGGTGATCTTACTGAAGAAATTCTTATGACTCCACCACCTGGTTATTGCAGTGATTTTGATTCTAGAGTGTGTAGATTGAATAAAAGCCTTTATGGTTTGAAGCAAGCTTCAAAACAATGGTTTACTAAGCTTTCTAGTTCATTGTTTGAAGTTGGTTATGTGCAATCTGAGGCTGATAACTCTCTGTTTACAAAACAAACTGATAATTCATTCACTGCTATTGTTTGTTATGTTGATGACCTTATTGTAGTTGGTAACTCTATGACTGAAATAACAAATGTTAAGAGCTATCTGCACAACAAATTCACTATTAAGGACTTAGGTGTGTTAAAGTATATGCTTGGTATTGAAGTAGCAAGATCAGAACAGGGTCTTTCTTTATGTCAAAGGAAATACACTTTAGACCTGTTAACCGATTTTGGCTATTTGGGAAGCAAACCTTGTAACACACCTATGGACTCAAAACTGCAACTTGTCCAGGCCACTGCAAATAATACAATTGATCAAAAACTTTATAGAAAAATTGTTGGCAAGTTGCTTTATCTAACAGTTACAAGACCAGACATCTCATTTGTTGTTCAATCAATCTCTCAATTCATGAGTAATCCATACAAGGAGCATATGAGTGCAGTACACAGAGTATTAAGATACTTAAAGGGAATACCAGGTTTGGGTATCTTTTATTCAAGTAATAATGATTTCAAATTACATTCATATACTGACAGTGATTGGGCTAGATGTATAGAAACTAGAAAAAGTGTCACAGGTTACACAATATACTTGGGAAATTCTCTCATCTCTTGGAAGTCTAAAAAGCAAAATACTGTGAGTAGATCATCTGCTGAGGCTGAGTACAGAGCCATGGCTACCACTGCTTGTGAAATCCAATGGATTCTCTATATCCTGAAAGACCTCAGAATCCCAGTTCAACTACCTGCATCTCTATACACTGATAGTAAGTCTGCATATCAGATGGCCCTGAATCCTTACCTCCATGACAAAAGCAAACACATCTCCATAGATTGCCACTTCACAAGACAGAAAATCAAAGAAGGTGTCATCAAGATCATCCATTTACCAACTGAAGAGAATCTTGCAGACATCATGACCAAGCCCCTGCTTCCCACACCATTCAACACATTCAAGGTCAAAATGAGGCTCTTAAACATTCACTCTCATTTTGAGGGAGGGTCTAAAGAGTAATAGAAGTGCTATTTCACTTAAGCTTTTAATTTGTAAAGTTGTTACTTCTCTTTTATAAAGTGTTACTAAAAGAGTTAGTTAGAAGGGGGTTACTTCTATATAAGCTCCTCCATTAGGTTAGAGTTAATTAACTTTCAGATTTACTATTCCATCTGTTCCTTTGTAACTGATTACTTCCATTGAATCAAGATTAGTCTTTATTTACTTCTTTTTCTTTGCAATCTGTTCTAGATTGATAATAATATGGCATATTTTGTACTTTAGATTCAATGCTCATTTTTTTTTGTACCTTATAGTCACTTTGCGTAAAATCTTGTACCTGAAGCATTAATTCTATTCTTTATTTTCTAGCTTGTACATATATACGTAGTGCTTTAAGAATATTTACAAGAATTATAGAAAATTATTTAACAACAATAAATATATACGTAACTAGTCTATTGCCCTGCGAATACCTGGGATTTAAAAAAAAAAATTCCCCCCATCTTCTTTTTTTCCTCAAAATTTATAAATAGATGTCTTTATTTAGTTTTTACATTCCATGAAAGACAAAAAATCAATTTTGTCTTTTCAAATAAGCCTTTTACATACGTCTTTAAATTACATATAATAGTCACTAATAATTACACATAAAATATATACATTTTGTCACATTATGTAGAAATGATCAAATTACCCACAACAAAAACCAATTTTATCTCTCTTAATATTAATAAATAACCATTTCATTAAAATCCATATCGTTTTGGCTTGACCAATCAAAAACAGAACGGAAGAATAATAATTTAGATCAAATACTTTAAATTTTATTAAATTAAAATGTGCATAATAATTTCTCAACTAAAAATTAGGCAAGTTGCAAGTTGCAACATAGAAATCTGAACTGATCAATTTAAGGCAAGTTAGCACGATGTACGGAATGGTTGTTATTTTCATTTTAATGTTATCATTTTTTATTCATTATTTAGATGCTCGGATGAGTGTAAATAATTTTAAAATATACAATGATCAGGACAGTATGTAATACATATAATATACATATAATAAATGTCCAAACAGTGAAGTTCTAGTAATTAGTTGTAACTAACCTGTAATGGGATTGGTTAGGATGACTCAATAGGGTACAATAGCTGTCGTTTAGACTTTGCATGCCTTGTATCATAGTCTTGTCTACATAGCACTCTTACAAGTTTATGTTATGGTTTATGCAATTATATGGAGTATTAACTTTTACTCATATATATTCGTTGAGATTTATCAATTTATTTGGCAGTCTTATAACTCCTGTGAAATAAAAGTGAGTTGAAAAAGTCATAGGGTAAAACAGAGTTATCCAAGTTAAAAATGGGTAAAAAAGAGTTTGTCCCAACAAACAAACCACTTTTATATACTATACACCATAATTGGATGAAAAACAAAATAAAAACCTATTTGGGACGGACATAGCTAAGAACAGTGTAGACAGTCTGAATAATGGAAAGCGTAAAGAGGAGAATGGCAGCCACGACAGATATTGTCGCCCACGGACTTTTCAGATATGTCTGAAAGAGATCCTTTCGCCACTCATTCGACAACTTATTATAGCGTGTTCTTACCATTGCCAACGTCTTTACATACTTCGAGTGTAAAGCGTCGTTCTCAAGAGAGATATCCCTACACATTCTACAGAACAATTTAGTAACTTCAAAAGGAGGAAATGTGGTAACGATGATGCCACGCGATTGAAGGAGGCGAGCATCATCGATATCTTGGACCAGGCATCCCATGAAATACATGTATGAGGTGACTTCATTTTTAGTAACAATATCATTGTGAAGTTGCTCGAAGGCTATTAAGTTGAGAAACGTCGACTTTGTTGAACCATCAACGACTATCACGGGAAGCTTTAGTGTTTTTTTACGATGAAGGGAGACATCGAGTAGGCTTGTGCTATTACTGGTTGTGAAGCCGATCCCAATCTTATGAAGTTCTGTGGCGGATGGGATGCTTGGACTGTAGAATTCTTGTTGTGGTTTCTTTTTCAGGGGGTTTTTTCCTCTCTAAATCGCGATGCACAAGGGTCCTTCTGTACACGTCCAATATGTTCAACGAACTTCTGAAATCAATGCGTTCTATTTTGTGTACTTGGCTTATCGATAATAATGTGGCTGTGATAACCTCTAGAAACTCATACGATCAACCTAAGCAAATTGGAAATAATATTAGTCGGAGTAACATGTGATCACTGTTTAAATTATGCTTGATTTTTAGGACAATGACACTTAGTATGCAAAACAGTGACATTTGAAGAAAAAGAGTTCACGTAACCCGTGTTCGCATAAGTTTTTGTCTATGAGAGTCAATCTCCTGCAAAACTTTTTCACAATATGAAATTGATATCATTACATTTATAAACTAATATCATAACACTTATCAATCAAAATCATCACACTTATAAACTAATATTAACACATCATTTATTTGTGTTTAAATGTTGTGGTATTAGTATTAGTTTATGAGTGTAATAGTATTAGTGAATGAATACTATGGTTGATAAGTCGAGTTTAATGTGTTATTTATGTACTTATTGTGAAGATTTTGTGATTATTAATTCTCCATTCTTCTGCATATGCTCGATTTATTTTATCGGTCTCGTGCTATGTTTTAAAAGAGGAAGCGGCGATCGGTTCGGACAGCCTTAGCGCTTTTGGTCGGACCAGTCCAACCGGGTTTGACCGTTTTTAAAGCGGTTGAACCGGTATGACGTCATAAATATATATATAATTAAATATAATAATTTATTAATCACCAACTCACTAGGCCTATGCAACAATTGGCCAACCTATTTGGCCCATACAACATGCATAATATACTAAGGCCCATTAAATTTATATATGAGTGAAGAAGCCAAGCCCATCAGATTTAAAAAAAAAAAAAAACGATTAATGCTATTTATATATATTAACTCAAACTATTCGGTATTCTTCCGTCTCCTCCCCCAATTTTTCAATCGCCGCCTTCCCAAGTTTTTTTGGCTCCAGATTTTAATCGCTCGTCTTTACATTATACGGTGACATTGCTGCTGCTGGAGGAAGTCTCCGCTGTTGGAGGAAGGATTCCGGCGTCGTGCCGATGGCCACCGATCAAAAGCCCCATAATTTTTTTCTTTTGCTTGAACCGGCGGCCGACCGGTTCAAACGGTCTCCGGTTCCTACCGCTTTTGACCGTTTCGGGAGGTTCTTGACCGCGTCGCTCGTCGACCGGTCCAACATTCAAAAGCGGCCCGGTAGCCTTGTAAGTTAGCGGTCCGACCGGTCGGTCGGAACCGCTTTTTAAAACATAGGTCTAGTTTGCTTTGATTTTGTATTTTTTATGAATTTTAGGTATTTACGTAACTTTTTAATAAAGCATGAGACAAGCCAACTATAGAGATACAATTGGATACAAATTGATGGAGTCAATTAGAAAGAAAAGATTTATATTAAAGATTATATGATATATATATATATATCATATATACTATATATATCTTATTTAATTATGGCCTATGACGGTGGATTGGTTTTACTTGAAGGAAAAGAAAGGGCAACTAGTATATATTCCAGTGTTTTCATAATCGAATCGGTGATCGAATCGAATAGATCACCGGTCAACGGTTCAATCGGTCGGATCGTTTCAACGGTTTAAATAATTTATTTGTATATTTTTTAATTTTTTTTATATTTTACTATTTTTTTAAATGACTAATTCATCAATCGACTTATAATATAAATATTTAAATTTAATTAATCAAATTTGAACCATAAAAATAATATAAACGTAAAAAGATTTGTCCCACATCGAATAAGTATTAGAAGAAATGTAAAATGAAGTTATATAAAAGGGAGATGAGGTAGATTTTATGGATCTCCTATCTCACATCGAATAAGTATTAAAAAAAATGTGAGATGGAGTAATATAAAATGTGGATCTCCCATCCCACATTGAATAAGTATTAAGAAATATGTGAGATGAAGTAATATAAAAGGGAATGGATGTGGATCTAAATTCTACCTAAATCTCTTATCCCATATTGAATAAGTACTATAAATATGTGAGATTGAGTAATATAAAAGGGGTGGGGGTCTAGATCCTTACTCACAAGAAATATTAGTTAAAAATTGATTGGTATTAAAAGTAATAATTTTTTTTTACCTAAATAATTATTAGTTTAAAATTAAAAAAAAAGTTAAAAAAAAATTTTAAAAAAATGGTCGGTTTAACCTATAAACCGGTTCTTAAGGGTGTCGGGGACGGTTCAGGTCCGATTTTGATCCGGTCCGGTTTTAACCTGAAAATAAACCGTTTTTTTTTTAGTAATTATTTTTTTCGTTTAATTTCGTATTCTAGTCCAATGAGACGCTAAATCTTGAATGACTCAACCTTTTGATTAAGTGATTACGGTTTTATTTTTATTTCTATCTCAATTTCTTCGTTATTTGTTTATATGCTTTGCATGTTTTGATTAATAGATTTATTGGGAATGACCACCTTAATTTATTTGTTTATCAATTCTAGCTAATTCACAGAATATAATCCGTAATGGTTATATTTATGTGTTATTGTAGCAACTAGGGCAGATCACTCTAGTGATAACCAAGTCTAGATTATATGATTCGAACGCTTCGCTTTCATAGTTTAGTTTGCTCTATTGTTTAAGCGCGTTAATGCATTGTGTGAATTAAATCTTAAATAAATGTTTTAAGGTTGTTCATTGGGATAGATTAATTAGGGGTCGTACTTTCTAATTAATTAAACTTAAAAAATAATTATGGTCGTACCATTGATTTAGGGGCAAGATTCGAATAGAGTCAAAAATATCATTAGTTTTTAATTGAGTGGATAATCATTTAGGGAGAAGTTATTCGAGAACTAGATTGTTTTTATTTATTAATTTATTTTTATTTTGCATGCCTATTAGTTTCACTATTCTCCATGAGATCGACCTTTACTTATCCTACTGGATTAGTTGATTAGCTGAGGTATATTTATTTTTGGGTTACTGCGATAGCACACCAAGCAATAGTATTAGTAAGTTTCATAAGATAGTTTACCTTGTCAATACTCCATTAAGAATAGAAAGGATTAAGATTGAAACTGACCTCCCATCCACCAACCTTACGCAGACTCTCAAGAAGCATCAAGGGGACCTGATTTTGCAGCAACAGAATGTCATGCAAATAGCATTTCTTTTCCTCCTTATTCTCAAGAATGCGCAATACTGCAGGATTCAACTCAAAATCAAAAGCAGTATATGCAGACCTCCGTTTAACATCTCTAGCAGTATACATAAACTCGAGAAGAAAGCAGCCATCCAGAAGCATCATCTTCAGAAACAATTCGGTGTCGTTTCGCCACGTATGAGAGAGTCCATCGTAGGCGTCTCGCAGCTCATCAACCACCTCTCTCAAAGCCGTCAAGTATCTTTCAATCGGGTTGCCGGATCTCCTTAAAAAGTGGATCAGAGCCTCTTTCTTTACCGTCTCTCCTATATCAGCGTACCACGGGCCTAGTGACACGTATTAGGAAAAGAGTGTGAGACGGAGTATAATTTGGGCATTCATGCTTTAACACTTTAAAAGGGGTGAGAGTTGAATATTTGTGCTAACCGTCTCATACGAGTTTTTGTCTTAGAAAAATGATATAAATGAGTTAATTACACACATTTTTATAAGTTCAGATTTTTAAATGAAATTATTTTTTTCTTAGAATCAGATGATAGAGTTAAAATTCAATGCACTAGCGAAAATAGTGTCATGAAAATAATATAAACATATTAATTTCATATCTCTTTATATAAATTTGAACTTTTAAATGAGACGAAATTCTTTCAATACCTTATACGGTTTGTAAATATCGCCAAAATCTTGATCGATGTAACCTTCGGTATCAGGTATTTTGTACATCCGCGGTATTTTGTACATCCGCGGTTTTTGGGTTCTCTCCGGTAGGTCTTCCTCTGGTGAAAGCTGTTTCAAGCTGCTCAACTCTTTTTTATCTGCACAACCCAATCGGGCAAATCCGACATCTTCTAATTCTTGGGGTATCACAGTGAAGCGAACTGAAGAGAGGGGATGAAGAAGAAGGACTAAATATCTTTCACAGAGCTTATTTGATCATTCAAAGGAATAAAGTATTTATAGTTTTAAACTCGGACCACAATCAGAAATTATTGACCAAGTCTAAGTGTTTATTTATTTTTAATTAAAGTGGCCCCCAACATTAGAAAACAACCTGAGTTAGGTAGTTTATTCCTATTTTTCACTATCTTCTTAATTATTTGGAATTGAATTTGGTTCTGTAACTTTCACAAATTCGACATTTTCGTCCAATAATCAATTATACAAGGTAAAAAAATTTTATTGTTGCGGACATTGCTTTTTTTTATTTATTTGACTTTTTATCTATGTAACACATATTATAGATTATTTGTTTTAATATATATAGGATCGCTGTCCTACGTGAACAAAACTATGTTCTGTATTAACTTAGGATCGTTGAAAAAAATACGTTCCAAAATTACAAATTTAAAACAATTTGATGTGTTCTTCATGAACAAAAGAATTATTCCAAAAAACAAAATAATGTTATCGTATGAAGAAAAAAAATATATATATATGATATATATAAAACATGAACAAAAAACCAATTTAAATCGCTGAAAAAATCTTTGTGTAAAATTAATTCAGAAAAAAAGAAATCCACATTCCAAAATTTACAAATTTAAATTTTCTCAATTTGATAATTCATACCAAAATTCAAATGAACAATCTTATTTCATTCAATAATCGGAAAAAAAAAAAATTGTTACTAATGAGGAAAAAGCCAATGAGATTCGCGAGAAAAAATCTTGATTCGAAATTACGAGAAAGAAGATGAAGCCCATTGGTCCACCAAAAATCTACCCTTAAAAGGATGATCTCGATGGCGAAAAAAAATTTTCATATATATCACTTTGTGTTGACAAGTTTTTTAATCATAAATCTCACCGCTCCTATGGAATATTGTATAGTGCATATTTACTTAATATATAATCTATACCTTTCCCACATTCCAATTTTGATGTTGAAGGTAGGTATATACTTGTCCAAGCTTACACCTATATTTTTCATTCTCAAAATAATTCATCCTTATTTTAACAATCTTATTTCATTCTTTTTGGAAGTTAATCGGATGTTTTTTTTTTTTTTTTTAGGGAGAAAAAATCTTTATACATATTCAATTTGAGCCTATATATTCATAAGAGATGTGAGCACTATTTGGTAATAATTGAAAGTCGAATGGAATATAAATTTGGTATTCAATATTGCATACAAAGTCATAAATCTCACGCCCCATGGAATATTGTATAGTGCATATTTACTTAATATATAATGTATAAGTTAAATATATTCTATATATTTCCCACATGCCAAAGACTTTGATGTTGATACGCCTTCCTCCCACCAAGAAACTAAATGAAGTAGGTATATATTTGTCCTTACACCAGTATTTTTATTCTCATGTTTGTACATATAATTCTAATTTTATTCCTCCTTCCCATTATTTTTGGAAGTTAATCTAGATAGATTTTTTTTTTTTTTTTAGGGAGAAAAAAAAAAATTCATTCATCGAGCCTATATATTCATAAGTAGATGTGAGCACTATTTGGTAATAATTGAAATATAAATTAATCGAATATAAATTTGGTATTCAATATTGCATCAAGTTTTTTGTCATAAATCTCACGCCCTATGGAATATTGTATAGTGCATATTTACTTAATATATAATCTATACCTTTCCCACATTCCAGCACTTTGATGTTGAAGGAGGTAGGTATATACTTGTCCAAGCTTACACCTGAGTATTTTTATTCTCATGTTGTGTACATATAATTCATCCTTATTTTATTCCTCCCTTCCGCACGACTACTCCTTTTTGGAAGTTAATCTGTAGATGTCTTTTTTTTTTTTAGGGAGATCCAAACATGTCTTTATACATATTCACTGAGCCTATATAATCATAAGTAGATGTGAGCACTATTTTGTAATAATTGAAATATCGAGTCGAATCGGAATATAAATTTGGTATTCAATATTGCATACAAGTTTTTGTCATAAATCTCACCGCCCCTATGGAATATTGTATAGTGCATATTTACTTAATATATAATCTATACCTTTCCCCCCGTTAAATATATTCTATTTCTTTCCCACATGCCAGCTCTTTGATGTTGGTACGCCACCCCTCCTACCAAGAAACTAAAAGGAGGTAGGTATATATTTGTCCAAGCTTACACCTGAGTATTTTTATTCTCATGTTGTGTACATATAATTCATCCTTATTTTATTCATCCCTTCCACACGAATACTCCATTTTGGAAGTTAATCTGTAGATGTCTTTTTTTTTTTTTTTTTTAGGGAGATCCAAACATGTCTTTATACATATTCATTGAGCCTATATATTCATAAGTAGATGTGAACACTATTTGGTAATAATTGAAATATCGAGTCAAATCGGAATATAAATTTGGTATTCAATATTGTCATCGGGTTTGAAATTTAAGAAATATCGAGTCGAATTGGAATATAAATTTGATTCAATTAAATTTGGTATTCAATATTATTATCGGGTATGAAATTTAAATTTTAATTTCAGTTATTAAGGTAAAAATACCAAAAAAATCGAATCGAATATAAACTATTATAGCTAAGCTAAGGGAATATGTAAATTACAACCAGTTTTTAACTAAGAAAATGTGCGTGTTTGTTGAAGAGATCTTTCCCGATTATCGCCCATATTCAAGATTCCTTCAACAGCATCATCTTTTCTCTGTTGCACAATCGCTGCAAAACGATCAAACACCTCTCTCAAATCCATGCCCAAATCACAACCAATGGATTCAACCAAAAAAGCTTCATTCTTGTCAAGTTACTTTCCCTATACACGTCTTTCAATAGATTCGCAACTGCACACCAAATGTTCGACCAATTGCCTAACCCAAGTTCCCCACTCTGTAACCAAATTATCAGGGGCTATTCGATAAGTGGGAGCCCCCGTAAATCTGTTGAGCTAATTAATACAATGTGTCGTTCTCTAATGCTGCCGGATGCGTATTCGTATACTTTTGTGATCAATGGTTGTGCAAAAGGGGGTTTGTTGGGAGAGGGGGAGCAGATTCATGGGAAGATTTTGAAAAGTGGGTTCTTTTCAAATGTTTATGTTCTGACAAGTTTGGTTGATTTTTATGTGAAATGTGGAGGGGATGGAATTGGGAAGGCGAAGAAGGTGTTCGATGAAATGCCTGATAGAAATGTGGTAACTTGGAATTCTCTGCTTTTGGGGAGTTTCAAATGTGGGGATGTTGATGGGGCCCAGAGAATTTTTGAGGAGATGCCGGAGAGGAGTGTCGTTTCGTGGACCACGATGATCGGTGGGTGTGTGGAAAACGGGAGGTGTAAGGAAGCATTGGCTGTATTTCGTCGAATGCAGCAAGAAAATGTAGAGCTTGATCAGGTGGCTTTGATGGCTGTTTTAGGCGGGTGTGCTGAATTGGGGGATCTTGATATGGGGAAGTGGATTCATTCGTATGTGTACGAGACGTTCGCTTTCAGAAGGCAGCCTATTCGCGTCGAATTACAGAATGCGCTGATTCATATGTATGCTAGCTGTGGTGAAGTCGAGGCTGCATTCGCTGTATTCAGAAGGATGAAACAGAGGACTATTGTTTCATGGACTAGTGTGATTATAGGTTTTGCCAAACACGGCTTTGGAGATGAGGCCATCTCCGTTTTCCAATGGATGGAACGAGAAAATGTGAAGCCCGACGAAATCACAATGTTGGGTTTGCTCTGTGCTTGCAGTCACTCTGGGTACGTAAATGATGGGCGTCGTTATTTCAAGACTATGATCAAGAAATGGGGAATCGAGCCTAAGATCAAGCACTTTGGATGCATGGTTGATTTGTTGAGTCGTGCTGGTTTCTTAGACGAAGCACACGAGCTCGTGAAATCTATGCCTATGAAACCGAATGATGCTATCTGGGGCGCCCTTCTTGGCGGGTGCAGGATACATAAACGGGTCGAGATTGCTTCTGAGGTGGCCGATTGGTTGACCGAGGAAGTCAACATTCATCGAGGCATTGGTTACTTTGTGTTGTTGTCGAATGTTTACGCTGCTGCTAAGAGGTGGGAGGATGTGGTGTCGGTGAGGAAAAAGATGCTCGGGTTGAATATGAGGAAGCCTCCAGGTCGGAGCTGGATCCAGATAAAAGGGACCGTATACGAATTTATGGCGGGTGATAGGTCTCATGAGAAAGCGAGTTTTATATATGATGTTGTGGATGTGATCACAAGGGAAGCTAGGTTTCAGGACGACTCTGAATGGGTCGGGTTGAGCTCGATGGATAACTCACCCGGTCTTTTAATGAACTCTTCTTGCTAAATCTCGAGCAGTTTCTTCAAAATTCGACTTATTTATGGAAGTTTACAGTTCTAACAATGTACATTAGGGAATTAGATCACAAGAATATTAGATGTGATGTTTTGACTGTTTGAGTTATATTTGTTTAAAACTTGATCACAAGATATAATGTAGACTAGTAGAGAATTTTGAATGAGAAAGAAAAGTTGTTAAAATCAGCAATTTGAGTTTATAAATAGCATTATGAAACGAAAAATATTTAGTTTAAAGAGGTGTTTAGTGTAAATATTCATCTCTAAATGTTCATTATTCTAAGCACATAACTACACAAATCAGCTGATATTGTGATCATGTCACAGGGACAATACAGTAAATTCACACAAGAAAGAATCCACAACATATATATGGACAATATCCCAACTTTGTCTCTACAAAATTCAAGGGTGGATACAAATGATTCTCTTATCCATTTCCCTCCTACAAACAATTAAATTAAAGCATTCCACATTTTCAATCCTAAGAAATTAAAACATGGCTGAAACTCTCACTTCCTTAACACTTGTTAAGCCTCGTATCAGACCTAATTCTTTACAAACAACCAAACCAGACATCACTTCGTTTTCGAAATCAGTAAGCATGCATTTATGTCTCAAACTCTCTATTTAATTTGAAAACTCGATGAGTTAATTGTTTTGATTCTTAATTCAGATAAAGCAATGGTCAAGTTCAAGATTTTGCAATGGAAGGCAACAAGTAAAAATAAAATGAACACGTATTTTCATAGTTTTGATGTTGGATTTTGTCGGATGAATATTCCGTCTTGTATAGTACAGAGGAAAGATAGTTAATATATGGTTGGTGTTAGCAAAAAATGCAGTAATGGGTAAAAAGAAACAACAACAAAGACAAGTAATTGTTTACTCAGTTTGTCAAGAATTGATCATGCTAGCTAGGGACATTACCAAATCAGGTTATTCACTAAATTCGAATAGATTAGAGTTACAAATTTATTTGTTAAGAATTGATTATGTCTAGGGACACTATCAAATCTGGATTATTCACTAAATTCGAATAGATTAGAGTTACAAATTTAAATATGATGGGCTATTTAGTAGCTGAATACGTCGATCCATGATTATGAAAAATTCGATTAAAAATCAGTCTGGCTATATTTTTTCAAACGAGCCAATGACCAAGAGTGTGATTTGTAATTAGAAATAATCTATACCTGTGGCCAGGGGCGTTGACTATTATGAGAGCATTGACTTAATAAATAGATTATAGCAAGTTGGACCCATGACAGAAATCTGAAGAGCTAGTAGAATAGCTGATATAATATATTAAAAAACTATATACAAAAGAATTAATTACTCACCTCTGTACAAGTTCGAACTTTTAGATGAGACGAAATTCTTTCATAATATAATCGTGGAATAGTGGATTCACACTAATTCCCAAAGTGGGTGAATTTTAAAATTTTATTAGGGCATTATATGCACGCAATTCAAGTATTTATAACGATGTAAGTTTGAATTTATGGTAGATTGATGGCGAGAAAAGGGAAAGAGCGTCAAGAGTTAGGGTTAACGCGTTGCCCGATTGGCCATTGATGGCAGTTATGGTTGAACACCTGGAAGGACAAAGAGACCTCATCACTCACAAATCAATTTGGCATCTTAGTGATGAAGCCATGAAGAATGTTTGTGAGTTCTTCATTTTCACTCTCACCAGTTTGCTTAAAATGCATCACCTATCTAATTATGTTTATTTGTTGCTTTCTTAATAGACACATTTTAAATAATGTTCACCGTTTGGGGATGCTGTTTCTTTGGCTCTGTAAAGGCAATGAAGTAATACTCTAGGCATAATATAATGTTTTCTATTTTTGAGTTTCTTCATCTCTACACTAGGCGAAAAAAACACTAGCTAGGAACAATATATAAAAAAACAATGATCCACCAATACTGACCAATTAATATTGTTCAGTGTACATCACTGAAAACAAGTAATACATAATTAAGAGTGAAAATAATTAATATTTTTCAGTAAAAACAATTAATATTGTTCAAAAAAATGTACGGTACAACTGATGTATATAAGAATTTGCCTATTATACGTACATCCATGATACATACAAAATCTACGTTTGTGAAATTTTGGATTTTAATGATGTTTATGTAGTGAATTCATTTGTAGATTTTTTTGTATGGTTTGTGATTTTAGGATCCATATTATGATTCAGAAGCCTATAGAGGAGATGGAGGAGATGGTACTGGACATTGGGTTTATGAAAAGGTAATTACAACCTATTATTCAATCATATCATCTATTGCACTCTTCATGTTAACTACAAGAAAGCAGGGCTTTGCAACTATAGATTGTAGCGAAGCAAGTACCCTTTTTTTTTTCCTAATGTATATTTTTATCTCTTATATTGCATCAATTTAATTTGATTTTAGACCATTAATTTGTTTTGACATTGAAATTCGTCTCTTAAGTTCGCAAAATTCATGTTTTTGTCCTCTTAGCCGATTTAAAGGTTGAAAATTTAAATTTTGTTAATTTTTTTTTTTGACAGGGAATTTTGTTAACTTACTTAGCCGGTAAAGGACGAAATTTTTTAAATTGGTAAACTTAAGGAACTATTTTCACAGTACAAATTAGAGGACTAAAATCAACAAAATAAAAAATAATAAGGGCAATGAAACATATTTACCCTATTATTTGAAACCACTACTTTTCAAAAGATACAATTTATTTATTACTCATACACTTGCTAAAAAAGAGCCAGAGTAACATTACCCCTATTTGGTAAAAAATGTGCATTTGTCAGTTCTTTCGTTCAATATTTTTCGAATTTAATTATTGAAGTTGCACTAAGTGCCTGTTTTGAACCACAATTGCTACAGTTAGAAACATTTGTTTTTAAAGTTTGTAATTGATTCTCGAATGCAAGTAGTGTTTCAAAACACCACCTAACACCGTGAATAATATTAAAACGAAAACATATTAAAGTAAAATCGACGATTTTACAGCAAGAAGAAATTGAAGAATCATCTAGAGCAGAACTGTGGAGAGAGGAGCTAATTGAAGAGATTGAGCAAAAGGTTGGGGGCTTAAGAGAGTTGGAAGAAGCTAGCAAGAAAGAAGAGCTTGTTAAATAATTTTTACTTTGAATTAGATAATAAATAAGCTGCGATATAAGATTATTGGAAGTTGAAGTTTGTAAAATTTTATATTCTAATTTGTAAATGAATTCATAAAATTCAATTTTCTGCAATTATAAAATGTTTATTTTACCCCCTCGTATTAGTGTTTAATGGGCTCCAACTTGATTTTAAAACACAGGAGTAGCCCAACTAATATTTGAGTATGGATAGTCTTTTGTACATTAGGTACATTATTCATTTTAAAGGGTCCCACGGTAATATATTATCTTTTAAAGATAATGATGCGATAACCCGCGGTGAAGAAATAATGAGTTCTTTCTATATCGAAATATCAGTTGAAAAATTCATAGAAAAATTTCTGGATCACCCGGTCAGAATGTGGAGAAGAAGCAAAACAGAATGGTTCCGAAGACTCAAAACTAAGAAGGAATACCGAACAAAGACAAGCTACAGGTACGAAGTTCCAAAGATAAGTTGAAGCGGACTGAAGTTCCAAGTCAATGGCATCTCTCTCTTCTAATTGGTCTATCCGAAGAGGTCTACTTGAATTCTGATCTGATAAATCCTACCATCCTTTGGAAGTACCTTTCGACTTCACCAAGTTTCAAAGGAGAAAGGGCATCCACCCGTCCAAGCACATGTCTCCTTTATCTGTTTTTATATTTTTTTAATGTGATCAAGTGTATTTTTAAAACATACAATTTGTATTATTATTACGTTCAACTTGATCGGTCAATTTATTTTTCTTGATTTTAAATAAATTTCATTTTAAGAAACAAAATCAATTTGTTCATATTGATTGTAAATTGATTAATTGCACTAAATATCGTCGTGGTTTGGAAGTGTTGAACGAAATTCTCTCGTGATTTTGAAATTACACGGAACCCTTTTTATGTTTTATAAAATTAAGTGAATTCTCCATTTTTTAAAATAAAAAACAAGTTAACAATTTTATGTGTTTTTTATATTTCTCATTATATTCTTCATAATATAATCTCAAAATTTTTAAAAATTTAAAAAACAAGGTACAAGAGTAGTGGGCGTGGGTTCATTCAACAAATAAAATTATGGCATATAACTTATTTGAAATATTTTCAAATAAGTTAAATCAAATATCACAAGTACTAAATAAGTTTAATGAAATTATTTTATAACCTTTTAAGTAAAGCCAAACTATAATTATACAATACAATTTCCTCCATAAATAGATTGGAATTAGGAGTACACAAACAAACATATTTGGATCAATAGCTTTTCTCCACCGAAGTTTTCATATCCAAGATAGGATTTTGAACCAAGCCAAACCTAAAAAATTTTAATCCACAAAATAGGAGTAGATTTTTTCTGTACCCCACAAATAATAATATAGTAGCGTCCATCGTCGGCATCCATGTTTATAATTTTGTGTTTTACACTTTTACTCCCTTAACATAATGAAACAAATATAAAACATTAAACTAAAATAAAAAAATAACCAAAATTTACAAGATACCTAGCACCAAATAATGATAAAAACTCATATGAGACGGTCTCATGCATGAAACGGAATCCAACCTAGCACAAATCAACGTTCACTCTCCCACATGTTAAAATGTAAATGTTCAAATTATGTTTCGTTTCATCGTAAGATAATCTCACACAAATGTGTTTAAACCGTAAAAACCAAAAATCATGGTTCCAATACTATGGGTCTTGATTGAATACAGAGGGGTTCTAAAACGATGGGCGTAACTGAAAAAAATTGGTCCCCTCAATATCATTTTATCCAAACTCCCAAAAATAAATAGTAAATAAATAAAAGTCACATGATTTCTTATAAATCGGGCAACTTCCATTATCTTTTATCCACACAGCTCTGCTTTTTCAGTTGCAGTGCCAGTTAATGGGCTCTCATTTAATTGAGGCTTTAATTTCAACGAAAATATCTAGCAAATATTATGGTTGTCACATTTTTCCTTTTCTTTTTTTTTTTTTTTGGATGTGTGGTGCGGCCTTTTTGTGGGGTCGAGCTTAGGACACTTTATTGATTTTATGGTGTTTATTTTTCATTTCACTCTATACACATATTAGAGATGACAAGTCGTGATAATCGATACGATAAAATTAAACACGAACACGATCCAGTAAAAATATTTATTGATAAGATATAAATACGAAAAATTTTGTATTAAAATGATATGACATGATAAGAGAAAATATTTTTTTTAAAACTATATTATAATATTTGACTCGAGATGACTTGACACGACACACTATGATATGATAATATACTATGCGCGATATGGAATGATAAACAGGTAAAAAAAATCTTTTTTAAAACTATAAAATATCAAATTATATAATCAAAATATTTTTCTCGATACAATAACAACACGACAAGCCTTATAGAATGCTTGGTTGGGAGGTTAGAAAGAATAACTAATAACATATGTGTGTATACAGTGTTTTCATAATCGAACCGGTGATCGAACCGATAGACCACCGGTGAGCGGTTTAACTGGTCGGACCGGTTCAACCGGCGGTTCAACCGTTGAAATCATTCTACCTAATTTTTTTCAATAATTTTTATATTTAGTTAAAAAAATTAAATAAATATACACCTACAAAAGTTTTAACATATATCTTATAGCTTTTCATATTTAATAAAACACAATAGATTCATGATCATAATAAAAAATAACACAATAATATGAGAGAAAGTAACATAAAAGGGGAAAGGTGAACCTTATATTTGTATCCCACATCGAAAGTGTTAGGGAAAAATGTGAGAGAAAATAATATAAAAGGGAAAAAAGTGTACCTCATATATTTATCATACATCGAAAGTGTTAGAGAAAATGTGAAAGAAAATAATATAAAATGAAGGAAGTGTACCTCACCTCATATATTTGTCTCACATCGAAAGTGTTGGAGGAAAATGTGAGAGAAATTATTATAAAATAGGTGAAGATGGACCTTGATTCATATATTTATCACACCTCATACATTTATCCCACATCGAAAGTGTTAGAGAAAAATGTGAGAGTAAATATTATAAAAGGGATGACCTTGGTTCATATACTTATCCCACCTCATACATTTATCCCACATCGAAAGTATTGGAGAAAATGTGAGAGGAAGTATTATAAAAGGGGTGAAGGTGGACCTTGGTTTATCCCACATCAAAAATATTGGAGGAAAAATGTGAGAAGAAGTATTATAAAAGGGGTGAAGGTTGTAACACCCCGAAAATTTCAAGTCAATTATATTTTTTTTAAACTTCCCTAAGGAAAATTTTCAATTACTTTTAAATTTTAAATCTATATTTCAATATTTACAAAATATATTTTTATCAAATTCCCAAAAAAAATTCTAATCTTTTTCCTCATATCTTTATGAAATTCTCTTTTACAAGTACAATGCGTGTTTTGAAAAAAATAAAAAATCAAATTTATAATGCCATACATGAATCTATTTTAAAAATAAAGATCCAATCTTTGACTACTATTTACATGAAATCCATGAGCCAATCTTTTCATCCTAATCTCCTTCGTAATTGCAACAAAAACCAATACCTGTTTTATTTTTAAATTCGGCTCGCCCTTTATCCACCAATATTATTTTTTTATTATTAATTTATTTATTAGATATTACCTCCGCCTCGGAACACTTTGCACAGTTACTGTTCCGCTCGTGTTTTAGCGAGCGAGTTTTTTATTACTATTTGAAATGATAAAGTAATTTTAAAAATTGTATATGATATAGGAGAGTAAAAACTATCATACCCCACCTTAAAAATCAATTTACTATTTCAAATATTAATAAACAACTCGCACGTAAAAACACGAGCAAAAAGTAAGTGCGCTAAGTCTTCTGGGACAGAGGGAGTATATTTCATTAAAGATATCTCTAAAATTTTATATCTACAAAAATCAAATCTCAAGATTTTCATGAAATATTTCACAATTTCACAAAAAAATTTATTTTCTCCCCTATAAATAAAGGTATCTTCTTTTGAAATCAAAACACGTAGAAAAATATTATTTCATACTTTTCAGAACTCATGAGATTTTCTCAACAAGGATTAGAGTAATTTCGTTGCATGCATCTGCATCCACGAAATGAATTTAAGGTGTGGTTTACTTTACCTTTACTGTATATTTTGTATAAATAATTTGTTTATCTGCGCATGACATAAAAGAATAATAAGTATTATAAGAAAATTTATGCGAGACGTGCACTAGACAAGAACTTGGGACTTAAAAGAGGTCTTTGAGGGGGACCTAGTGAGATTGACAAGAGATCCTTGGGATAACCGTGTAACCTAAATTAAAGAGTATGATGAAAAGTTTATACATATTATTTGTGATTGACATGAATTGTTTGTGGCAATCCATTTTATTTATACCTTATATTTAGTTTTCTCAATGTGACCTTACTGAGCTAGTGATTTTGCTCATATCATACATTTAACATTTTACAATTAAGAAGGAGTGCGGTGGAGGGACGGTGAATGTATATTGAGGAAAATTATTTTCATGTTGATTTATTAGTATTAGCATTTAAATTTAAATTGTATTTTAAAATTTAGTCACATCTCCATGATAAAATTTGAATCTTTAAAGTGCATATTTACTTATATTTTATTTTTTTGCAAATTCTTATAAAATTTAGGCATATTTGGCTACGAAAAATCGGAATGTGACAAAGGTGGACCTTGATTCATATATTTAAAAGTAAGTAATTTTTTTTTAAAATAAAAAGAACCGATTCGACCGGTTTTAGCTCGGTTTTGACCGGTTCATCCGGTTTTAGCCCGATTTTGACCGGTTCATCCGATTTTAGCCCGATTTTGACTGGTCCGATCCGCAATAGCGGTTTTTAGGGTGTCGTCGGACCGATTTTAGGATCGATTCCCGATTAAACCAGTTGAACTGGCCCGGCTGATTCGGTTCTAAAATCACTGTATATACTATATACAAGCATATATTGGTCATAAAAGTACAGCATGATTTTAAATAAAAGTACCCCCAGCATCAATATTCTAGAAAATGGAGTAATATAGTTGATTGAATCTTTTTCCCTTTTACTTTTCCAAAATGTACGGTTCGAATTTGAAAATTCTTAAAACTAACGAACAAGTACATAGCTAAATTTCCGATGATTTGGGATAGGAAAGAACTTTAGGCTGCTTTTGTTTTGAGACTAACATGGTTGACTTAGGACTTTACGCTCCCCGTCTTATATGAATTTGAGATTTAGAGTCTGGTTTTAAATTTCATATTCCATCCGCACCTATAAATACCTATAAAATTTATTATTACTCTTCTCAATACATCAAACTTTATACACTTTATTATCATTCTCAATATAATATAATAATACAATATCAATCATTATTAAATTTTGATTTGACATAAAGTTAAATCTAACTCTACTCAAATTTCAAAACAAACACATACATTTACTATTCATCAAGAATTTTAAATCCCTGGATTCTAAAACCTTAACTTACTCCGCACACTTAAATCCCGAACAAACGCAGCCTTAGTTACCCAATGGATATGTTACCCACTCAATAAAAATAAATTAAAAATAAATAAATAGAGAAACATTAAAAACGATGCTAGTATTAATCCCACCTAATTTATTGCTATTAATTAATTCTTCTTGGACTCTCCCCCTATTCAAAAGAAATTAATATTTTAATTACTCCCTGAAAATAAATCTATTTAGCTTTTCTTTCCAGCACTTAAATAATCAACTCTTAAACCTTATATGCAACAATTTAAAAAATATTATAGCGTGCGCTAAATAAAAAAAATTGTAGCTAGTGTAATCTTTTTATTTCTATTAAACCTAGTGATTTGTGTTGATATTTATAAATGCATTTAGAAACGTACAACTATACAAAATAGAAATGTGTAATTATTTCAAACATAAACATGCAACTATGTTATCATATTAATAATTGCACTTTTCTTTGTAAATAAGTCGCATTTTTCAAAATAACAAATTGCACGCTTCTTTCATTCGCTTCCAATAATTATTATTCCCTATTTTTTATCAATAAATATTATATATGGCAAAAGAATTTGTGAACTCAAGTTTTGTGAACTCCTTTTAATCATACATATATGAGGCATGTTTGCATGAGACCGTCTCACGGTGAGACGGGATATAAGTTGGGCATTAACGCTATAATATTTTGGGAGGGGTAGGAGTAATTTGTGCTATGTTATATCTCATCTCATGCATAAGACCGTCTCATATGAGTTTTTGTCTACATATATATATTATTACTGTTATATATAAATATTATCATTATTATATATATACCCTAGCATTCCTACATATGCAATATACAGTAAAACCTCGTTAAATTAATTCGATAAATTAATAAATATTTAAAACTAATAATTTGTCCTGGTCCCAAGTTGGGGAAAAGACAAATTTGGGACTCAATCAATAAAATTATAAGATAATAATTTGTTTGAGATCGAGGTGTATATATATTGGTCCCCATTTAAACTATAATTTAATATTATTAAAAATAATTTATATACATATATATGATGCATGAATATTTTAAGACAAAGTAAAATAAGAATCTATTGTAACTTTTTTTTCTTGAACTTCAAATCTATGTTGATCTCATCTTTAAATCTCCTCATCAAGACCAATTCGCATGCAACAAAAAAGTTATGAAGTTGTTGTTGACCAATGCTTCTTTTAGAGTGATTTCCCAAAGCTATTGAATCATCCTCTGCTTCATCATCTTCCCGGATTATGAATGACATCGACCACTATCTCTTCTAGACTTTTGAACCGTGACATTGATTATTTTCATTTTGAGCAATTGATTCACATCCATTTTGTGGTGATATTGCATACCGGTGATCAAATTCTCAAGCTTTAATGTCTTCTCCGGTGAGTTGCATCATTTGCACTTGAGTCGGTTTGATTTTTCCGAGTGAATTTTTAAAGGTTGCAATTTGCTATTGCTTCGATGAACATTTTCGTCCGTTATAATCGCCATATTGATAAGATATAAAACATTGATCTTTTTTGGAGATGGTATGTCTAACTCATATCCTTCAAAATCTTATGGTAAAATCTTTTATGGGTAATACATTTTACAAGATCACATGGTTGAATTTTTGAGGTCATGTTTGGGGGGGGGAAAAATAACTCGATGTTTCTTAAACCTTGAATATTGTTTAAATGATTTTTGGTTATCGACTACCAAAAGAATTTTTTCTTCCAATTTGTTCATCCACCAATCTAACATATTCTACTCCATCAAAATGGTTCATTTAATATTGACATTCTTAAAACAATGAGGCTTTTTGCATACTTACCAATAATCCATAGAGGAATTTTTTTTGAGCCATCTTCGTTCGATTCAGATAGTTGCATGATCTTTCCTAGTCCAATGGCCATCCACAGTGAGATAGACTCATTAATTTGCATAATCAATATCAATAAAATTCTTGGAAAACAAAAATGAACATAAAACTTTTGAAATCAACGTTTTTATCGGAAAAGAAAGATTCATCATTCCGATGATTCAAATTTTGGGATGATTTTTGAACTCTAAGAAATCGCTTTTGAAACGATAGAGAAAATTTGAAGTTTTATTGATAATAATGCAAGTTTGTGAAACGAAAAAACTACCGTAAGTTTGATGAATCTTATATTACGGAGGAACAATAAGACAAGATTTGGAAGATCAAACGTTTTGAAAAGAAAATACGCTTTTTGGCGGTTTTGATTAGGTACAAAAAAAAAACTTTTGGATTTAAAAGCATCGATCAAATAGATTAATTTACGTCCGCAAAATGATTTGCAGATTTTAAATACTTACAAATAATTTCATATAAACCTATGCGATTCGGGTTTATCATAAGAATGGGATTCTCCCTATTTTTTAAAATCTATTATTATTTTTTATCAATACATGATATTTTAGTTTTGAAATTTATACAATTTATTAGTTGAGGGGAACGAGAGAACATTTCTCAATATAACATAATAATACAATATAAATAATTATTAAATATTCAAATAAATAAAATATTAAAAATTTAAATTTTATATATAGAAAGACCGATTCGACGCGGATCGAGATCGAGCATGAAGAAAATGGTAAAAAGAGACACTCGATTTAAATCTAATGAAAAATAAAAAACCTAGTTTTAGTTATCATACGAATTTTGGGTATGTTACCCTTATTATAAAAATAAATTAAAAATAAATAAATAGATCTCAAAATTAAAAACGATGCTAGTATTAATCGGTGAAGTTCGAGAAACCTAATTTATTGCTATTAATTAATTCTTCTTGAACTCTCCTATAAGATCCTATTCAAAAGTAATTAATATTTTAATTTGTTTTTGAGTCTTAAAGCTCACGAAAATTGAAAATCTGAAGACGAGGATTTCAAAGCTTTTCTTTCCAACCTAAAAATATAAAATCTATTAAAGCTTTTCAAGATTTTTTCCAGCACTTAAATAATAGAAATGCGCGAAATAACCTTATATGCAACAATTTAAAAAAATATTATAATGCGAGAAGCTGTGTCAAATAAAAAATTGTATGGTTGCCGATATACGCCAGAAACTAGTTAGAAATCTTTTTATATGCAAAAATTAAACGATATGATAAACTCGCCGATGGCGTGCAATTCCGAGGTAAAAAATCCGCTTCGCAAGACATTAGACACACCGAGATTGACATTTACCTCGTGAAAGCAATTTTGAAGATCTCTCCAATTTAAAGAGAGCAATTATATAAAGCCGAGAAATGTGTAATTATTGTTAAACATAAAAATGCAACTATGTTATCATATTAATAATTGTTTTTTTCTTTGTAAATAAGTTATATTTTTCAAAATAACAAAATGCACGAGCTATTCTTTATAAATTCGAGGATTCCAGAAGAAAATAGACAAAATTATTATTTCCTATTTTTTTATCAATAAATATTATATAAGAGAAAAAAATTTGTAAACATTCAAATTTGTGAACCGAAGAGACCTCAAAAATTCGAATCAGGAAAAAGACAATACAAAAAGGAAGTCTAATAAAATATTATAAAGGCATTTTTGTTTTTGCTATAGTCGAAAATTACCGATGAGACAAACGGGGATATAAGTTAAATTATAAATTAATTAATATTTTAAGGATGGGAGTAATATATATTATGATTATATCTCATCTTAGTAAAATAAGATTTATCTAATGATGAGTTTTTATCTACATATACTATAAGGATATAATTTGGTTATATATATAAATATTATCATTATTATATATATAACCAAGCAACGGATTAGTTCTCGAACATATGCAATCAAAATATCAAAGCTAATCGGTTAAAAGTTTTTTTTAAATTAATACTAAGAGTTATAAATTGACAAAAGTCCTCGCTTTAAAACTAATAATAATTTGTTATTGTCCCAATTTTGGGGACTAAGACAAATCGTTTATAAATTTTTTAAATCAATAAAATTTATAAGATAATAATTTTTGAGATTCTTATATATATTGGTCTCACAACCATCCGAAACTATAAATTAATAATTATTAAAAAATAATTCATATACATATATATGATCAAAGAAGTTCTTGAATATTCTTAAGACAACTTATGTTTTAAAATAAAAAGAATCTAGATCGAATCTTGCTTTTTCTTGAACTTCAAATCTATGTTGATCTCATCTTTTAAATCTAGATGAAAGATTTTCATCTTATGGGATGAACACAATATAAAATAAGCTTGTTGTTGTGTTTGATTGGTATAGTTCTCGATTATTCCAAATAAAAAAGTTATAAAGAGTTGTTGATATTTTAATGCTTCATTTAGAAGTGGCCAGGTTCGTAATATGAATCATCCACGTTGTCTCTTCATCATTTGGGGATTATGAATGACATCGACCGGGCATATCTCTTCTAGACTCGAACATGACATTGATTATTTTCACCATGAAAGTCGAAAGTCACAATTGATTCACATCCATTTTGTGGTGATATTGCATACCGGTGATCAAATTCCCAAGCTCACGCTTGTTTTATACAAATGTCAAAAAAAAGTTGCATCATTTGCACTGGGTATTTGAACTTTTCATCAAAACTATAAAAAATTTTTTGATGAAAAACCAAAACACCCGAAAACCAAAAAGCAATTTTTATTAATGATGACAAAGAGATATTTTTCGATATCGACCTTTGCCATATTGATTAGCATCGTAAAAACATTGATATTTTTTTCGAGATGGTATGTCTTAACTCATATCCTTCCAAAATCTTATGGTAAAACATATTTTTGCGATTTTCAAGGTAAACATTTTGAAGGCTCTTTTACAAGTAGATATTTTTTACATCTTAACCAATAATCACGGATATTTATTTCAGAATTTTGAGGAACTCATCATCCGGGTGATTTTTCAGGAACAAGGTAGGACAAAGGCATCTAAGATTTCGATCTTATTCATTGGTTGAATTTGAGGAGGTCATGTTTGGGGTATAAAAATACGATTCGATGTTTCTTAAACCTTGAATATTGTTTGAAATGACAATCTCCTTTGTTACCAAAAAAAGTTTTCTTCCATGGATTTTTTTCATCCGGAACGAACATATTCTTCAAAAGCAGTCAAAATCATCCAAGCTCTTGTTGTACGGCCTGCTTGATTCATTCATTTTTGACATTCTTAAAACAACGAGGCTTTGACATACTTACCAATAATCCATATGGTTTTCAATTGGGAGCCATCTTTGATTTGACAAATAACAATTGTCAACCTCTCCTTATCTTGTTTGTTTCAAGTTGTTTTTGTTGCAAGTGAATGATCATCCTCAGAAAATAAAACAAACCGGTTTCATCCATATTAAAAACATTTTTCCTTGAAATTGATCAATTTTTTCCTAATGGACTCAATTTATTCTTCATATCATGCATGTCGATCTCGATCCTCTCTCCGGCTGATATGATTTGATACCATGCCTTGATTTGAATTTCTCAAGCCAACCTTTGAAAGGCGATGATTTTTGATGATCCTCCTCGGATGTAAAGTTTAAAGCGACCGTTTCGGCGCTTTCATTCGCCTCATTCTTCTCTAAGATTAGCTCCCCGGTTATATTCACACGCTCTTGATGTTGGAGAAACCACTGCTTTGTAAACAACCTTCTCAAGGTCGAATTTCAACGATTTGATGAATGAGACATTCCACCTTTTCAAAGTCGATGATAGGAATTTTGCGAAGATCTATTAAGAGTGTTCAAAAATTGTTATTTTAACTTTCAAATTGAAAGATTTTTCAACCCATTTCACCAAATCATTCGATTTTTCCAACCGAATTGATCTCTTAATAACATCTTTAGATTTGTTGCGCATATCATGAGATTTTAGTTTAACATCTACAGTGAGATTGATCATTTTTGCATAATGATTTTTGCATAAATTCCTTTTAAATAGTCCAATGAACCATTTTTTTGTGTAAAAGATTTACCAAAATTCAATGGATAAATATTATTAATTGATTTAGGAAATGTAAAAAATCAATGATCTAAGAGAATGAGGGAACAAAAAGTTAGTCAAATGAACCATATTTTTGTATTTTCCAAAATCAATTAATTTAAACAATTCATTCTAACTTCCACGTGTACAAGTTTGTATTCATACGATAAATTTACTAGTACATTTGTATTTTTTAACTTAATTTTCATCAATAACTATAATGTATACTTAAAGAATTATTCAAAAAATATCAATGTTAAATTTAAATTAAGATAACATATCGAGGGGAACGAGAGAACATATTAAAACGTAATTTTAAATTAATAAATTATTAATTTTTAAATTAATATTATATAAATTAATAAAAATTCCCAAAGTTATTAATTTATAAAAGTTTTATGAAGAAAGGTTCAAAAAGATCGATTGAATTTTGTTTAAAAAATATGTTAATTTTGAACTAAATTTTTTAAAAAAATTGCAAAAAGAAGAAATCGTTATATTGAAATTAAAAAATAGAAATTATATTTTTTTTTTTTTTAAACTCGAGTGTTTTGCCAATCAAGGTAAAATCAAAAAAAAAATCTTAAGACAACAAAAATAATAATTATTTTATTTTTTTCAACAACTTAAACTTTTTAATTTTTTTTTCAATCTCATAAATGCCCTAAAAAAAAAAAAAAAGGTATCAAACTTTAAAATAAAATTATGTCAATTCTTATTTTTTGTGTCCTTTTTAAAACTAATTTTTTTTTACATAAACAAATTATCCAAAAAAAAAAATTATTAAAAAAATTTAACTTATGTGTCCTTTTTAAAATTCATGCATTCGATTATCAACATTTTAAAAAAAAAATCTTGAAAATTACGACGCTTTTTAAAATAAAAAACAAATTACGGACCATCAAGTGACCATTTTTTGTGTGTGATTTAAAAAATAGTGTTGATTTATATTCATGATTCAAACAAATGTTAGTTGAACCATATTTTTATATTTTCCAAAACCAATTAATTTAAACAAGTCATTCCAACTTCCACGTGAGTTTGTATTCATGGAATTCTACTAGTACATTTGTATTTTAACTTAATTTTCATCAGTAACTATGCATGTATACTTAAAGTTATTCAAAGAATATACGTTAAATTAAGGTCAACTGTGCATATACGTTAAAACATCTTTAAATTAATAAATTATTAATTTATCGATATAATAATATCTTTATAAATTAATAAAATCCTCAAGTCCCAAAGTTATTAATTTATAGAGGTTTTACTGTAACATGTAAAAGATACTTGAAGTTTTGTTAAAAAAAATATATACTTAATTTTTTAACAGTGATAATTATTATTACAAATTGCAAAAATAGAAATTATATTTGCCCCTTATTATATTTTAAAACTTTAAAAATTAGGTATTTAACAATTCTTAAGACAAAATAATAATTTATTTTTTTTGTCAATTTGCATCTAATTTTTTTCGTTCTCAACCCTAAATAAAAGAACAAGATATCACGATAATAAAATTATGTCATTCTTAACTTATGTGTCCTTTTTGAAAATTCACTTCTTTACATTCATGGTTAAGGGTGACAAATTATTAAAAATTAAATTATGCTTTATCAAATTGAAATCAATTTTTTTCAAATGTTGTTTAGCACATAAAAAGTGTTAACGTTAATTTAATTTAGTCCCAAATGCACTGCTTTATATATACACGCATGTCTAATTTTTAGAAGTTTTAATTTTAAAAAAATTATATTAAACAATTTAATAAAAAATTAAAATGAATTAATTTATATTTACAATAGTTATGTACAATGCGAGTATACTTAAAATATATTTAATTCATATTAATAAGAGACACTTTATAAGATAAATCTATTTTGAGACGCGACATAAATTGGAACATTAATTTTAATACTTTGGGAGATGGGTGTGATTTTTTATATATTAATGCCCGTCATATGAATTTTTGTCTATTAATAATATACTAGCACATAACCCCGTGTACTACGGAGGGTTTAAAATATTTTTTTAATTAATTTTAATTGAAATATTTTAAATATTTAATTAATTTAATTATAGGTATAATTTTTATATTTTAATATTATTTTATGAATATTTTTATTAATTTCTTATTCTAAATTTTCTTTTCATTAAAATTAGATATCATACTCATTTCAGTTTTATATATTATTTACATAATACGTATTTGTTTTGACATTTTCACCTATCATTATCATATATATTCTTAATGATTATTTTTAATATTATTTCAATGTTAAAAACTATTTATAATGATAAGTTAGAACTTAAATTTATAATAAAAATTTCAGTTATTTGTATATATGTATTATATAAATAGAAAATATATATATATATATATATATATATATATATATATATTTTTTTTCTAATTTACAAGTGTTTCATATTTTCAAATGATTTAATATAAATTGCAATTCAAGTGATCATTTACACATTCTATATCAATTTTGATTATAGTTTTATTTTAAATATTTTGTTAAGAAACGTGGCCAACATTTGTGAGTTTTTCTCGAAAAATCAATACTCCGTATTTCATTTGAGAGTTAACAGGGGAGTTTGAGTAAGAAAGGTTAATTAATTTGTTTTAGTGTTGTGGGGAGGCCCAAGAAGTGGTATTTAAGGAGTAAAAATTCTGGCATAATTTTTAGTGCTTATTTATTAAAATTATTTTTATTTTAGATTATTTTTAATGACGGATAGATGACTCATCGGGTAGATCTAGCATTCTCCATTTGGGATATTATCACAAATATTAGAAATTTAGAACCCGAAAAATAATCAATAACACATGCTAAAATCAAAAGATATACAAAGACTTGTAAGTTGTAACTGAGTAATACATCAGTGTTTTACGGTTTAAATAAACAATTATTTTCACGTAATGATACCAATTATACCAATTACATGGTAAAGTTAATTCCACATAATGATACCAATTATAATGAGAAATTAATTTTCACGAAGAATTTGGGAAATTTGCTTTAAAAAATAGGAGCAATAAAGATACAAATCCTCATATCCCGACAGATAATAAATGTTACACGTATTACTATATAAGTGGCAGACGTGTACAAAACGAAAGTATTTGAACAGATAAAAAGTTTTCATAGTAGAATCCACCATAATTTATCAGAACAAATATTATCCACACATAATTTTTTGTAAATAAATTATTTTCCTTTCTAAAATCAAAGGAAAAATTGTAAAAGACATTTGGATAAGGGCAAAATATTTGGACCCCACCATCTTCACTTTGCCCTTTTTCTTTTCCAATATTCCTCGCACAACTCAGTCTTCTACCATTTCAAAATTCAAAGCTTTAACAATACAATACAACAAACCCTTTCTCAACTCTCTCTTTCAATCACGCAAACTCAATCTAATTTTTTTTTTTTGGATTGAAGAACTTTGTGAAATTAGATTTCTTGCTATTTTCGATCTTGTTATTTGCTGATTAATTCTTGATCCAGAAACAGAGGATATATTCTCTGTTTTTATGGTTTTTGGTCCTTTGATTTTCGATTTTGACGATTTTAGGTTATTGAAATCTTGGTAGCATGTCTTGTTTGAATGCCGGCTTCTCTGTTTCTGGGTCGACGAATCTCATTGTCAATCACAGAGGAAAGGGGGATTTTTGGGTTTTTTCTTCAATTAGGGCTCTGGAATTTAAGGAATCGAATTCGAAAGAGATTTGGGGGAAAACCCTTAATTTCTCAGATCAGAGAGGTCTCAGCAATTTGAGTATTAAATCACCAAATTTGGACCCTGTTCAGGTGATTTTTTAATCCTAAAATCCGTTCTTGTTTTTCAATTTTTTATGATTAATTTTCCTTGTATACTTATTTGTAATTATGTTGAAAATTTCAGGCGCAATCAACTCTTTCATTTCCCAAAACTGCAAAATGGTGGGAAAAATCCCTTCACCCAAACATGATAGAGATTAATTCAGCTCAAGAATTTGTGGATTATTTGTCGAATTCTGGTGATAAATTGGTCATAGTTGACTTTTATTCCCCTGGTTGTGGTGGTTGCAAAGCTTTGCATCCAAAGGTATTATTTTTTTAATTATTTAAATCTAAATCTTGTACTGTTTCTCTTTGTTTTGGATATTTACTCAATTAACTGTGTACAATTAATGAGGATTCTTAATATTATCAATAGCTCTTAATTGTGTTTATGCTTCTTGATTTGGGTTGTTATGAATTTATTGCTAAGAGATTTTTGCACATGGATCAACAGATATGCCAGCTTGCTGAATCAAACCCTAATGCCATTTTCCTCACTGTGAATTATGAAGAACATAAGGCCATGTGTTATGCCCTTCATGTTCATGTCCTGCCTTTCTTCAGATTCTACAGAGGTGCAGATGGGAGGGTTTGCAGCTTCAGCTGCACGAATGCAACCGTAAGATCGCTTTTCCTCGCTCGATTTTCAGATTTTCAGCCATTAGATGCTTAATTCAATCAAGAATGTGTCATTTTTAGTATGTAAACATTAAAGATTTCTCCTTTATGCAGATCAAGAAATTCAAGGATGCATTGGCTAAACACGGGACTGATCGGTGTAGCCTTGGCCACGTAAAAGGTTTAGACGAAAAGGAGTTACGGGCATTGGCTGAAATCGATCTCATATCAAAAGATTTGGTCCCAAAATCGACAGAAGAAGAGAAGGTTGAAGAATTGGTTCATCATTTAGAAACTTCTGGAATCAATTTGTATAGCAGAGATGTGAAGGAAGGCAATGCTGTGGCTACTGCATTGAGCTAAAAGTGTTGCAAGAATTAGGGTGGATGTTTGTTTCTCCTCTTGCATTTTAATTTTCTGTATTAGATGTAAATATTTAATCTGTGAGTGTATTATTTATAGCAGGGCTGTGAGTTTTAGATAAAAGTCCTGTATGTTTCAACAAGTTGTTGGTTAAAGTTTCAGTGGAAAGATCACATTATAGAGTTGTTGTATCTCTCTGTTGTCTGTTGAAGATGCAGCAGACCAATGTAATATTTGGAAAATGCAATATAGATTATTAGATTATTATGCATTGCATCTCTTTTGATTGTGAAATGGTGTTTTATTGTATCATATATTTAGATTTCATTACCTCATGAGTATAATAATGAGAAATTAAATGAAATAGGAGATGAGTTAGACTTATAGTTCTTATATGAAGTTTCGGAGATACAGATTCTGTCCTTGACAATCAATTTTACATTTTGATGCATATGCATCTTATAAGTATAAAAATTTTATGAAATTAATTAGGATTTTACCTATATGATATTGAACACAAATTCTTAATTTTTGGTATTATAAGAGTGATTAGAAAATTGATCCTAAAACTTCTCTTTTGGGTCTGTGTTTTTGTTGTTTTCTTTGCAAGGTAAATCTTACATTTTCCCAGCATGTAATTTTAAAAGAGAGTTTGAGAGAAGGCATCGGTTTATACTTTGTCGAATTGCTCCTATATCCAATATTCAATTTTAAAAAGGTCAAATATTTATATATTTTACTAAGAATATCCACTGAATAAACTTCATTTTAAATAATTTTCCAAAATTTGAGAAGTGCCACGAAAAAAGTTAAATATATAGTATATTCATTGAATAAACTCTATTCTCAAATAATTTTCCAAAATTTGAGAACTGCCAAATTAAGGTATGAGGGCAAGAAATTTTCCATCTTCTATTTTATAAAGTCTTATATACATAAAGTGCACTATACAAAATAAGTGCAAATTATTTTTAATTTAAGAGCAAATTATTTTATTAAAAATAACTTATACGTTTTAATGAAACATATTATTAATAAATTTTACGATGCACTTAGTGCATGAGATGATACTTATTAATATATAATTATTTTGTATATTTTGTATTGCGTTAGTATCGCTATAGTTCATTGGCTTGGCAGGGGTAGTCCATAAATTTGAAAGGTCCGGTTCACAATTTTTTTTTTGGGTCCTAGTGTATTGATGAGGAGGCATCTCAATTCCTAAAGTCTCATTAACTATTTAAAATAACACGAAATTAATTTAAGAAGATAATAAAATAAATTTATAAAGAAACAAATAATATATTATGAAGTGATCTAGTCAAATTGATGAATAAGATATCTATAATTAAAAGCACTTTGTTAAAAAGTACATTATTTTTTTAGGAGTTTTGTCAAATCTTGAAATGAACTAACATAAGATGAATAAGAACAATTTTAAAAAATAAAAATTATAAGAAATAAAAAATAATTAAGAAAAAAGTTCTTGAAGGATAGAAAAGTTAGAAATTAAAGATACCTGGTTGCATAAAGATTGTCTTGAAGATAAGAATCCATTGAAGATTGAAGAACTAGAAAATATATGAGTTTGGCTACCTTATAGTGATAAATGGTTTGGATATGCAAAAAGATTTGGAAAATATTGTAAAGATTGGATTTAGAAAAATATTTGGAAAGATTTGACATTTTAATTGGAAAGCCGATTAACATAAATAAAATGGAAAAAAATAGTGAAAACTAAAGTTTTACGAATTAGTAATTAATGAATTACATCTTGTCCTTTTTTATATGGTTATGAAAGATGTCTTAAGATCTTTTTCATGGATATTGAGCTTAATAAGTTAATTAAGTATGCCAATTTAGTAATTTTGGGTCTTAACAATATTTGCAAATCGCAATACATAGATTTTTTTATTTTTTTTTTGCCACTAAAATATGAGGATGGTTTTGCGTATGAATTTTTGGGATTGCAACAAATTTCATTCAAAAAAATATGATCTGTGCTTTTGTCAAAGCCAATATATAGACATGAAAAGTGATATAAAATCTTGAATTAATTTACTATTTAAACAGTTCCTCAATATTTTTGGCGAACTGACGATCCTGAATACTCCCTCCGTCCACAAAAACTACGCTCATTTTTTTTAATATGTTGTACGGAAAAATATATTAAGTATAAGGACACAATTTTTTTATCTTCATCGTCCAACAATCACTTAATTACTCAAGTTATCATTATACTTTCCTCACAATCAATTATATTATTCATAAATTGACTTAATTTTCCTTTCAAAAAAAAAACTATTAGCAAGATATATTGCCATATTGGTTAGGGTATTTTAAATTCAAATATTAATTGTGTTAGAAAAATTAAATAAATTAATTAATTTCACATTTTTTTACAAGTTTGAACTTTTAGATGAGACAAAATTCTTTTATGATATCAAACTCTTCAGGTTCACGTTCACGTTCTGAATTCGATTTTCACTGAAAGCAACTCCACTCATATTAAATTGTTCATTCGATAATCTCCTTTCAATGATGAAATAAGAGAATTCAAACCCCGAGTAAGAAGGAGTGTTAGGAAAAGATGGAATTCTTTCAAGTGGGTTGCTATGATGTGTTTCTGTTAAAATTTTGTCCACCTTGATCATACAACTTGTAGTATTATAATTCACTTCCTTTGCTCATTCATTATAGGCTGATTTAACATGAAATTTAGAATGATTGAATATGAACTATATTTACTCATAACATATAACTTGTTAAAACTTTTTTAATATAATTTTCGTGTGAGACAACAAAGAATGAGATTAATCATGAAATTAGTTCTACAAATTAAATATTATGTCATCATTTACTCATCTACATAATATTTCTTACTTCTATCTCATTTTTCATATAGATTTATTTAATAATTTAACATTTTGTCTCCCAATATATTCTTTTTAATAAAATTAGCTTTTAGTAGCAAAGTCAATTTGAGTATTATCATGCTTGTGGGACATATAATAAGTCGATAATTATGGCGTGGTACCTTTGACACCAAATAGGAGTTGTCATGATGTATGTGTCGTGTCATGTCATGTGTGGAGCT
This sequence comes from Stenogyne calaminthoides, assembly GCA_037126765.1. Classification (NCBI taxonomy): domain Eukaryota; kingdom Viridiplantae; phylum Streptophyta; class Magnoliopsida; order Lamiales; family Lamiaceae; genus Stenogyne; species Stenogyne calaminthoides. Next base: position 3,869,884 of record JBBCBC010000038.1, read on the forward strand.
GACGGGGATGTTCCTATTATGTCATGTCATGATATTATTTGAATAAGTTTGAGGAAAATTTTTATTAGTAAAAAATTTTAATTTATAATTAAATTATGTAATTGATAAAGATAACATAAAATTGAATTGATTCATGATTCACTCGGCCCGAATAAATCATAATTTACGATTTATTATTTAATTTTAGGATATAAATAATTAATTTAGAATAATTTTATAAATTTTTATACATGAAAATTTTTACACTAGACATACTCATATTATTTTATGCAGTGATTATTTGAATGAGTTTGAAACGTAAAAAGATGATTGTCCAAAAAAAAAATTAAAAATTTAAGGTGGTGTTCAACTTCAATTGTGGGGTTTAAAAATATTTATTTTTAAAGTTATCTTCTCATAACTTATTATTTTTAAAAATAATTTTTATTATTTAGTATTTATTAGTAGTTGGAAACACATTCTAAGTTGGGTGGACGTGTGCTTTTGGCCAATTATTTAAGGGGTGGTTTGAAAGAAATTATAAGCGATTATAGTTATTTAGAATTATGTACATAAGTTATTTGAAGTGTTTTATTCTTTTTTTATTAAATTAAATAAGCTTTCAAAATATATAAATTAAAATTGAAAGAGAGTGTTTTTTATAGCTTATGAACATTTTTAAAACTTTATTAACTTTTTTTTACAGACAATATCAACTTTTCTTTTATTTTTTTATAAACAACATCAATTTTTACTGTTAATCAATTTTCTCACAATCATTAGTTTTAATCACTTCTTTAAAATGATAGTATTTTTTTTACAAACACCCCTTAATGACACACTTTTCTCGAAATAAATAAGTCAAAATGATTTTTAACAAAAAATTAAATCCATAATTTTTGGAATCTTGTTTTAGTTTGATATTTCAGGTCATCAGGTGTACGGTAGAAACCCAAACTAGGAAATTGATAACCAGTAAAAGAATAAATTTAAATTTGTGTAGGGTTATGATAGATTAGGAAAATAACGCATAAGATGAAAATAATTAAAGTGTAATTTGCTGTCAAATTTTGTTTTAAAAAAAACTTTTATTTTATCCACCTACGAATTAACTCATACCATTTACAGATTTCCACATTTGCCATTTACCATGTTATACAATTTTGACCAATGAGAAATAGCAAAAAAGTGTCTCATAATTGTTGAGGTGTAAAAATAACTGATTTTTTCATAGGGTAAAAACTTTAATTTACAATCAAATTCTATAATTGTTGAAGGTAAGACAAAATTGAGTGGTACATGATTCACTTGGCCCAAATGATTCATGATTCATCCGGCCCGAATAGATCATAATTTATGGTTCATTATTTAGTGTTTATAGTATAAATAGTTGATTTAGGACAATTTTATAAATTTTCATATATAAAAATTTTCACACTAGACATACTCAAAAAAATATATATTAACAACATTTAGAAAATAATAAGAACAGAAAAGAGACGCTTTGGCTTCCAAGTCTAAATATGACCTTCCATTGCTACAACATATTTTCAGAAGAATTATAAATTTGTATCACTTGTACAAATTTATTCCTACAATAATTCTCAAATTATCTTGCACATTGTTGAGTAATTTCTTTTGTATATACAAATGTAACTTGTAATGAACACATTTAAATACAAAACCAATTTTGCAACACCAACAATTCGCCTAAGAGGTAGTGACAATTTTGAATCATCACATTTTGTTCTTATAAAACATACAATCTTTCGAAGCTAATGAATCATGTACAAGACTGGAAAAAAAAAAAGAGCTGCAGTGAACCTGCATTTAATTACAAACAGAACAAAAAAAAGTTCTTTAAAGCCTCAGTTGTGATTAAGCACAGGAAAAACCAAAAGAAAATGCTCTTAAGATACTTCAAAAAAACTCGAAATACAAAACTTTTTAACATTGAAACAGAGCAAAAATATCACCAATCATAAAATTTCAATTTCCAGAAAAACAATTTCAATTAGCATCAAAGAGATTCCTATTAGACTAAGTCATCTTATACCCTCGAAGGAGCTCTGATGTCCCTGTCTATTTTATCATCATTTGCAAAAACAGAGCTTCATTGAAACTACTCGATCAAAAGCGAATAATTTTTTTTTTTTTTGAGGGAAATCAAAAGCAAATAATTACAACCGAGTAAAATCCAAGAATGAAAAAAGGAGAAGAAAATAAAAAATCAATTCTTTGAAGCCTCAGATGAATATGCTTTTCACAGTAATCAACTCAAAGTATATTTAACACCATCATAGGCAACCCATGTTCTCAAAGAAAATACATTTACCAATTCCAAAACCGAAACAAATAAAGCCAATTTCATTGCAAACATCAATTAATTTCAAGAAACATCATAAGAACAAACATATTCAAAGCAGAAAAAAAAGATAGCAAATTTCAAATGGGAGTGGAGCAACTATACGATGAACAATTATAAGCCATTGGCTGAATTAGGGTTTCAATTCTCAATTTTAGGCGCCGCATCATATATACAGGGGATTTCTGGAGCCCAATAGGGTCGTGTCTAGGTTTAAGAGAATCGGAACAGAAAGATTTGCAAATAGATCCCCAGAGATTCATTTAATTGTACTTTTGGTCAAAGTACAACATTTTGGCGGGTTGGGTATGGATTTTCTAGTCAGGGTGCAAGTGATTCAAGCCAACTCATGAGAGACCCGTATTTGATTAAAAAAATATATAATATTTTAGTTGAATTCGAGTTATTCGATTAGCTATCGACTCTATTTAGAGCTTATAAATAGTCGATTCGAGACTCTAATCGTACTTGTAGAGTAATTATAATTATGTCATTAATTTTATTAGATATATAAAATTATATTTTTTTACACTTAATTTTATTGAAAATATATTTTTACACTTAATTTTGTAAAATTATACACGTAATCAAGCCGAACTCGAACTTAAAATTTTGGGTTCAAACTAATTTGAGTCGAGTTTTGAGTATCCCAATCGACAAGTCCAGTTCACACTACTTGACTTGACTCGACTCGACTCATTTACACCCCTAATTGTGGTGGAACCCAATCAAACTTGATTTTGAATTTATTTGAATAATTTTGAGTTGGTATGCAGTGAAACTTGTTCACCGTGAATTTTTTTTTTTTTTACAGACACATTTTTTAGTAATATAAGTCACACCCTTCAGTTATCACTACGATACCATCTGCTATTGCTATAATATAAATCACACCCTTCACTTTTATGAGTAATACACTTTATAGTAGAAAGTCAAACCATTTATATTAAAATGTCACACTCTTTAACCAGTTTCACCGTAAAACTTATTCACTCTATATTTTGTCAATAATTTTTTATTAAGTTTAAAAAATACATTTACTTTCGTTCAAACTTGTATTAACATATAATCAGAAGAAAAATCTGAAGCCTATCAAAAAAAAAATTTGAAGAAAAAACAATATTTCAAATTTAAGTCTACTTTAAATGCTAGTACAATTTTTTTACAATTAGTAGCTTATTATTTTCTGAATTTCTCCGCCCAGTTTTTTAAGATTTATAATATTCTAATATTAAATTTCAACTCTTGTGTGCACCTTGTTTTGGGGAAAAAATACTAACCACGCATCCTCGCTCACTCACTTGTACTGTTGTACATAGGGGTGAGCATTATTCGATAAAATCGAGCCAAATCGAATCAAAATATAAATCCAATTATGTTAATTTAGTATTTGGTTTGATTTCAATTTTCAATTTTAGGTTCAATTTCAATTTCGATTTTTAAGGTAAAATTACCGAAAAATTAAAAATCAAACCGAACCGTAAAAAATAAAATGTGTTTCTAAAAATAATTTAATTTCATAACATCAATTATTTCATTTATTTCATTTTTTACCGAAACCGAATCGATTTTTCATTTCGGTTTAAAATCAATTATTATAACATAAAATGGTTCGATTCGATTGTTTCGATTTTACTATTACGGTTCGATTCGGTAACCGAATAATCGAATGCTCACCCCTACTTGTACACACATAATTGAACATAATATTTTTAAATAAAAATATAATAATCTCACAATATTCAATTTATATTCATGAATATTCAATTAATATATTATTTTAATTCGGCATATGAAGAGAACAATATGTATGATTTTTATTTAAATAAGATTATTTAAAAAAATATTCTAGAAAAATTTAATAAAAATACGAGTTCAGAACTTGGAACGTGAGTCCTATCTATCTTTAAAATAGATGGGACTCCGTAAACCAACAGCTTGTATAACATGAACAAATAAAGATGTTCCATACGATTTTTTTATCTATATATATGCACACACACGCACATGTATTTATCATTGTACGAGTTTTCATCTATATATGCACACAGAAACACATATTTATATCGATACATATATATTATTTACAATAGGAATGTTAAAAGAGCAATGATCCACAGCCTCTGCCTTCATTCAGTGGAAGAAGTTTATTACATCGATACCTTTGGAGCCACAGTGACATAACCAGGCTTCGACAAAGGGCGCAGTTCAAATCTCCGTTCTTTTCTAGTAATCACGAGGCAAAGAACCAGGGCAAGATTACTCAAAACCAAAAATCATGAATTATATAGATGGAATACATGTATAAATAGGATAAAATATAACTAAAATGTAGTTTGACAAATTGGTGCAAATTTTCCAGGTTAACTGTTTGCCTCAGAGGTAGTGACAATAGCATATCATCATGCTTATATCTGATAATACGTGCAATAGTGAATACATCACTGGCAAACCAACCATGGAATTATACAAAGAGTTAAAGAGACATCTTTAGAGTTTTGAAATTTTCTCCACGTTTGTAAAGAATACCGTGAAAACCAAAGCAAATAACTAAACTCGAAACAGAAAAGGCATTTCAAAGTGTAATACTATAAATGTAAGAGTACTCACTCTAAAAGATGCAAACTAACATAGAAAGCTCGTACCCTTAGTGTGGCACCAGCCAGAGCCTTCAAGATGCAAATTAACTTCGAAAGAACTTCCCACCAAAGCTACGTATCAATGTTCACAAATGCAGTAATGAACAATTTAGCAGTTGCATATTCAAAAGGCAATTGAGAGAAAAGGAATGCAAAAACACTGCTTAATTTTGAAAAAAAACATTAGACTTATGTTCCCAGAAAATTAAAATCATCATGAATTAGTACACATACAAGTAAAATTAAGAATTCACTTGGCCAAAAAATAGCATCAGAGAGATTACATTAGACTAAGTCATCTTTTCCCCTTAAAGAGTTCGGATGTCCCTCTCTATTTTATCATCATTTGTTAAACACAGACTGGAAAAACTGGAAAAAAAAAGAAAAAGAACAAGGTCATGGTTTAAAAGAAATATCACTTGTCTTGCTCTTCATTGCACAGCAATAAAAGGGAAAAGTATATTCCAAAAGAATTCATTAGAAAGGATTCTATTTCTTGGCATATAAAACTAAACCAAAACAACAAATAATAGGCTTTCCTTCCAAAACTTCAAATTAAAAATAAACTTAATGAATACTTGCTCAAAACAATTCTGTGAACTTTAACTGCCAACTTAGTAATAGAAACACAGAATCAGTAAAGGGAAATAAAATCTCAAACGAGAGTAGAAATGAGCTGAAGCATTACCCAAACAGCTGAGTGCAAGTAATCAAGAACCAGCTTAAGGTAGAACTTGCAGTTTCTTACATTGAGATGGGTATACTCAGAATCTCTCAAGAAACTGTTCGATTTGTTCTTCCTCACACAGGATCATGTAGAGGAGGAATTGCAGAGAACCAACATTTGATTCCAATGTTGCTGCATTTGTCGGTATCCCTGGCCGAAATAAGGGTGCATGAACTACTACAAATCAGTATCTGTATCTGAATCCGATTCAGTATCTACACCCGACCGTGATATAAGAGGGTTTACACTATTCATATTTGCTTCCAAGGGTGGAAGCCCATCTTCATCACTAGAACATTCATCATTATCACAAGAACTCGAAACCTGCTTAGAGTTTTCATGGGGCAAAGATCGGAAAATCTCCGGCCATTCCGTGGATTTCTGAAGCACACGAACATGATCATGGTACAACACTTGTGTAACAACACCTGCAACTTTCCTACCAGATTCAATCGCCTCGTCTCTCCCACTTTCATCAATTACCACAAAGTTTCCTCTTTTAATCCACATGCTTTTCTGGAATTTTGCTGGAAAAATTGCTAGTAATTTTTCACCTTTTGCGTCCATTACCTTGACACACACAATTACACAATTACAGGTAGTGAATAACCTCCAATTTCGAGATCTATACATGCTAATTAGTTTTATCGTGATTATTTATGCACAATTAAACACATACGCAAAGTATTGCACAAATCCACAACGGATACTTTTAATTTTGAGATTTTTAAATGCATCATCGTGAATATTTATGCACAATTAAACACATACATACAGTAATTATACAAATCGACAAAGAACACCACACCCAAGATAAATTTCTATACCTCAATCAGATTGGAGCCGCGCAAATCCGCTACTTGCATTACGCTTTGACCTCCTTGAAGAGCCGCCATCTCTTCTTCAACTGCTCTCTTGAGATTCTTCCTTCCTCCTTTCATTCTTTCAATTCGAGTTCAAAACTAGATTTAACACTAGCCCGCTCTAAAAAGGGGGAAGCGCGGCGGCAGAATACCGCTATGAATTGTTTATTTAATTGAAGCGTAAAAATGTTCGTGCTAGGGTTTACGAATTGGCATAAAGGCAATTGCAAAGATGCCCCTGAAAACCAGCGTAATTATGAGGATGTTTGAAAAAAATTATTACAATTTTGAAAAATCAATTAAAATTGGTGATTATGGGGAATTGATTAGTAGTTGAGGTTTATTGTGTTTATAACAATATTTAAAAAAAATTATTGATAGTGTTTATAAAAAATAAAATATTTTTAAAAAAGTACCAAAATCACCGCTTTAAAGTTTATTTAATCAAATGAAAAAGAAATAGTCGGTTTAAATTAATTTTGTACACAATTTTAGGTGATTATATTAATTTATAATTTTTTCAAACACCTCACATATTGGGTAGTTATTTGATTCAGTTCATTCTTTAATTTAACTTTATTTTTGTCTAAATTAGATAATTAATTATATCGCATGTTATTCTTCTATTGATTTTTTCACGTTTAAAAGTTTTCAATTTTTTTAGATATATAAAACTATTTATTTTTAATGCATACCAAAGTGTTAATGTTTTAATTTTTATCTAAACATGGACACTTCGCATACGTAAAAGTGTTATTATAATGCGTAATAATCATTTCATAACATAACAGTTTTATTTGAAAAAAATATCACGTAAACTGAGTTCACATAACTTTATTTCATAATAATATTATTAATATATTTTATTGATTTATTAAAAAATATAATATATATAATCTAGGAATTATAATTAAATTTAAAACCATGGTTTTATTTGTCTTTAATGTTGTTCGCTATTCTTCTCTTGAATCATTAGAATAGAAATTACTATAAAATATTTAGAGTAATTTTCGAAAGTTTCAGATTATATATAAAAAATAATTAGGTTCCTAGAGAATTTCTTTTAATGGTTGGATCAAGAAAATACCTATAATTTATAAAGGAAGTGAGTTAATATGAATAGGAAGTAGTGTCGCTTGTAAAAAAAATTCAAAAGTGGTATATTGTCTCAAAAATCTCCACCCTTTATTCACTTTTAAAATACTGCATTCATTATTGCAGTTTTTACAAGTGTGTCTATCTTCAATAAATATTAGTCTTTTTCATTTTTTATTATTGGGTAGAATAATTCACTAATTTTTCTTTCTTTTGTATTACTTACTAAAATACATGCGTTCTGTAAAATTTATTTGAAGAATGAATATATATGACATCATTTTCACATTGGTTTACTAAGACTATGAAAAAATATAATATCATCACTCATCGCTCCATCCCTAAAATAAAATGTCTCGTTTGCAAAATTGCTACATCGACTTTCCACGTCATTGGCAATGAATATTCATTCATTAATTGTTACATATTCTTTCAATTTAATATGTCAACGAGAAGGGTTGATCATGGACCACATCATTTCACGCATCATCAATGGGAACATAACAATCGAGGAATCATTGTTGTCGAGCACAATTTTAATTATGTTCAATATCAAATGTGTTTTTGAATATAGAAGTGAATTGAAAACTAGGTATGTAACAAACAAGGAATCATTGTTGTCGAGCATAATTTTAATTATATTCAATATCGAATTGATATATGTGAAATTCTTAGGACCAAAAAAAAAATTTCATTCGACGCTCTCGTTTCGGGATGAACCGTGGATCTCTCAACAAGTCAAAAGAATACTCTACCCTTAAATCGGAAAGACCTAATTCCTATGTGCCTCCTATGTGACCTGGCGAAGAATTGTTCAAAATCAAAATCTCAAAAAATGGTCAACAAAATCAATTCAAAAATCAAAAAACAAAGGACGACCTCCTAGGGTTGGAATAAATTTTTACGGATCAGTGAAAATTTCAAAATCCTCAAAAGTGAAAATTTCATAATGGGCGGGAGCCCCATAAATACTCTTTAGCGGATCAGTGGAAATTTCAAAAGTCTCAAAAGTGAAAATTTCATAATGAATTATTAGAAATGTGGAGTTGTGGAAATGGATGACAAGTGAATTTATGTAGGTTTTGAATCAAAAATTTATGTAATTCATTTCACTTTTTACATCAAAATACTACTTATGAATCAAAGCATTGAATCATACACATCATTTATATTTCAGTACTTCTTATAAATTAAGGGGAGTATCAATTGGGTACAAGGTGGGAGGAAACATATCACTTTAATACAACCAAAAACCCTTATTTCAATTCAGTACAAATTAACACTTATAAAGACTAATATACCTTTAATGAAAAAATCAAATAATCACCAATGGATCGACCATCACAACCTAATTTGCACAGACAAATAATTTTTTACACAGATAATATAATTTTTTTACATCATTTTAAAAAATATATTTTTCTAAGATTCAAATTTCATTAGGAAAATTCAAATTTTTTTACTCCATTTTAATTTTTATTCTGTCTTTCTTGTTTATTACATAATTTTTTTTATTCTATCTTTCTTATTTATTTTTTACACGAGCACAAAATAAATTCAAGAGAGAGAAAAAAATACATTTGACAAGAGAGAAAATTTTCCTAATTTTAGAATGTCGAAAAAAAAAAGAAATATGCAATTATGGGTTAAAAAAAAAAATCAAATTATAGAAAATGGGGGAGAAGACATATTGAATTTTTTCATTTATAGACAAGCATCAACATTAAAATAAAATTTACATCCAAAATATTTTCATAGGCAAAATTATTTTTATAAATTCATTTAACAAAAAAAAAATTTTTGCAAAAAAAAAATTGGACAATTCAAAAATAGTGATATAGGGTAATATCAATTTGAAAAAATTTGAAGAAAAAATAAATTTGCACAAACACAAAAAAAATGATACATTTATGAACAAAAAAAAATTTCCATTTTCCTTGAAATTTTTCCATAAATTAATCTTTTATCCATTGAACAATAACTTTGGATAACAACAATAATCGGGCATATTCGTTTGCCTATATAGATGGATTCGCCCTCAATAAAATTTCAATTTGACATGTGTCCAAATAATGCAAAGCCAAAGTTTCAAGACTTTTTGTAACAACCTAATAAAAACCTCAGAAACCAAATTTTGGTATTAAAATATTTTCCACTTTTTCTCCAAAAACACCAAAAAGCAAGAGTACCAACAATTTGAAAATCTACACAAATTTTATTGTGAAATAATTTTAATTTACATACATTATAATCCCCAAAATAATATAGCTACCCCTACAAATCAAAATTATAAAACAACAAAATTTTTATATATTTTCAAAAAATCAAACAAAACAACAAAATCATTCTTTATATATTTTAATTGAATATTTTACTACTTACATTTATATGCATATTAAAATGAAGAAAAATATATACATATTTTTTTTTTTGAATTTTTTTACCGCCGCCTCCCCAACATTTCGGATCTGTGGTCATCCCATGGGATAAAAATCAACATTTTATTTATTGAATGTTGATTTTTCACCAACGGATTACCATCACAATATGGTGGTAACTCCCACGGAATCCCGGCCGCCTGATCCCCACCATCATCCGCCTCACACCCCCCATAATCTTTTGTTTAAAGGAGAGTGATCTGACATTCAGAGAGAGAGAGAGATAAGGGTTTGAGAGAGAGAAAATCGGGGGGAGAGGGGGTGGAGAGAACGCCAGATGAAAAATAATGAGAGGGAGGGAGAGTGAATTTTTAATTAATAAGGGCATGCCTCTAATTGTAAGAGTATAAAGGGTATTTTATTTTTCATTTTGTATTCAATTGATATAGGGTGGTATATTTGTACCTAATTGATACATTTATAAAAAATTTTTATCTCCTTGAAATTTTTCCATAAATTAATCTGATATCCATTGAACAATAACATATAACAACAATATCTATTGTATTCGTTCGCCTCTCTTTAGAGAAAATTACATGAGGTGCTCCAATTGACCACAATGACCCCTCGTTCTCCAAGGTAGGTCCGTCGCTGACCTTAACTCATTTCAGTCACTCAAACCCAACACCCAAACCAAAAAAAAAACCCTTCTTCCCCAACACTCTCTCTCCCTCACCCCATTTCAGCTGCTCAAACCCATCCCCAAACCAAAAAAAAAACCCTCTTCCCCCACACACTCTCTCTCTCTGCAACATACAAAAGCCCAAATCTCCTCCCACTGCCGCTACTACCTCCGCGACAAGAGCTTCGATCCTTCCACCATTGAAAACCTGATGAAGAAGCGGTGCAGACGCCGATGGGAGTCCGCGTGCGGATCTGTTCTGGGCGATTCCGAGTTTGCGTCGGCGTCAGCGCCGCCATAACGCGCCTCATCCTCCGTCAAGCTAATAGCACCGACGACGGTCACGTGGGGCTCGAATTGGGGCCCACCGAACTCCGATCTGAGGCCCTCCATCAACTTCTTCAGCCGCGGCGTCAATTCCTCCGGGCGGGATGATTGGGGGAAGTTTGGCGAAGACGTCGAAATAGGATTTGGTTAGGGATTCGAAGGCGTAGACACAGACGCCGTCACCATCGCAAACGCCGACGAATGGGCAGTTGACGTTGGCGCTTCCAGCGCTTAAAGGTAACGAAGCAGTTCTGGAGATTTGGGGGATTTGGATGTTTTGCTAATTTTGGGTTGTTTGCTGCAAATTGATTTTGGGTTGTTTAATTTTTGCTTGTATGTTTTGAATTTTGAAACAGATCCTCAGGCATCTTGATTTTTGAATTTTTGCTTGTATTTTTTTGTTTGTTGAGCATGTTTGGTGTTCTTACGGTGCCAAGGTGTTTTTTTGGGGGAAGGGGGAGGGAATGGTAGCGGAGCTTGATGGATGGGCTGGGGTAAGGAGCGTGAATGGTGGTGGAGGTGTGGGAATTGGGAAAGAAGATGAAGATGGATGGTTTTCTTGTTTTTTTTTTTTTTTTAAGAGATGAAGATGGATCTGCAAGTTTATGGATTTTTTTTTTCAGATTTATATGTATATGTTTATGTATGGATGTATATGTGCACTTCGAAGATGACGAAAATATGTATATATTTCGTGCATATATGCATGCTCGGATGTATATGTGCATGTCAAAAAAGACGAAAATATGTAAATTTCTTTAGGATTTCGATGAGAATATGCAATTTTTTTTTTTAAATATGTAAAATTTAGTATTTAATCGATTTAAATATGAAATTCTGAATGTGTATACATTACATAATCCTTTAAATAAAGGAAAATATTAAGAAATTATCAACAACTCCGTATTGTATAATACATATAAAAAAATTAGGAATAAATAAAGAAAAATAGACACAAGACAAAATATAAATAAATAAATACAAGATAGAAAATAGGAGCAAGAAAATAAAAGTAGTAGCAAGAAGACTCATTAAGGGCATTTATGTAATCCAATCACCTTTTGGAACCTTATAATAATGTTTTAAAAAGTTGGAACGTATTTGCAATAAAATTGGTCAAATGAAACCAGAAAGTAACTCAGTCCTCTCTTTATGTGTAAGTAGCTCGGGCACCCCTTACCTCGGACTTACAAGGCTATTCTGCTGAATTTCTTGATAGTCCCTCCCTGACATGAACCCAGGACCATAGTGAATACTCTTGTGACTTGAGAAGTAAACGAAGGTTGTCTTAAGTATTCCCTATCTACCAAGCCACCTGTTTTGGATTGGTTCCACGCTAACTCCCCCATCATCATCGAAGGCGAAGATGTCACAAACTCCCTATATCCAAAGCCATTTTCCAGATTCTTTTGTTATTCCTGGGTTGGGAGATTTTTCATTTTCCTGAGACGAACACCTAAAAGGATTAGAATGACAAACAAAGATAATGGAATCAAATAATAGGAACTTAACATAAGAACAAAAGTAATGACTAGTACCACTTACAAAATGCAACTTATGACCATCAATGAAAGGAGATTTTTTTTTTTAGTTTTTTTGGTGAGGGTAAGTTATTCTTCTGCTCTTGATTCTCTCTAATGGTTTAATACTTTTATCTTGGAGAAAATTCATAAAGTTTATTAAACAGATTGCCAATGTAATTTACTCAAAGCATTCAATATAACATATTAAGGTCATAAAACAATAAAATCGAGGGATAATCACATGGTCAAGGAAATGAAGACGGGCTGGCATTGAATGAAAGGTGTCAAACCTCGTGGCCTTTTTACAGGAATGCAAGTGGCAAACACCAAAGAGGGCAACATATAATTTTTCCGACTGCATGCCGTCTTTAATCCAAGAAAATGGTGCAGATATGTGTTCAAACTTCGAACAAATAATATTTAACATGTATTCTGATGCTACATAGTTTTGTTTACTGTAATTCTGTCTGCGGTTTTCTCTAAAATATAGTCTAATTTTTAAATTCCATGGAAGGCATAAAGAAATAACTCAACATTACTTTGTATATAAGTTGTTAAGCAGTGAACTATTCTCACCAGCAAGTCCACCACGATCAAACGACGGCACAAGGAGCCTTGAGGAGAAATGCCTTCCAGAAACTTCTGCAGGAAATTTAACAGAATTCTTACCGACTCATTCACAAGATTATATGGATTATATTAAATATAATCTAAGATGCATACTCAAACTGACGAAAATGATGGCACCAAACTTCATGCTACCAGTAGTCACCACAAGAGCAAACACCATCCTGAAAATGATGGTATCGAATAGGGTCCCTAATCACAATGCTACGCTTCTCCATTTTCGCCAACAGCTTAGCAAAAATATGACAGTCACCACATATCCTTAGATTTTTTCTAATTCTTACTGTTTTCCGTTTTGGCAAGCTCATGATACCAAAAGCAATCGCCAGTTTTTCACAGTGGTACGCAAGGGAATTTTCCATCTGTTCACCTTCGAGATCTTGCAACACAAAATTTGTATCGGGCATGTAACCTTCTTCCTTTAATCTCCAAATAATCTGATCCAATTCTTGATAAATAGCATTAGCCTGTGGATGTTCTTTGTCAGCCAACATAAAAGCATGAACCTGTTTATTAACCTCAACCCAACTACAACCCGGTTCCTTCTTGATTCCTCTTCCCCTCATTGAACTCCTCAATATTTCAACATCTTCCCATCTCTGAGTATTGGCATATATATTAGATAGTAGTGTATACGTCCCAGAATCATTAGGATCTAAGCTCAAAACCTTCTTAGCTGCATACTCGGCTAAATCGATATTACGATGAACCCTACAGGCACCAAGTAAAGTTCTCCATGTGACAGCATCTGGTTCACATTTCATTTCTTGAATTAGTTTCATAGCTTCTTCAAGCTCCCCTGCTCTCCCGAGAAGATCAACCATGCATCCATAATGCTCCCTTCCAGGATCGATCCCAAAAAGTGTCTTCATCGAGTCAAAGTAATACTTCCCGTCATTCACAAGCCCAGCATGACTGCAAGCAAACAGAACTCCGAGAATTGTGATGTAATTTGGCTTGATTCTTGTAGCTTTCATTGCCTCAAACGAATCGAGAGCTTTTTCGGCTGTATCCATTCTGGGCAAAGCCTATGATCATTGTGCTCCAAGAGATCACATCCTTTACACCCATACAGGTGAAGATACGGTTAGCATCTTTCAAACTACCACACTTACAATACATGTCTAGAAGTGCATTATCAAGGACCAAATCTCGATCGAACTTGATGACGTGGACATGGACTTGTCTCCCAAGTTCCAAAAGTGCTAAACTGGTGCAACCTCGTAAAACACTCGTTAGAGTTGACTGATCGGGCCATAAACCAGATCTCTTCAGTCTTATAAAAATATTGAGGGCTTCATCACCATCACTGTTCTGAGCAAAGCCACCAATAATGGAATTCCAAACCACCAAATCTGAAGTTACCATTTCATCAAATATGTTAAGTCCAGCTTTTGGTTCACCCCATTTGCAATAAATATCAATCAAAGCACTTCTTACGAAAACATCCAACTCCAAACCAACCTTGATTATGCAACTGTGAAGCTGTTTGAGGGTGGAAATCTCTTCACAGGCTCTAAGAACTGAAGAATACGTATACATATTTGGTCTAACACCATCTCTAAGCATCATAATTAGCATTTGCAAGGCCTTATGCTTAAATTCAGAAGTAGAGTATACAGCAATCATAGTTGTCCACGAGACTACATTCCTCTCGGGCATTTGATCAAACAAGCATTGTGCTTCATCCACCAAATTGAATTTAACATACATGTTTAACAATATGTTGATAAGGAAGGTTTTCGGTTCGTACCCTTTCGAGAAAACATGCTGGTGGACTTGCCTTCCTTGTTTGATAGCTCCATGGGTTAAGCAGCACTTAATAAGCTCCGAATAAGTTATTGAATCAGCCCATAGTTTATGCTTTTGCATAGACTCCAAAGCTTTCATCGCCTTCGTAAGATCCCTCTGATAGCAATATGCCGTGAACTCATTGACTATATCTTGATCATCACTCGATAATGTAGTTAGTCCGGTTCTCCATTCAGTCGCTGCCACAGAATAGAAGTTCAGACGTTGACAAAAGATGCTTAATCTTGATCTTGAAAATGAAGCTGCCTTCAAATTGATGCTATAGCATCTGAATCTTGAAAATGGTTTCATGGCTAACAATGGAAATGCATCTTCAACCTAAAAATTCATTCTATTATATTAGTGTTCAACACATTAACTGAAAGACAACAAAATTATAAACCAAGAACTAACCAGATTCTGTTACAACTAAGCACAAGTTCATCAAGCATCAAAGTCCAACTTTATAACATCCAGATTTCAAGATAAAGAAAATTGGACCCAACTCAATTAACATGTAAAATGATAAATCGAGATGAAACAGATAGAATGCTAATAACTCAACAAGCAAGACGAAATACCCTAGAATCAAACCGAACTCAACTTAAATTATAAGCAACAAAAAATAACTGTATAATAAATAGCAAAACTTTCAGCAAGATACAATTCTTGAGAAAACTAAGAGGAAATGGTGGAAAGCCAGATACTTACCCCGAATAAATCAATTCGGAAAAGGAACAGTTATTGAATGTCAAATTGTGGTAGGAAATCCTAGATGAAAGGAGACTTATATTACCTCTGCCGGAAATTGAGGCGGAACGACGCGGCGGCGGCGGCGGCGGCGGCGGCGGGGGGGAAGGGCATGGATTCTGTATTTTGGGGACATACCCCACTGGGATGTGTCTATGGTTAGAAATTAATTAGTCGGTTCGTTTAAAATTTATTAATCAACGGTTCTAAATAAAATTGAAACTAAATTAAACATGTGATGCCATCATTTTTTAAAAAAAGTCAATTTAAGTTGGAAGCAATTAAAAAATAAATTGGGGCAGTGGAAATTGTCACATGTCAATGCTAAAATTTAAAAATTCACGAGTAAATTTAAGCAATCTGAAAATAATTTCGAATATTTTTTAATTAGGAAAAGAATATCATAAAGCATGTATAATAGGTGCTCGAATCTTTTACGTAGTATATAATTGTCGCATTATTTAAGATTAGATGAGATACGTGCAAACAAATTAGATTACCCGTCATAAATGAGTAAATAAAAGATGACGAGAAAAAAAGACATCTACTTTTATGATCGAAACTCGATTCTTTTCCACAATTTTTTTTTTCACACTTGTCTTGATCCTTTTGAAAATAACTTTATTTTTTATTTTTCAAATACTCCGGCAAACAATCTGCCAAATAATATTCATATTCTTCTAAACTATGCATTATGCTTCTTAAGAGTATATGGAATCAAGTCATTCTGATCATTTACGCTATCAGTTCTCGGAAATTTGATATGCAAAATTAATTTAGTGGTCACTTTTAAAAATTTGTAGTTTGTATAACTTCCTGCAACAAAATATAATTTAATAATTTAAATGCAATTTTGTTGATAGTTTACTGAATTTAGTGCAATTAGGTCTTCTTTTAAATTAAAGTTACCAGAACCAAAAATTAATTTGTCTAAAATAGGATCATGACAAGATTGATCAATTCATCCACACAAGCTTCAAATTTAACAAATGTTAAGACCCTGTTGGCACATTATATATTCCACGTAGGCAAGATCATTTTATTACATACCAAATCTATGCCACAAGGAAATTGAAAAATGGGTCCCCCATGATCTTGAGAGGCCAACAGAAGCAAAGAATTAGATATATGGATATGCAAAGGATAAGATGTATGCCTTCCCATTGGCTACACCAGCAGCCATCAGATTCCAAATCTTGCAAACCAACAATCACAGATCATCTTTGAACCACCACCACAAATCCACCGTTGAAAATAAATACAAATGCACACACACAAGATCAATTTCTAGCTCACAAATCATCCTCTCAAAGTATTTTTTTCTAAGTCACATTTTTAGTGCAGTTTGTAATAAAATGGCCACAGTCACTACACAAGCCTCGGTTGCCGTTTTCCGACCAAGATCGTCGAAAACCCAATTTTTCGGATCATCCGGAAAATTAAACAAGGAAGTATCAGTTAGACAAGGTGTTTCATCCTATTCTTCTTTCAAGGTTGAAGCTAAGAAAGGTGAATGGCTGCCTGGATTGCCCTCCCCTGCTTACCTTGATGGCAGGTTTGTCTTTTTACATTTCTTTAATCGAATTGAACACGAGTTTGAGTATCATCTCCATCAATTGTGTGTACCCCATTTGGAATATATTCTTGAGCCGTCTGTAATTCCAGACTCGCAGGAGACAATGGATTTGATCCATTGGGACTCGCTGAGGACCCAGAGAACCTAAGATGGTTCGTTCAAGCCGAGCTCGTTAACGGGCGGTGGGCCATGTTGGGCGTCGCCGGGATGCTGTTGCCGGAAGTTCTGACGTCCATCGGAATCCTCAACGTTCCCAAGTGGTACGACGCCGGGAAACAAGAGTACTTCGCCTCCTCATCGACCCTTTTCGTGATCGAGTTCATTCTCTTTCATTACGTCGAGATTCGACGGTGGCAAGACATCAAGAACCCCGGAAGTGTCAATCAGGACCCTATATTCAAGAGCTACAGCTTACCTCCAAATGAGGTTGGCTACCCAGGTGGCATCTTCAACCCCCTCAATTTCGCCCCCACTGCAGAGGCCAAGGACAAAGAAATCGCCAACGGTAAAAACTAATACTTTATTTTAAAAGAACTAATACCTTTTAATGAAGCAACTAATACCTTTTAATTAAACAACTGATACCTTTTAATTAAACAACTGATACTTATTTGTATATTTATTGCAGGGAGATTGGCAATGTTGGCGTTCTTGGGATTTATCATTCAGCACAATGTGACAGGAAAAGGGCCGTTTGATAACTTGTTGCAGCACCTTTCAGACCCGTGGCACAACACAATTATTCAGACATTCAGTGGTTGATTAATTAAGTTGCATCAGAAGATGCTATGAAAGATGGTGTTTTTTTCATGTAATTTTGGATTGAGGTTTGAGTTGTAAACAGGGGGACCTAATTTTATGTATAGGCAAATTCATTCATGTAGTCCACAATTACAATATCATTGACAGCAAAGAAGAAAAAACGATCTTTCATTCACAATCTTCTGTTTAATTATTTCATGATTTCCAGGCCACTAGTTTAGCAATATATATATATATATATTTCAATAAATTCAAATTACATCCATCCCAGAAAGTTTAATTGATAATATCAGAGAAAAAAGTTTGTCTCAAATTACTGGATACTTTGTGAAATCAGGGGATAAATATTTTCAAACTTCAATCATTAGAATGCAAGAGGATTGAGTAGGTGTGTGCGTTATTTAGATAAAAATGAATAAACCAAACGGAAGTTTCAATTTAATTAATTCGATTATTTTTATTTCATTTTTTTTAAAACAAAGACCTGCGACTAACCCAATGATCGCCACAATGATCGTGAATTGTCGTGCCTACAGCCATCTCGACGGAATCTGAGAAGAAGGTTGTATTAATATTAACTTTGGCCCGCTTGGTATGACTAGGGAATGATAATGGTAATGAATATCATTGAGGGGTCAATCACTAAGGGTTATTGATTGCATTATTATTGTTTGGTTATAACATCAACAATGGGTATTATGTGAGGTAAGTTTATTAAGTGACGACAATCAATTGTTTATTTCTATTCCTACTAGTATTTTCACCCGTGCGATGCACGGTTTTAGAATTATATGATGTTTAGACTCATGTTATTGCTACAATGATATTACTAAGTGGTGTTCGTGTATAAAAATAATAAAATTATATTTATTGAATATTCAATACAAGTCTCATTTATCAATATCAGTAATATAATCATGTTGTAATATAGTATTCTATGATATAATATTTTGATAAATATGTGTCTTATAAATTGAATGACCAAAAAGAAAAATGGTTAAGATATATAAAATGCACATGCAAAACAAAATATGAACTACTTAAACAAATACACAATACAAATTTTAAAAGACTTTCTAATTGTATACAATTTTTTTTACCGGTCTACATTCATCCGGCCCCTTCATCACAAATTAAAATTTTAAGTCTTGTAATTTTAGAAACTTCTTATATACTTAATTCAATGATGACTGTCTCAATAAATTAGTTTTATCCCATATAAAACATTAAATAATAAGTCCATATTAATTATATTATATCAATTAATTTACAAGAAAACTATCAGAAAAGCTAACTATTGAATATTGAATACAAAATGATTACCATACAAAATATCTAAATTTGAATTTCATTGCCATTAAAAATGCACCTTCTATCTACAGATACATTATTTGTTTAATTTTTTGTTGTTCTAATTTGCTTCTCATGATCATATTCGGACGTGTCTATATTAAAAAAAAAAAATAATTATTATTATTATATAAATATAACTCCATAATATTAATAGATGCCAGAAAAACACATTACATAATAATTAAGTGAATAAATTTAAAATCACTTGGAGTATTTTCTAAAAAGTAACGACATCAATGTGTATAGAACAAAAAGACTTGCACACTTAAATATTTTGGGTTGGTTTTCCAAAAAAAAAAAAAGAAAAAATTAATAGGCCGAAAGTTAATGAATTGAGGCCTGCAATTATGATAAGAAACTGTTCATATGGGCTTTTGGGAAAGGATTTTTATTTTTTTGCTAATAGAAAGTCAAAATTCTGGAAAGATGCAGGAGTTTTGATTAATTATTCTGGAGTAATAATTTATGTGGATTACATAGTAACAAAAAATCGCCACAACACTTGGAAGTTGGAATACATATTTATTTTACACGTATGTAACACTTGGAACACAGATCATTTTACACGTATTTAGAAAAAGGAAAAAGAAACAATAGAAATCCAATTTTTCGAAAACCCTAGCTACACAGATCTCTTCCCCGTGAATCTGCGAATCCGATACTATTCTCCCTCCTCTTGCTAATCTGTTTTCCTATTGTCACCGCCATTCCATATTCAAATCCCGAACTCCCTAATAAAAAACACCATGGAATTTCCCACCTTGCTCCTCAGAGGAAATTCGGCCAAGAAGACAGCAAGAAGTAATCAAAGAGTCTATCTAACAGTGGCTAACTGGATGAAGAGATTTGACTTGTATATAAGGTGATTCAGTTTATTCTCCCTCAAACTTAAGTATTCGTTCATTTTTGCTTTATCAAAATCTGAATCATGTTCTCATTGAAATATTAAATGATTTCTAAACTTTGTTCCGTCATTTGTTCAAGGGAATTAAGTTTTAATCTGTTACATCTATATTTTGTTACCTTAATGCATTGTGTATTGATTTTTTTATGGGTTACACCAAAGAATTTTCCATATTTCAGTCATCAAGTTCGAATCTAGAAATGTTTTTGTATTTCTAACTGGAAATACATTACGCTTTCTGTAAACTTGTTACTGAAAGTCCTGTTGAGGTTGGTTGGATAAAAAACAGCCTTGAAAGAGTCTTACTAATTAAGAAGATATGCGACTTATTGTTGTAAATTATTTGTATTTCAAAATGATTTATAATTAAAAACTTATAAAATATTTTATTAAATTAAATCTTATCATATTTAATAAAGATTTTACCAAGTCAAATATTCTCATCTAATAATCACGGTTAAATAAGAATTATCTACCACTATCAGTTCCTATATTTTCTCAAAATATAACCGTGCTTATCTTTTAATTAAAACCACTATGAGTCTGTTCCTATTCTGAAGGTGGTCAAAAATCGTTTTACTTGCAGCTTTATTTTATATATAATAGAGTGTTTATTGAGAACAGATGACAGAAAAAACACTGCGTAAATTATTTTTCTTCTTCTATTCTTTTTGTTGGGTTTATTATTCATTTGTTCTCGATCCTAGGTTTATCCTAGAAGAACATTGAATCCTTGGGATTGCTAAGTGTAAATCTTAAGGGACAATTGCATTTCAAGCACGTCTCAAGTGTTTTTCCTTTGATCTTCATTTTTATCTTTTCCTTGTCTTATTTTGATTATTGGATTTTCTAATATTTTCCAACAATCTTAAGGATTTACAATCACCAAAGATCAAACTTTATTTTTCTACCGGTTGTGATCAAACGTGAGCCTATTGCGAGGGAAATCATATTATGATTAACCTGCTATTGATTCTCCAAGAACACGGTGATCGCGGCGTTTGAGCTCTCGAAATCCAGGACTCATAAATCCAGGACTCAGTTATAGGCAAGTATGGAGGCGGATAAAATTGGTATGGTCATAAACCCTAGTTTCTTAAGTGTTCAATATGGAGGTATGCTTGAGTGAGTTCTTGTGTTGATTTAATTTGAGTTTAATTAAGCCAGAAATCTGGTCTATATGGATTGTTATTTTTGATATATCGTCAACTATTTTTTTTTTTCAAATACACAATGATGGTCACCTGTTCTGTATGAGTTTCTAATCTAGGTTAGCAATTTGATGTGTCCCAATGATTATAGCTGATAATATGTTATGACTCATGGGATATACCCTAGTTGTTATTCTAGATTTAAAAAATAAAAATAAATAAAGGGTATCATTTATATTCGACGAATTATGGAGTGGAAGCATAATTGAATTCTTAATTATTTTGTTTTAATATAATGGGGTTTAATGTTGTAAATCGAGCTACTGTTAATTTGGTGTGTATATATATATATTGGTTATTAATTAGAATATGTGAAAGTGCTGTGTGATTATTGGATTTTGCTATCTTTTAGTTGATTTAATATGATGAATTTCACTTAAAGATTAAATAAGTGGCATCATGCATATGCTTTCAGATGAATCTAATGAGGATCAAATATATATTATTTAATATACATCGTATTTGGCTTATTGTTCATTATGCATATTACGTGGATATAGTTTTGGGATCATGTATTATTATTATTATTATTATTATTATTATTATTATTATTATTATTATTATTTATTTTCATTCATGATTATCTTGACTGCAATTATGGTTTTGGCAGCAATAATGAAAGTATTGTCCAGTAACTTCATGTATCATATTTTCGAAAATAAATATGACGAAAAGAAAATATGTGTGTATTTATATATTTATTATGTTTGTATTTTATGTTTTAGTATAGTTGAATAAAATTTGTGGGGTTTTCTGTCTGGTTGTGATTATAATTGTTGCTTATAAATTTCATTTGTGCATAAGCAATAATAATTATATCTATTGGGGTTTGCCTTTATTTTTAGTTTAGTAAAGTGAGTTATCTATATACAGGTATATATAATTTTTTATTGTGGGTTGGATAGCATTTAAATTGCATGTTTTTAAATGAAGAATAACTCTGAAGTATAAGCTTCAAATCTATCCCAATTGAAACATTTTAAAATATTGGGTGTCTTGCTTAAATATTATGGTATACATTTTTCCTTTTCCTTGAGTTGAAAAATATGTTGAATGGTAATTATATTGTCGAGACAAAGAATATTGAATTCTTTGTATTTGTACTCCTTTGAAGAGTTAATTCTATCATGCACTTGTTGATAATGAAGTTTATGATTTTTGTGAGTGAAAAGAATTTTTGCAAATGAGTTTTATACTTACCTTATTTGAGAAAAATTCTCGAAATTTTTTAAATTATATTATTTCAAATGATTCAAAATATTTGAACCAAATTATTTCTATTGAAAAAACAAGGGAGTCTTTAAACAATATTGAAATATATTTTTAAGTGATTTATCATAAGGTTATAAACATATTGGTCGTGAATGAATTTTTTAAATAGTTTTACTCAAAGTAATTTTTTATTATTTTGACATTATTTCACTGTGTATACAATTTTGTCCATTTGAGATTTAATAAATTATCTTCAGATTACAAACTTTTTATTCATCAAATGGACATCAAAATAATTATTGAATAGAGATTTAAATTATAAAATTTATACTAGTGGCATGAGAAATGTGATCAAGTCTGTTATTTAGTGATTTTACTTCTCTTGAAGTAGATGGTTGTGTACATACAAAATCTGTTGATGAAAAATCAAGGTGATCTTGTGGCTCACTTTGAGTTTGCAAAAGTTATTGATAATTTGATGCACAAATTATAATTGTTAAACATATTATAGTGTTAGAGTTTTATGCTCTGAAATTATCCGCAATGAGGCCATGGTTAAGAAATTGCTTAGCTTTGCATTCCAATTTGATGAGAAACTAACGTTCATTGTCGATGCTTTGTGATTGCTAGAAGCAATAACCATTGGTAAGAATAAAACTTTCAATGGTAAAATAGATATATTAAATTTAAATTAAATGGTTAACCAAGCGGTAGAAGATGAAATGATTTGACTAGTCTTAATTGAAGAGGAATGAGACAAGCCAATTGAAAAAATTAACGATGGTAGGAACCCAACCTTTGTGATTGGAGATCCCATGAATAAGGTTCATATGGGTAATAACAAGCCACTTGTTAATCTTCTAAGACCTTAAATTATATCCCTTCCTAAATATGTAGTGCTTTAAAGCAAATGATTTCTAAAATAAGTGTGGTGCTTTACTGCAAATTGGGAGGATAAGCTAAAAGCTTTTAATGAGTCATAGCCCTTATGGGTGGTATATTATTTGCAGAATATACTTTGATGAACTCACCTATATGAGTGTGGAGTGGGGCCGCTCCTATGAGACAGTGGCTAAGTCTCTAGAGCACTCATGAATAACTGTGCACGCCAAGATGACCTATTCAAGACAACCAAGATTGAAAGCAACAAAATAAACACATGTAATGTGATGAGTAAGCAATTTAAGTTACAACAATAAGTTATTGGTTCATAGAAGCTATATGCTTCACCAATGCTTAATAATTTATACCTTATCTCTTCTAGGTCTGGTTCATAGTCCAAAAGACACCAGATTCTATCCATTACATAGTCCTGTGATACCCAGCTGTTTTTATTTTATTTTTGCATTTTATAAATCTTTTTCTCGAGACTTTATAAATTATTTTATAAATGATTTTAAAATTGGTGGGGATTGTTGTAAATTATTTGTATTTCAAAATGATTTATAATTAAAAACTTATAAAATATTTTATTAAATTAAATCTTATCATATTTAATAAAGATTTTACCAAGTCAAATATTCTCATCTAATAATCACGGTTAAATAAGGATTATCTACCACTATCAGTTCATATATTTTCTCAAAATATAACCGTGCTTATCTTTTAATTAAAATCACTATGAGTCTGTTCCTATTCTGAAGGTGGTCAAAAACCGTTTTACTTGCAACTTTATTTTATATATAATAGAGTGTTTATTGAGAACAGATGACAGAAAAAACACTGCGTAAATTCTTTTTCTTCTTCTATTCTTTTTGCTGGGTTTATTATTCTGTTGCTCCTGATCCTAGGTTTATCCTATAAGACTTGTTGAATCCTTGGGGATTGCTAAGTGTAAATCCTTAAGGACAGTGCATTTCAAGCACGCCTCAAGTGTTTTTCCTTTGATCTTCGTTTTTATCTTTTCCTTGTCTTATTTTGATTATTGGATTTTCTAATATTTTCCAACACTTATGGTACTTTTATGTATTACAATTATGGTTTCTAAATGATAATATAAATTGAAGTGTCTAAAGTTTGAGAATTTTGAAATCTTGATGCATAGCATATCAACATGCATTTCTTGAAGGGATAAAAGTAAATCTGGTGCTTTGCCTTTACGTTTTTGTTCTAGATGGAGTAAATGATCCAGGATATGTGCCTGAAGATCTGAATCATGACATATCAGAGAGTATGTGCCTAGAAATCGAATCAGTCGTGCCTGGTAATTTATCCTAATACGTTGTGAATTTATGGCATTCCATTTTTGCTCAAATCTACCATGTGTCATTTGCATGGATGATTGCTATATATCTGTATGAATGGAAAAAAATAAAAATAAATAAAAGAGCTTGTTCATGTAAAGAGATGAATTTATGATTTTTTTTCTTTGTGGAAGATGATATTAAAAAGAGGAAGATAGTGTGTGCATTTCATCTGTTTGGTTAAGGGAAAAAGAACCTGAAAGCAGTATTTAGAGAAATCCCATGTCAAGTTTAAAGTGTACAACTTATTGCATTACCATCTTCTTTTGGTTGAGTTTCCAGTTCATGCTATGTAATAGATGTGGTTTTTACGTAATGACATTGTATAATCTGCTGAAGAATGATGCATAATGAAGCCATTATCCATGTTTGTTAAAACGTGACCGCAAAGTAGACTTCATGTAACCATTCTCCCAATTAATACTGAGGAAAACAATTAGAATTTTAACATTTTACTGGAATAACAGTTCTAATGTTTATAAGGCAAGATCCGCAATCATCAAGCATATTTATCTGCATGTCACTGAATTCTAATACCTTTTATTTGATATTTATTTTCAGAAAAACGTATGAATAGATATGTGGACTATCTGAGGCAACTCCATCTCTTGCTTTAATATGTGAACAGAAAATTGCGGCCAATAAACAGATAATTCATTAATCTAATTAATCTTTTTGATATAATTATTTATGCATGTGTAGTGTGATTGTGTGCCCTAAACTCAAGAGATGTTCTTTTTGCATCGTTAATTATATTTTGACTATTACAGAATATCCCAAAATATTAGCCTCAATGTACATATTTAGATGCACAAAAATCTATTTAAATGTACTACTAAGCATTAAATGATGTATGTATTAGATAAACATTTTTTCTCTTTTTCTTTTCATACACATAATAAATCAATTGTTTTCATTTGCAGAAAAAGTAAATACTTTTTGCATCTTGGTGTCTTGTTAGAAGCAACGACTGCTAGGTTTTATACTCTTAAGAAGATATGCGACTTATGGTACTTTTATGTATTACAATTATGGTTTCTAAATGATAATATGAATTGAAGTGTCTAAAGTTTGAGAATTTTGAAATTTTGATGCATAGCATATCAACATGCATTTCTTGAAGGGATAAAATTAAATCTGGTGCTTTGTCTTTACTTTTTTGTTCTGTTTTTGTTCTAGAATGAAGTGAATTATGCAGAATATGTGCCTGAAGATCTGAATCATGACATATCAAAGAGTATGCGCCTAGAAATCGAATCAGTCGTGCCTGGTAATTTATCCTAATACGTTGTGAATTTATGACATTCCATTTTTGCTCCAATCTACTATGTGTCATTTGCATGGATGATTGCTATATATCTGTATGAATGGGAAAAAAAAAAAAAAAAAGAGCTTGTTCATGTAAAGAGATGAATTTATGATTTTTTTTCTTTGTGGAAGATGATATTAAAAAGAGGAAGGTAGTGTGTGCATTTCATCTGTTTGGTTACGGGAAAAAGAACCTGAAAGCAGTATTTAGAGAAATCCCATGTCAAGTTTAAAGTGTACAACTTATTGCATTACCATCTTCTTTTGGCTGAGTTTCCAGTTCATGCTATGTAAGGGTATGTTCGTTTTGGGCTTACAGTGAGTGTGGGAAATCCGGACTATTAAGTCCTAGGATTTCAAAATCTAATGAATAGTTAAGATGTATGTTTGTTATGAGATTTTATAGGGTGAGATGGTGGAAATGATGATTGATGTAATATTATTATATTATTTTGAATGTATTGGAAGAATAAAAAAGTAGATGATGTGAGTGAATTGAGAGAATAAGAGGTAAAGTAGTAGTAGATTATGAGGTAGAGTAGGATTAATAAGATTTCAAGATCCTTACTTTAATTCTCAAAACAAATGGGAGTTTGAGATTGTAAAGTCCAAAGTCCGCCGAGATAGTCGCTAAACGAACATACCCTGATAGATGTGGTTTTTACGTAATGACATTGTATAATCTGCTGAAGAATGATGCATAATGAAGCCATTATCCATGTTTGTTAAAACGTGACCGCAAAGTAGACTGCATGTAACCATTCTCCCAATTAATACCGAGGAATACAATTAGAATTTTAACATTTTACTGGAATAACAGTTCATATGTTTATAAGGCAAGATCCGCAATCATCAAGCATATTTATCCGCAATCATCAAGCATATTTATCTGCATGTCACTGAATTCTAATACCTTTTATTTGATATTTATTTTCAGAAAAATGTATGAATAGATATGTGGACTATCTGAGGCAACTCCATCTCTTGCTTTAATATGTGAACAGAAAACTGCGGTCAATAAACAGATAAGTCATTAATCTAATTAATCTTTTCGATATAATTATTTATGCATGTGTAGTGTGATTGTGTGCCCTAAACAAGAGATGTTCTTTTTGCATCGTTCACTAATACACATTTGGGTTTGGAGAGCTGTGAAAAATGACCTTGGAGAGCTGTTATAATCGCTCTCCAAGTAACAGCTGTCCAAGCTTAGACAGCTGACAAAAAACCGATTTTCAAGAAATCGCACTTGGACAACGGTTTTTAACCGCATTGCAAGGTTTCACTTGGAGAGCGGTTTTCAACCGCTGTCCAAGCATATACACTTGGACAGCGGTTTTTAACCGCTCTCCAACACTTTTTTCCAACACTTTAAAAAAAAAAAAAAAATCGATTTTTAGGCATGGACCCACTAAACGTCTCATATATAAGCCACCAAGTCTCCCAATTAATTAAGGCAATTATTCGCTCCCACGGGGGACCGAACACGGGACCTTGGGCGCATGAGCGGGGATCAATTTCGCTCTGACACTTGCTTTCTTGCATTTACTTAATGAAATTAATTCTATATGTTCTAAAAATCGTTTTTTCTTACAATTTTTTTTTAAATTTTTTATTTCAATTATCTTATTTATTAATTCAATCACATTTTTATATAATAATTTTTTTATATAAATTTAAATTTAAATTAAATTAAATTAAATTAAATTAAATTAAAATTATATTTTTTACTTGTACTTTTTTTTAACTACCTTTCTTTTAAACTTGTAATACTTTTCCTTCTAAACAATTAATATTTTTCTATCAAAATAAATAATATTTTTCTTTAAACAAGTAATACTTTTTCATCTAAACAAAGTAATACTTTTCTTTAAACAAGTTATATCTTTCTATCTAAACAAGTAATACTTTTCTATTTAAACAGGTAATAGTACTTTTCTATCTAAATAAGTAATACTTAGATAAAATTGAATTAATTTATAAGAATATTAAATATTATAGGTATTAATTTATAAGAATTAATAGTGATACAAGTTCGTAAGTGTAATATTATGAATTTAATATTATGAACAAGTTTTACATAAGGGTTTGTGTTAATCACATTATATAAGATTAATATTAAAAATAAATAACACGAGAATTTAAAGAATAAAATATTTGAATTGTACATAAAAAGAATTTACAAAAACAAAAAAATAAAACAAAAAATACATGCTTTACAAAAAAAAAATAATAATAATAATAATAATTCACTTGGAGAGCGGTTATGAACCGCTCTCCAAGCTTTACCTTGGACAGCGGTTCAAAACCGCTCTCCAAGTACCCTTGCACAGCGGTTATGAACCGCTGTCTAAGCTTTGATCTTGGACATCGGTTTTTAACCACTGTCTTTTTTTTTAATAGAACCGCTCTCCAAGGGACCACTTGGAAAACTATTCGAAAAAAGGGCTGTCCAAGTGGAGCTCTCCAAGCTCAAATGTGTAGTAGTGTATAATTATATTTTGACTTTTACAAAATATCTCAAAATATTAGCCTCAATGTACATATTTAGATGCACAAAAATCTATTTAAATGTACTACTAAGCATTAAATGATTTATATATTAGATAAACATTTTTCCTCTTTTTCTTTTCATACACATAATAAATCAAGTGTTTTCATTTGCAGAAAAAGTAATACTTTTTGCATCTTGGTGTCTTGTTAGAAGCAACGACTGCTAGGTTCTATACTCTTAATATTTTTGTCTATTGCTTTATGTTGTTCAAGTTGTTTTACTTCAATATAAATTGTTATTCATAAATTTCCTGCTTACTTTTTTTCACATCTCACTTTGATAAAATTCTTTGGACTTCCACTGGTGCCTAAAAGTTTCATGAAGATATTTCAGTTAGCTTACAGTGCAGTCTTTCAATAAATTGGGTTGATACTGCTGCTTTTATATATTTATAGATTATCAATGTATCAAACCTACCAAGCAACATCAATAGAAGTAATTTCCATTACCTACTTCCTTACTTCCAATCAAATGGACCCTTAGGTTATTAATATTTCATTTTGAATCCACTTATTGATATAAAAAATATTTAAAATTTATGTTTCGCTTTTGGGTTACAGTTCTTAGTTTCTTACAATACGATGAAATGACCAAATTTTACATATAATATTAGAGAAATAAAAAAAGTTCTAATTTTATTATTTTTAAATTCAAATGGTGACAAGTGTCATGATGTGAAATCAAATGAAGCTTCACACAAATCTTCAAGTTTATATTTTTAATCAACTATATATTTTATGATTTATTATCCTTTCAGTTTAATAGAAATGTATTTATATTTCTTTGAAAGTGCATATGTGTACTACAGCGACTATTTTGGTGGAATTATAGTTGGAATTGATACAATTCCTCAATTCCTTTCAATTTGGAATACGGGGAGTATCCGGCACACTGTGGTTGCACTAAGGCCGTGTTTTGAAACACTTAAAACAGCTTCTAGAAGCACTTATTTTCAAAAGCTGTGAGAGAGCTTTTGAAAATAAGTGTTTCTGGAAGCTGTTTTAAGTGTTTCAAAACACTACCTAAAGGTGGTGCAGAATGTATTCCACGCGCAAGTGTGTTTGACCTGGACTCACTGAGTTGATTCAGTCATGACTCATGATGTCTTCCTCTTTGCTTACTTGGAAAGTGTCATGAAAATAATAGTCTTAGGAGGTGCTTCGTAAAACTTATCATGAATGGAAAGATAAAGGAAATGGAAAGGGAAATTAAAGAACTAAACTATCAAAGTCATACATCTTAAACTGGTGTGAGGTACGTAGAATCCTTATTTTAGGAAAATCAAAGTTATAGCAGTATAATTTTAAACACATATTATGACTTTGATTCTCATGTCTTAACTTCAAACTCTCCTAAATGATACTTATTTATTTTCGAAATAATAATTTGAAACCATTTTTTTGCATTTCAACTTGAGCAACATTTCGGCATGTAAATGGTGCAGTTTTAACACAATTTTGACTAAAGTAGGTGTTTGATAAAATTTATTCATACTAGAAATTTATATCAGTACACTTATAAATTAATATCATAACACTTATCAACTGATATCTCTACACTTGTAAACTTAGATCATAACATTAAATGCTATAAGTACTAGTTTATAAGAGTAGTGATATCAACTTATAAGTGTAATGATAAATATTTCATAGTATGGACAAGTTTCAAAAAAAAATTATGTCAACCAAGTTATTATTTTAAATATTTTATGAATTTGTCGACGTAGAAAAAGGTGAGCGAAAATATTTGTTTATTAAAGAAGTACTATAATATTATTGAGTACATAGCTACAAACTAATATTTGGTTATACATGAATTGATACATCTCATTATAATTTTTCTAAATGAATCAAACTAACTTTGATCAAAATTGCACCAATTGCGTAGAATTTTTTGCCACTACAATTTTTATATTGTGCATAGATACAATTAATTAAACAAAAGAAAAAAAACACAAGGGCAATTAAATTACAAGATATGCACAATATTTATTACATGATCATAGAGGGACTTTGCATGAGCACCGTCCTAGTTAACTAGCAACAAACATTTTCCTCAATGAGCTTCACAAACTCACCAAAATCAATCCTTCCATCACCATCATCATCAAATGCCATTATCATTCTTTGGCATTCTTGTTGAGATAACCCCTCCATACCTAAAGAACTCATCACTCTCTTCAACTCCTTTGCATCCACAAAACCATCATTATTCTCATCAAACACCCCAAATGCTTTTCTAACATCATCTAAATTGACCTCACTCTCATCAAACATGTTCACAATCTCATGTGACATAATCATTGGCTCTTGAACCGTACCATCATTCTTTAACCCTAGCTTCTCCATCACCATCTCCACGTCGTCTCTCGTGAGCTCGATCGTCGTGCATGGTCTTGAAGTCGATGCATGATCATGCACGATGTCGTTGCTCGTGTCAGAAAGTTGACACAGGCTGAAAAATGGATAAGATAGTAGACGAAATACGAGTCGAAAAAAAGAGTAGAAATCTTGGAGTGTGATGATCCAGCTATAGAAAATGCAATATGCGATGATGAATATGAATGAAGCTACATTTGTTGCTATGCTGATGATGAGCTCAGATACTGACTTTTTTGAATCCATATTTTATTTTCAATATTTTTGTTTTTGTTTTTCAATTATATGAAACAAGTTAGTTGCATGGATAACGATTATATAGACATTTTGGTTTAAATAACAAATGTTGGGAATTTCCTAGAAATTTAGACCAAATTATGTAGTAAAGTGACAGAAAGTGACCCTAGATAGGGATGACAACGGGGCGGGTTTAGCCAAACCCGTAACCCGCCCCACCAAATTTTTTGACAACCCGTAACCCGCCCCGCCCCACCGGGTTTTTGAACCCGCTTTACCCCGCCCCGCCCCGTGAACCCGGCGGGTTTAACCCGCCCCGCGTCCAATTTCATTTTTTCCTACATTTTTTAATTCATACTCCCAACTTCATACATATTATTCCTAAAAAATAACACATTAATTAGAATCATTCAAATTATAACAAATAAAATACCTAATTTCATAATCAATCTCACATCATAGAGCACAAAATTCAAAAGTTTTAATCAATCCCACATCAAAGAAGATTATTTAATGGGACATTCACTGAATTAGCTCTAGTTCCTTCTTCAGACTCCATCTATTTTAAAAAAGATAGATATGTTAGTATTTTAGAAAAATAAATAAATATGAAAATAAATAAATAAGCAAAAAAATAATTTATCTCTACCTCCAATTCATACAATTATTTTGCAGTCCTCCAATTCATACAATTAATACTTGAATTTGTATTATTTGGGTGAATTAATTGAAATTTGTTTTGAATTATGTACATTAAATATCTACTCATTCTAATTTCTTCTCAATCTAAGCTAAAGCACTTATTCGATAAAAGAAACTGATAAATCAAAGAAAGAAACAATTCAAACAATTCACCGTGAAAGAAATAAACCCTATACAAAATACATTTAATTTAATAAAAAATTATAGAATTAATATATATTTATATATGCGGGACGGGTCCGGTGTGGGTTTACCTAAAACCGTAACCCGCCCCGCCCCGGCAAAAAACCCATTTGACCGGGTTTAACCCGCCCCGAAACTCATTTGACCGGGTTTTAACCCGCCCCATCCGGGGCGGATTCGTGACGGGTCCGGGTTTTAACCTTCCCCATTGCCATCCCTAACCCTAGATGCTTTAATTAGTTTTTTCATCGTAGAATTTCGTGGTACATAGCTTAAGGAGGGAGAATCCAATGACAATTGCTTAAATAGTTGTTAATTAAAATAATTGAATTAAAAAAATATATATAATAAAAATTTATGTGAAATCGTCCCAACGCCGCGAGTGACACAATTTCAGTGAAGGTCGAATTGGTGTGGTATAAACTATAAATAACATTTTGTAACAATATAATTGATGTGTTATAAATTATATAATGTCATAGCTGGAATTAATAATTGTTTCTT
Organism: Stenogyne calaminthoides; assembly: GCA_037126765.1. Lineage (NCBI taxonomy): Eukaryota > Viridiplantae > Streptophyta > Magnoliopsida > Lamiales > Lamiaceae > Stenogyne > Stenogyne calaminthoides. The sequence goes on from JBBCBC010000038.1 coordinate 3,902,757, forward strand.
TGAGAGCATGATAACATGTATGTGAACTACATAATTTAAGTCGTTTATTTTGGACTTTGTTTCTTTTTTAAGTTGTCCATATGTTACCGTTGAATTTGGTTTGGATTTCTTAGAATTTAAATATTGGTAAAGTCTTTTTATGTATCCAAAGCAACGCATATTTAAATGCATTTTTTAAATGCGCAACTTATTTTATTGAAATGTTCAATTTATTTACAGTGAAACGTTCAACTTGTTTAATATAAAAAAATAACATTTTAGTGTAATTAAATTGAACGTTTCAAAAAAATAAACTGTCCAATTTAAAAATACACTTAAATTGCATGAAGACCTACTCTTAAATATTAGAACTTGAGAGTGTTAGTTGGGTTATGAGAGTATTGACATTTGAAAACAAGTGCTATGTTGTGTATTATTTGTTAACTGATTCTTATATGCATTCAGGTGTACCGTGCACTCATTGTGCATTTTGGAAATCGTGCAATTTATTATACTGGAAGATTAGATTTATTTATATTGAATCGTGCAACTATTAGTATACGGTGCATTTGGATGCACATGAGACCCGATCTTATTTGTTTATTCGGTTAACCAAAAACCGGCCAAACGGTGTTTGCATATATGTTTCGGGTTTAGATTTTTTTTTTAAAGTTAATTAATTACAATAGTTTCTTAAGATAATTAATTACAATAGTTTCTTCTACCACCGGGCATGTGTCAACATCATTTCGTTTCGTTGTAGACCAGAACCGTAACCATTACAAGAGGGGGACCATCCGAAATCGTAACTCGGAACTGTAACCGCCGCAACCGGAACCATAACCACCATAAGAGGGGAACACCACCCCACCACAAGGAAAACCACTACAAGAAAGAATAAATTTTCCCTTTCCGTGTCTCGAATCCAAAACCTCGAGTCTTAAATGGTGGAGCTCTAACCACTTAAGTTATCCACGCTTGACTTTTCGGGTTTAGATTTTGATAAACATTACTTGTTCAAATAAGAATTGGGAATTGAGAGTTCTATAACCATAACTCCTAGTACCAATCCAAAAACCAGGATTTTTTAAAGACTTGGAAGCAATTATTTGAGGTTAAAGATAGTACTTTATTATTTTAGTTTTCACATTTTTTTAGAATGTCAAATGTGACATCATATGTTAATATGTAGGGTGTGTTTTGAAACACTTAAAACAACTTTAAAAAACATTTATTTTTAAAGTTATTTTTCATAATTTTTAAAAATAAATATTTCTAGAAACTGTTTTAAGTGTTTCAAAATACATCCACATAGTGAAACGGAATAGGAAAAAGCAGCACGGTAGATTAATCAAAACACAATTTTCAGTTTGGTTTATCACTAACTCCACTTGCCATTCTTTTCCTTAGTAAAGTTCCATAGGAATGAGCCCTCATTGGAGTAGTTATTCTGTAAATTCAAGTTTAACGTAAATTTTTTTTTTTCGAGTGTTAGTGTTATGTGTAATCAGCATATATATGAAGTAAAAATTTTAAATAGTCACTTTATATGCATAACATTACCAGTCATTATATATAACAGTGACATTATATAAATATAACATTAATATTTAAAAGGAAAAAGTTCAAATAAATTCGGGTTCACGTAAATTTTTGCAGATAAATTAAAAAAAAGGGCATAATATTATAGATTTATCCACGGCATGTGAGGCTACACAGCTGAGTACAACTCTCTATTGCATTTTTATTTTTAAATACGTGAATTAAGTTATCTCAAAAATTGAAATTTTCAAAATATATACCCCCTCCGTCCCGATCTTGTTTACACTATTTCAGTTTTGGACATCCTAATTTTGTTACATTTCCTTAAATGGAATTAGTCACTTTATACTTTATCATTTTATTACATAAAATACTAATAAACGACTCTCTCTACCCATAATACTTTATCACATAAAATACTAATAAACAATTTTTTCTATCCTAACATTTTATCACTTTATCATTTTTTCTTAAACTCCGAACACATAGTAATTGTGTAAACAAGATTGAGACTGAGGGAATAGAAAATAAAACTTTACACGGGAAAAATCGAAATGATGGGAATTAAACCAAAATAGTCTCATAACTTTGCACCTTTATTGAAATAGTCTCATAATTATCAACTTTTCCAATTTAGTCTCACATGTCCAAAACGAAGTCGTTTTGGGCTATTCTGAGCGACCTCCGGCGCTATGAGATTAAATTGAATAAAATTAAATTCATATGAAACTAAATTGAAAAAGTTGATAATTATGGAACTATTTCAATAAATGTGCAAAATTATGAGATGATTTTGATTTAAATCCATCAAAATGATTAATGCGCGAACAGGTCATGTGAAAGGTTCTTGGCTGGGTCATGAAGAGCACTAGTTAGCATGCATAGTGGCTGTTGACTTGACTTGGGATGAAGACTTGATAAGTCTTCAAAAGTGGTGTAGAAAATTTCTCTTAAACTTCCAATCTTGTCAATTAATGTAACTACTTGCATTCATAGGTCATTGTCCCATTGTCATATAGACCACTTCAACATTTACTCTCATTGTATGTAGGAATTTTGGAGGTGAGAGATATTAGGAACTATATAAAAAAAAAAAAAAATTCTCACCTATTTATAAGTTCGAGCTTTTAGATGACACATTTTTTTTAAAAGACACCTCAAAATGGTGTTTATTGGATATAAACATTTTAATTCCACACCTCCCTATAAATCAGACTTTTAATGAAAGAAAATTGAGTTTTTGCACTTTTGGTCCCATGAACCACTCTATGTTTTCAATCTAGTCCCACATCTGGCAGAATTAGTCTCACATTAATTTTAAATTTTAAATGTGGTCCCAAAATTAACGAAATTGACAAACTTGATCCCAAAAACAGACGGCGCTTGACGGGAGTCCGTAAACCCCAAAACCCGCACCGTTTAATCCATAATTAACCTGTCTTAAATATTAATCTGTGTTAACTAATTAATCTTGCACATGAACAAAAAAAAAAAACCATTAAACATTTTATCACTTATTTTACTTCTTCACACTCTACATTTTTCCTCACACGATTCACTAAACTCAGATGGTCTTTCCCTAAAAACACTCAAATCTGCCATTGTTAAGGGCATTTCCAACCCTCCCAACTCAAATTACAACTCAAAAACCCAAATTTGCCACCAAATTTGCCTCCAACAGTAAATCATTTCCAACCATTAAACTCAAATTTTAACTCAAATAAGAATATTCTAAGAATATTCTTAACTTTATCCATTTAATTTTTTATTTTATCTAACATTTATTTATAATTAAATTATAATTTCGTATTTACATTTAAACTAAACAAAAAAAATGGCAAATTTAATAAAAAAATATTAAAACACATTGGTTCAATGATATAAAATATTCTTACAAAAAACAAATTATATAAAATACCATAATTCAAATACATGAGTCATCATAATTACATAGCAATACAATAAATAAAATTGCATTTAAAATAACAAAATATTGAAATAATTTAAAAATTAGTAAAAATAATAATAATTACATTTAAAATAACAAAATAATACATAATATTGAACTAATGTGTAAAAATTAGTAAAAACAAAAAATACACATAATTAAACCCTTAAAACAATACACAAAAGAATTAAAAAAAAAGATTTGAGGTTGTGAATAGTTTTGAGGCAAATTTGCCTTAACACTGTTCACAAATGGCAAATTGAGTTCCCTTTTGAGTTGCCATTGGAGTGGCTTTTGCGGCAAATCAGCCGTTTGCCACTAAATTAGCGTCTCGGTTGGAGACGCTCTAAAGACCAATTATCTATTATCTTCAACAATCTACACATTTGCAGTGAACACCAGAGTGTAGAGGAAACTGCAAAGCACCATCAATGGCGGAAAAAGCCCCTTCAAAAACAAAACCACCTCATCTCCGCCGCCTTCGGCGTCGCGGCCGCAGCACCAGAAATCCGCCGTCCAGAAGTCAGGCGCCTCCAGGAACTCCAAACCGAAGCTGCGCGACCCCCTGTTCAGAAATCGTTTTGAGAGAGAAAAAAACGAGGGTTCTCAAGAAAAACCCTAAAATTGCCAGAAAATCTGAGTACGAATTGGAGCTGCTCGACCAGTACACGACGGAGGCGGAGGCGGAGCGGCTCGACCTCTGCCGCCAAGTCCAGGCTTCTGTTATGTGCGTTGCGAATTGGTGTTTCTGGTTTTCGATTTATGTATTGCGTTTCGTTTACAATTTTCCTGTTGCTCTGGTTGTTTATTCTTTCGTTTCACCGCTCTCGTGAAAGTGTAGTTGCATTTTTCTTGTCTTTATCAGTTTCTTTGTGGTGTTGGAATGTGACCTGAGAGTTGATTCTTGGTTGGGAATCGATTTTTAGATGAATTGAATTGCTTGTTTTGGGGTGATTTCAGCAGGGGTGAACCATTCTTAGTTGGGGAAGTATGTTGATCTTCAGTTCTTTGGGAGTAGTTTCAGTTTTCATTGTTCCGGAGGAGGAATGGGGGAAAAATGGGGATAATTTGAGTCGGCTGTACGGGGTGGGCTCCTCGAAGTCGAATGGGGAAGGGCTGAGGTTTAGGGTTTATGTCAAAGGTTTGATGGAGAGAATGGCAGGCGGTATTGGTGTGACGATATGCGACGAGAATGATGGGTTGGTGTTTGAGTTGATTAAGGGTTTGAGTGGGAAAGATCAGCAAGTTAACTAGAAGATGGTTGAGTTGAAAGGTCTGATTGAAGGGCTTGATGCTGCGTTGATGCTGGACATGAAGAGGGTTACCTTATAATGATAGTCAGAAAGGTCTGCATTGTTCTATTTTGGTCAGTATTCAATCTGTTCAAAATCAATTGCTCATAAACAAAAATATCTTAATCAAGAATGACGATTTAAGTTGTTTACAAATCATTTGTCTTCTTAATTTGGATGATGCAATGCTCCAAGAGTCTTAAGTATTAAGATCTAGTAGTATAAGTATATTTGTGTTCTGTTTTTGTACTTATGTTCCTTGTAAGTGTATATATATATATACACACACACATTACATCTGGTTTTAGAATCTTTAATTTCACCGTAATTGATTAAAAAGGTTTTTGTTATTGATTTTGATCAAAACAATGGTGCAGTGCTCTTGTTCTTGTATTTGTTTTCCCACAATTTTGAGTTTTTTTGAACGGTTGAACCTATGGGACCATATGTGAAAGTGGGACCAGGTAGGTTAAGTGGTTAATTTTGTATTAATTATGTTGCATAACTTATGAGACAAAAAATGCAAGTAGTTGAAAGGTGATTAAGTCTTAAATGCGCATTAATTATGTCCCATAACGTTTGGGACCAAATCTGCAAGTGGATTTAACGGTTTCTGTTACGGTGGGACCACATTTGAAAATTAAAATTTGTGTGGGACTAGTTCTGACAGAGGTGAGACTAGATTGAAAATATGGTGTGGTTCATGGGATCAAAAGTGCAAAAAACTCAAAGAAAATTATTTTATGATAGTGAGGGAAAGTATTGAGAAACTATATACAAAATAATTAATTCCTCACCTAAGTTTGAGTTTTTAGATGAGACGAAATTCTTTTAAAAGGTACCTCAAAATGTTGTTTATTGGATATAAATATTTTAATTCCACACCTCCCTATAAAACAGACTTTTAATGAAAGAAAATTCTTTCATGATATCAGAATTAAACACGTCCAAGTCTTGGTTCAATCATGTTAAAAGTAATTTAACCCATATTAAATTGTTCACTTGATGAATCTTCTCATCCAAAAAAGAGTGTTAGACACCTGACATCTTCCTATAAGTTAGAATTTTAAAATGAAGTTGAATTCTTTCGTGATGTATAAATCGTGACATTTGTAAATATATAACATTTCTAATTTATTGGAAAAAGATCGTTAATGACAGTTTCAATCGTTAATAACATTTCTAATTTATTGGAAAAAGATCGTTAATAACAAACTGACAAAAATCGTTAATAACAAAAAAAGTCTTCTCCATCCCCATTAAAACTTTTATGGTCCCGATTTAAAATCAATGTGCAAACTTAGGCCCATTTGCAAACTGACAAAAAAATACTCACCTCTCAAATGTAAAAGGATCTTCATAGTAAAAAATAAATGTCAGATTAAATTATCGAACCACGAAAAATAGTGAGCATGGTGTGGTCCTAGTGCTATGCGTCGGCATGTTAATGTAGTTGCGGAGAGATAATACGAGAAAGGTAAGAAAAACAACTAAAGAAAAGCACGAAAATAATAAAAGGGAACCAACTAGGTGGAGTCAATGGGTGAGAATTGCGAACTTAGACGATGATCAACTTACAAAAATAAAACAAATGAATTAATAAAACTATCCTAGTTCATTTCTTAATCGAGAGATAAGGGCAATCACTTAAAATTACATCAATTCGTACTGAATAAGCCTAGAATCAATGTATCAAATTAAACACTTAGAATTGAAGATGATGAAATGGCATGTTCCCACCCGAGTAATCACACAACTAGGGGTTCTACCTAGCTACACTATCTATCTATTTATTCTAACCCCTAGTCATGCTTTTCCACCCATATACTAGGGCCCAAGCTCCTGATCCCTTCATTAATCACTCAAATTCTCATTCAAATAATCAATGTAAATTGATGGGATTCTAATGAAATTTACCCAACTCTCATTGAGATAAACCAATATCCACTCAAATTAGACAACCTCAACTCACACCCATACATATTAGCACAACTATCCAACTCTCGTTGCAACAATCAAGCCTCAATGTATGAACTAATATAAGAAATCATGCAATCGAATAATGAAAACCCACCAACCTAATCAAACAATTAAAAAAATGAACCAAAACAATTAAATCAAAACATAAGCTCAAGATTCACAAATATCACATCTTCCAAAACACTAAGAGTTTAGCTCATAATTTTACAATCCAAAATCAAATAATAGAATTTAGAATGTAATACACAAAACTAATGAAAAATATAAGAAATAAAGAAAATAATGAACCCTAACAGACATTTTGTGGGAGGACCCTCTTTATTCTTGCACCTCAAACTCCTCTCTTTGAGTGCGTGTAGAGACTCTCAAAACCTAACCCTAATTTTTCTCTACTGAAATTATGAAAAGTGGCGAATTGTTCTGGAATTCTGGAATGCGCTACCTCTGTTTTTATATTGCTGCCTCTCTTGTAAAAAATCATGGGCCGCAATTTACTATGACTAAGTGGGCCGAAAATAAATAGAAGATGGCCCAATCCTTTTTTTTCCTTCAATTAATCAAAATTCGGCAGCATCACTGGAGTTGGAAAAAATGAATGGCATTGAACCATGATGGGACCCACTGTTTCAGCTGCTTGCTTCCAACTCGCCACGGCTGATGCATTACTTGAAATAGGCCCACAAAATTAATTGCAAGTGGTCAACTTCTCCTGTATCGGCCGCTAGAATTAGGCCTCGAAAATTTGGCCCATTTTCATTTTCTTCTCAATTTTTCTTCGATTGACCTCAATAAATAATAGGCAAGTGTTTTGCTCCAATTATCCTCAATTTCCTACATAATAACAAAATACTATCTTTTTCGACAATTAAGCATAATTAGTCAATTTTAAAATAAAAAATGCATGAAATTCTATTAAATTAACCAAATATAACACAAGAATTTCGAGCAATTTTCACACTAATCACAAACTCTGTGACAAATGTAGAAGCATTAAGAAAAAAAAAATGAGCCCAATCTTCCACTTGAAAAAAAAAAAGAGTTAGTCTCCCATGAACCATATATATACCGTGAACTTGAATTATTTGACATATTTTACTCAATTCTAACACATTTTTATAAACCACTAAATTTGACCTGTATTATATTCTGAGTATGATCAAATGTTATAAATTAAAAATAAAGTTCATAACATGAACCAGGTTTATACAAGTTTTTATCAAAAAAAAAAAAATTATGCACAATCCCATTGAAATTGCAAACACGCCCTTAGTGAAGACAACTCAGATGCCCGTCTTACACTTTCGTTCATGTTGTAAGGGGAAAAACTTGATTGCCACCGAGTGTACAACATCTACTTTGTACGATATTAGGGGATGTTTTAAACATCTATTTATTGGAATAGAAGTGCTTATTTTTTAAATTGGTATGATCCAATTTTTTTAAAAATAAAATAAGCACTTCTAAATTTCCACTTGGATCGTAAGACACACCCTAGGAATGGGGTCTTGAGCTTCATTGCTAGCCGAGTAAATTTTTATGCTATTCTTATGTTTGATTTGATATTGTAAGGCCCTGCTGGTTCGCAGGATTAGTCGGGATTAGCGGTGTAATTTCAAGTAATCGATTGTTTGACTCGCTGAACGAGCCTCATGATACATTTTCAGTCTCGATATAAAAATATATTTTATTCCTATATTGTGGAAAAAGTATATTCCATGTTGAAGGTGGGACAGAATCAATCACAAATACAATATTACAATATTGTCCTCGGACGAGTACTTAACATGACAAATTTTATATCAAGTGGAAGATATTTTTTAGATTTCAATAGGTAACTCATCTAATCATTCAATCCAAACATAAACATTAATTTTTTAATATAAGATTTAAATATACAATTTTACGATTCAAATGTATATCTTGATTTAAACAATTCAATCAAATTATACTCAACCGTATCTGATTCCATCGTAACAAATCAATCAAATCTTGTAAAGCAAATGAGGCTTATGGGTTAAAGTACCCTTTTACTACAATGATGATTCTTAATATAATTCATTTTATCGATTAAAAAAGAAAGAAAAGACGAATTAATAATTTTATAAGTTTCAACTTTTTAGATAATATGTAATGCAAAAGTTTCACTAACTGCACCTGTAATAATCGAAGAACACAATTTTAGATTATTATTTTTTCCTTACCAACACGATTTTAGATTTTAAAGGGGCTTTAAATTGAAGGAAAAAAGAACATACATGAAAACAAAAAATGAGATCACATATTTTATAATTGATTTTCATTTTGTATTTTGAAATATAGATGAATGACACATGAAATAACAAAAAATATCCAACGAACCACGAGATCATAATTAGTGTTACACTTTGTATTCCATAATATGGATGGATGACACGTGGAATAATACAAAATATCAAAACGAACGATCATATTCTGGGTCCATGTGTTAAAGATTCAGAAATGTGAAACACTAAGGGTCCATTTGGATGGGTGAATTTGGCCCAATGGATTTATAAATCCATTGCCAAATCCAAGTTGTCGTTTGGATAGAAAATAAATAAGAGGATTTACAAATCTTTATTTTTTAAATCTGTGATTTTCAAATCATCTGATTTTAAAATACTAATTTTACATACAATTCGATGGATTTACAAATGACTCCTCAACTAGTGTCATTTATCAAATCCTTCCCACCGCCTCTCTCGCTCAATCTCACACTACCAGGTATTCTCTCCCTCTCCTCCTCACACTCTCTTTCTTCTCCCTCTCCAGGTATTTCTCGTCCTCTTGCTCTCTCTCTACTTCCCCACACTTTCTCTCCTCTATTATATGGTTGTAAATCTGTAAATTTCCTTTATCGGTTCATTGTGCGTGACATTTGTGGATTTTGTTATTTGATTGTAATGATCGGTGTTGAAATAGCAGAATTTTGAAATATTGTGAACTAGAAATCGTAGGATTATATGTAGATGTGTAATTGAATTTCAACTTGATGTTTGTTCTGGTGAAAATTCTTGGATCAGTTTTTTCGGATTTACTCAATTTTTGTGTAGTATAGACTCGCTTTAACATTTTCTATACCTTTTTTCAGTTAATTAGGAAGAGCACGAAAAGCAGCTCCTCACGAGGTACCATATTATTCTGCATTTGATGATTTTTTGTTCTAGGGTTTCAGGATTTCCCCCAAAAACTTGAATCCCTGGGTATATTCACATAAAATAACATGGCTTGGTGTTAATTTTGTGTTTCTTCTAGTTGTTGGTTGGAAATCCAAATTTTCTGCTTTTATGTAGCTTTTCTTGTGGTGGATTCATATGTTTTGTGTTTATGTGCTCTGTTTTCAAAATTGCATTTCACATCCTTGTACTTGTGCATCTTATATTTTAGATTTAAGGCCAAAAACAACTGCTAAAATGTATAACTTGTTAGTGAATAATGTTTAAAAATTAGGTGCTGCGAAACATAAGAAAGTCTTTTAACTTTAAATGTAACAGATATGCATTCGATTTACTGGTAAATTTGATGTCCCACCATCACCAACAAAGTGTTTTGCACAAGCTGCTACTTTATTCCTGAAATGAAGGGGTACACCACTCAAGTTCAGCAAGTTACTAAGGAATTGGTATCTGAGTTTTTATTAAAAATATCTTTAAAAAAATATAAGAAGTTTAGACAGTAGCAATCAAGGAAAAGTTTTTGAACTTCTATATCTTTCATAATAAGCAGCTTTATTTATTTATGGAAAAATGCTTTCTTAGTACTGTTAAGTTTGTGCAATTATGCTCTCAGGACACTCCATTATCTCGAACTGAATTCCAGCCTGTTAAAAATTCTAGTTTTTAGTCTTATTACAGGCTATAACATGTCAGTAACCAATTTCGAGAGTTAACAGGATGAAATTATTTAAACATAAAAAAAATACAGTTTATTTTCTAGATCAGACATGCATGTATCCTGATATTATATATATGGTACATACTTTCCAGCAATGTATGGATCACCCTTCCATTTGGAATTTCACCTTGTAACTCAAATATATGAATCTGGCATTTACTTGGTTTTATAAGTAATTAGATAGGTTATATGTATGAATGTTATTGTCTTTTAGTTAATGAGATTAGATTAAGTTTCTTTAATTCTCTGAATCTGGTTCTTTTGATTAGTAAAACCAGAGGAACGTTCTTGTTCTTTTGATGGATGTTGTCAATAGAAAACGTTCAAGAGAGGTTTTGAAAAACGATGAAGAAGAGACATAAACCATTTTATCTTTGTTGAGTTTTCTGATGATCGTCATTGGAGCTTGGTACCATGATAGATACTTTGTCAAGGAGATCCCAATGAGTTATGACAAAAGAGTTCATCAAAGGCAGCTTTGGATGATATGTTTAAGTCGTAACTCTACATGTTTTACGCAGTTGCGGGTGAATGTAAGAACATTCAATAGATTGTGTGATTTACTATGCAAAGAAGGGGGATTAATCACTTCAAGACATGTGACAATACAAGAAATAGTTGCACTTTTCTTGCATGTTCTTGGGCATGATCAAAAAAACAGTACTGCCTCAACTACATTTGTCCGGTCTGGGGAAACCATAAGTAGGCAATTCCATATTGTGCTACGTGCAATTTTAAAATTGGAAAGCTTTACCTTAAGCAACAAAGTGAAGCTGAGAGCTGGAGATGGTTCCCGGTAATTATATATTAATCATATTTAATATCATTTGAATATATGCCTTAGACTTACAATACTATTGTGTAGAATGTAGTAGGGGCCTTAGATGGGCCATATGTTCATCTTACTGTTCCAGCAAAAGATCGTAGCAGATACAGAAATAGGAAGGGTTTTATAAGTACTAATGTTTTAGGAGTGTGTGATGCTAATTTAAAATTTATATATGCACTACCTGGATGGGAGGGATCAACTTCAGACGCATGAGTACTACGTGATGCTTTACAGAGACCTTCTGGCTTAAAAGTTTCTAGAGGTAGGTTAAATTTTTTTGTCAATACGTTATTTCTTAATATTTAAGTTAAATACCTGATAGTTTTAAACTTTCCAACTTTTCTAGACCAATATTTTCTTGTGGATGAGGGTTACACAAATGGTCCGGGGTTTCTTGCCCCATATAGAGGGACTCGATACCATCTGAATGAGTGGAGAGGGAACACTCCAAGAAATTACAAAGAACTATTCAATCTTTGACACTCATCGGCAAGAAATGCAATAGAGAGAGCTTTTGGCTTACTAAAGAAAAGATGGGCTATTTTGAGGAATGGAAGTTTTTATGATGTGAAGACTCAAATTAGAATCATCAATGCATGTTTTATTTTGCATAATTTTGTGCGCGATGAGATGTCGGTTGATCCTTTATTGGTCGAGGTTGATAGAGAATTAGCTGAATAAGATACAATTGAAGATGATGATTCAAGTGTTGAAGAACAAATAAGAGTCGTTAAAACTACAGTAGAGTGGATAGCTTTTCGGGACAATCTTGCTAAGCAAATGTTCGAGGAGTATCAAGCTAGACGAGCATAGTTCGTTCATATTTTGTTTAAAACATTTGCTAGCATTTTTCTTATTTGAGTTCAATGTTAAAATGATATGGTGGTTTGTTTTGTGCATATGAGAGTTTACGAGATTAGTGATTTACCTTTCTATGTGATATGGATTAGGTACTACTTGAGCACATAACCCAAGGACTTATTTGATGGTTTTAATCATAACTTTTGGGATTTCTAATGGAACACTTCTTGTTGCTTTATTTTTGCATTATTTTGTGTAGAAATTGCATTCATGGTGACATGTACAAGATTAAAACTTGTAGTGGTGTTTCTGTTCATACTTGCAGTTGTAAATACCTAGCACTTGCGACTTGCGAAAGATATCTATGCAATGACATGTGTATAACTATGTTGTATATAGGGCATTCACCTTAAAGCATCACGAATTTGGTGTTTATTGTTACTTTATTTTTGCTAGATTTGCCTGTTTAGATTTATTAGTTTGGTCTATATTAATTATTTCCAGATGTATGAAATTTTTCATGGACAATGGGGAATGACTTTCTGTAATCACATATTCTGAGTAAGATTTATTCAAAATTGTATGAAAACTGTAACTCTGTGTGCAAGGTTTTCATGATTTGGTCTCTAGGGGTTGAATTTATTTTTGTAAGCTATATTGTGGAGAGGAAAACTTATTGGACTATGTTGGAATCGATATTTTTACCTCGAGTTATTTGTACACGTCAGAGGGACACGTGTATCGATAAATTATTAAAATAACCACGTCCGATTGAGAGGTGTTCGCCTTGATAATGATTGTCAACCATACAAGTATGCTCGCCCTGCCAACCGCTCGCCCTGCCAACCATACAAGTATGCTCGCCCTGCCAGCCGTACAAGCGTGCTCGCCAAGTCTGGCGAGCATTATATTCATTCTTGTATGCTCGTTAAGGACAATGTTCATGTACCAATGACATGGTCAAAGGGGAGAGCAGAGAAATCGGTCGGGCAAAAGTTGATACAAAGGGCATATGAGATAAAAACCAAGTCACTAACTGAACCATCTGGACGACAAGGAGAATGCTTTATAAGCAGGTAAATCCAAAGGTCAACCAGGGAGACGAAGTTGAAAAAGTGGCAGCATCACATGAGTTCTCATAAGACACGAAATCTCCAGCTCATGTTTGCCAAACCAGCACATGCTTGTCAAAGTACTATAAGTAGAATCAAAAAGAGCAAAAAGAGGGTTCAGAAAAATTCCCAAGTACTCACACATATTCTCCAAATCACCATCTTTCATAGAAGGAAGTTTTCACCACGAGTAGTATTGTGTATTGTATACTTGAACCTCGCAATATAACATCCCTGACTTGGAATGCCCCCAGAGTAGTCATTTATTGATGAACTGGGTCAACAATTTCTTGTTATTTACTGTAATATTGTACACGTACTTATTTTGTTTGTGATTTGTTTTAAAATTAGCCACATAGTATTCTCATTAAAAAACGACTTGCAACAATTGGCGCTAGAAGGAGGGTGGTAGATAGCCGAGGCAGAAAAAAGAAATATAATGCCTCAATCTAGGAATACTCAAACGGAAAAATTGGGACACAACCGATTTCACAAATTTAAAGAAATTCAAGCACAACCTCAAGAAAACGAGACGGTGGAAACCATCAGGCTGGAAGAAATTGCCAGTGATCCAACAGCAACAACAAAAGCCATTACCTTTTTGCTAAAAGCGCAGAAAGAAAGAACTGATAAAGAGTTGGCCAAGTTAAAAGCTCCAAATGATGATGATCGGCGATCGAAAACTTTTGATAGCGATCAAGTAAAAAAGAAAGCTGCACAAACGCAGGTTGAAAAAGAGGCAGGAAGTCAGCCGGATGAAGAACAACCCTAAGCTTCCAGACAATCAACGTTTGAACGTTTGAGAGTATTAGCAAAAGAACGTATTGGTGAGCATAGACGTCGTGTTGGGGAATAAGTTGCACAGATCTATTCGGGGTGAATATTTAAATACAAATTTAATTCTTATAATTATTACTAGCATGAATTAATCCTATATTAATTCAAATAATAATCCAACAACAAATCATGCATATAATTAATTCACGTAAATCCTACGCATGCGGAATTCTACGAGTTTACGTGAACGTACCTCTTGGGATGGCAACGATCTGGCTTATTAGACTAACCAAAAGAACTTCACAAGTATTCCCTTAATCCTTGCTCGACTATCCGGTGGTAGGACACTTGCGAACAATTAACAAAAGGAAAATAAATTATGTTGCACCACCTTTGTGGATTTACTAATTTTTCCAGCATATGGAATTGTACTTGGGAATGAAAGAGTCATCCCCTATTTATAGAGCATAGGTGGTCGAAATTTTGGGAAGAAAATAATGTGGGAAAATCTTTTCTTGATCTCCAAGAAATCTTGAATATATCTCCTATATTCTTTTTCCCATAATTATAATATTCCACAAAATCCCACCTACTCTTTGTTATGGATGAATTTCGAAAATTATAGGGCAAGATTCCAAGATTTGGATCTTCTTGAATTTATGAGATATTCTTGTATTTCAAGAAATACATATCTTCCATAATATCTTTTCAAGAAAATCAAGAAAATCTTTCTTTCCCTTAATTATCAAAATTTTCGAAATTTCCCTATGGATAACCAAGTGGGAGATTTCTTGAATTTAATGAGATAATCTTGTATTCCAAGAATACATATCTTCATTCCATAACAAAATTCAAAGAAAATCTTTCTCCCATTTTATCCATAAATTTCGAAATTAATGAGGAAAAATAAGCAACAATATTTATTTTATTTTAAACACATTTTTCAGTTATTGGACTATATGTTGGGCTACTTAGGGGGCCTTTAGGAGAATTAAGATTGGACCTTCCAATGGATCTTGAATTATCAATATTGAGCCACAATATTATTCAAGCCCATAAATATTAATTAATCTCACTACATAATTAATATCAGACTATCCATCTTAACCCATATTACGATCAATATGGCTCCGGTTATTATTTCCCGTGTTTAAGATTATCTAGCCCATTAATTAATTCAAGCCCTTTGAAATAGCTTTCCATTAATTAATATATTTTGTCCTTGGTCAAGGAGCGGTTCAACATTATTATCCATCTAGGAAACTAATTCCACTTGCAAGATTTGGTATGATAAAGCTTATGAACCTCCCAAGGGGCAAATCGAACAAAGCGTTTTGCACCGCGATTCTCCGTATTAAATCTTAGCAATCACATGTGACCAATAATATTGCCCAAGATAAAAAATATTGAATCTCGTTGATTCTCTACCCATGATAAGTCAAAGCAATAGTTACCAACCACACGTGATCCTATTTAAGGAACGAAGATTAAGAAATAACGAACCACTGAGGTCTAATTCTTCCTTGTTAAGTTCTGAAGAATTTGTCCTCCTGTAGGTCCTATTCAGTGCATCAGTCATGCACTAGTGTAATCTCTTGGTCAAGACAAGTCAATCTGAGCCTTACACTTCAACCTTTCACAATGGGTTGTTCATTTCCATCTAGGTCGTGAATGGCGTACTTTTAGTTACAAGGGACTGTTAATTTAATCTTCTGTGATCTGGTATCACTAAATTAACTACAATGTAACACGTACGAATTATTGAACAGTTATGCAGTAAATATATGTAACATTCGATAATATTTAAAGCATCAGTGATAAACAATTTATTTCAGTAAATAAGTTCGAAATTCAGTTTTGATTATACAAAGTAAAAAGCATACTTTCTAGTATAATCCCAACACGTCGAGATCCTGGAAAGAAATATCATGCAAACACAGTGACCCAAGTGGAACATTATGATCGTCCACTGCACGAACGACCTCAAGATCCCCAAGTGGAACATTATGATCGTCCACTTCATAAACAACCTCAAGATTCCCAAGTGGAACATCATGATCGTCCACATCATGAACGGCCTCGTGATCCTGAAAAGTCAGTCGGAACTAGATTGTCTATTCATCATCGAATGGGTAATCGGGAATCAATACGGAAATGGGGACTGTCCCATCCTGAGCATGGCTGACCAGGTCCTCAAGATGGAATCCAGCCTCATTCCGGGTCAGTCAGCTCAGCAAAGCTGGCGGAGATGCAAAAGGCAATAGAGAGTTTGCAGGCCGATCTTGCAGCTACTAAAGGGATCCCTCGAGCGAGCGCAATCCCATGCTCGCCGCTCTCCCCAGCTATCATGTCAGCAGAAATACAAGAAAATGTGGCAAAGAATCGTCCACCCATACCAATGTTTGATGCGGAGTCGGATCCTTATGTTCACCTTGGTAAATATTCAAATTATATGATCGCAATGGGTGCCACTGACGCAACTCAGTGCCAGTTTTTTCCCATGACCTTGGGTGACCGGGCACACAGGTGGTTTTCAACTTTGCCCGCTGCGTCCATCACGTCCTTCACACAGCTGGGACAAAAATTTCAATCCCACTTTTCATCCATGTGTGCTCGCCCAGCACCAAAATAAAGGTTGGCACATTTCTCCCAGCTAAAGGGTGAATCAGATCGAGCATATATTGAAAGATTTAACAAATGTTTATATGATGGAGCCCCAGTTGAAGAGGACGCTAAAATCCTCACGGTAGTGGGGGGTTTGACCCTAAATACGGATATGTGGAAAGCCATGCATCAGGATTGGACGAACACATATGCTGAATTTCGAGAGCGAGCAGCCAAGATTATAGCTATGCAGGATCTGCTTGCCCAATCACGGTTAGGCCAAGAAGTAGCAACAAAAAGAGTCGTTGGTAAAAAAGTAATGAATGGGGGGGTATAAACCCCCAGGATCTTTTAAACCTTTTGAAGAAGGAGCAGAAGTGCATGCACTACGAAGTCTTCTAGGCGTTTCAGCAGAGATAATATTTAATCAAATTAAGGATCGGGACATGTTGGATAAGCCACGAAGAATCGTAAGAGATAAAAATTGGCTTAATGCTTCCAAGTTTTGTAATTATCATGGGTACATCAGACATAATACCGATGAATGTCGCGATTTACTTCGTCAACTTTAGAAGTTATATGAAGAGAATCGTCTTACTCAGTTCCTCAAAAAGCTGGCGAACAGAGACTCCCGAACTGAAAAATCGGGTGATCGTAGGGGTAAGCGTAAGGCAGAAGAAGTATCTGATAGTGATCCTGAGGAATCCCGCAAGAAGTTGGAATTACCCAAGAAATGAGCTCCTACCATGAGCAGAGGTCGAGAGAGTCAAGAAATCAACATGATTCGCCCAGACTATGGGCCAGTGGGTGGATGCTATCAGGCACCGACGTTATCAAACAGACGGAAGAAGATGGAAATGCGTGCCATGCAAAGCATACATCAGGTGAACGTGGCGAGCACCTCAGCGAGCACATCACTCTCTCACCAAATTTTATTTTTAGAAGACGACCTTGATGGTATCATCACCCCTCACAATGATGCGCTAACGATAAGTGCCCGACTCCTCCGGTTGAAAGTGCATCGACTCCTTGTAGATACCGGGGCATATGCGAACATTTTATTCGTCAACACTCTACATCAGATGGAGAAACAAATGGGTGATCTAAGTAGTCATATCGAGCCCTGTGATCACACCATAATGGGTTTCAGGGAATCTATAACCCGACCATATGGAATGATTAGGCTAGGAGTTGAGTTAAAGTCAACTAATAATCCGGAGATTCGACGAACTAGAATGTTAGACTTCGTAATCGTTGATGTTCCGTCTACTTATAACGGGTTTTTAGGTCGCCCGTTTATTCAGGAATTCAAAGCTGGCTGTTCGACTTATTACTATTGTGTTAAGTTTCCAACCCAAGAAGGGACGGGTAGCGTAAAAGGCGACCAGAAAAAAGCTCGAGATTGTTGGCTGTCATGCGTGCCAGAAAAGCAAAATATCGTTAACATGATGGAGCAAACATGGGAGACCGGAGAATCAAGCCAACAGGCGAACATGTTACCGAGGACGATTATACCTCCTCTGTCGAGCACATCTCCACGGGCGAACACAAAACCCGGAATGATTACTCATGTTCCAGATCTAATGAACATTGATCCACCAAATGAGCTACCGGACTTAGAACCTCGTATAGGTTTTGATCCTATGGAGGTAGATGACGAGCACCGGGGGTTGATCGAAGATCCTCGATGGAAACAAAAAAAGAGGCGAGCAACGCCTATTGAACAATTGGAGTTTATCAATATCGACCCGATCAGACCAGAATTAGAAGTGTTCATTGGTTCAGAATTATCGGAACCATTCCGAACATAAATGATCGAGTATCTTTGAGTAAATTTGGATGTGTTTGCTTGGTCACATGAGGACATGGTCGGCATTGATCCTAAAAATGCATGTCACTTTCTTAACCTTGACCCAACACAAATTCCAATAATCCAGAAGCGGAGAAAATTCAGTCCGGAGAAGTAAGCAGCTATGGATATTGAAATTAAGAAATTGCTCGATAATAAATTGATTCGAGAAGTAAAGTGCCCAATATGGCTTGCTAACCCCGTGCTCGTCCGCAAATCTAACGGAGCTTGGAGGTTATGCATAGATTTCACTGACTTAAACAAAGCATGCCCGAAAGACAATTTCCCGATGCCACATATCGATTATTTGATCGATAACACAGCAGGACATGAGCTCATGACCTTCATGGATGCATTTTCTGGGTATCACCAAATACCCATGCATCTAGACGATCAAAAGAATACGGCTTTCTGCAGCAAAAAGAACATGTATTGTTGGCAAAGCATGCCGTTCGGATTAAAGAATGCTGGAGCAACGTATCAACGTTTGGTGAACAAGATGTTCGACGAACGCATAGGTCGAACAGTTGAGGTGTATATTGATGACATTGTGGTAAAAAGCGAGCATAAGGAAGACCACATTACCCACCTGGCACAGACGTTTGATATTCTCAGGGAGTATAACATGAAGTTAAATCCAAAGAAATGCAGTTTTGGGGTTCATTCGGGAAAATTCCTAGGACATATGGTCAGTCAACGGGGGATTGAAGCGAACCCATCAAAGATTCAAGCTATGCTCGACATGCAGGCCCCCAGAAGTGTGAAAGAAGTTCAAAAATTAATTGGACGTTTGGCTTCTGTAAACCGGTTTATATCACGAACTGGAGATAAATGCAAACCTTTCTTTGACGCATTAAAGAAAGGGAGATTCCAGTGGATAGAGCATTGCCAAAATGCATTTGAGTCATTAAAGCAATACCTTGCGGATACTCAAACATTATCTAAGCCTGTTCCAGGCGAACAACTTTATTTGTATCTTGCCGCGTCAGAGCATGCAATTAGCGATGTGCTCGTTCGAGCAGAGGGGGCAACACATTTGCCTATTTATTATGTAAGTCAGGTACTCAAAGAAGCCGAGCTCCGGTACCCTCCATTGGAAAAACTCGCGTATGCTCTCGTTATGAGTGTCCGAAAACTGCGACCATATTTTTTCGATCACTTTCGATCGGTGCTAACCACATTCCCATTCGACAAGTTCTCCACCGACCCGGAACCTTGCGCGGGCGGAGTTACTCAAGCCCCGGGCGGTGGAGTTAGGCGATTTGGCATTACGTTAGCCTATGAACAACAATGAAGGGCGGTATGGCGATTTCATGGTTGAATTGACATATCCACAAATACCGAAAAGAGGTGTTGACCAACCATGGCACATGTATGTAGAGCGGTTCATCAACAAGTTTAAAATGGGGCGAGGCGTGGTTCTCATCGCCCAACTCGACAAACTTTCACGACAGCCATCCGTTTTGATTTCCCAGCCATAAATAATGAAGCGAGTACGAAGCTTTGATTGTTGGATTACACATGGCTATGACAATGGGAATTCAGAGGCTGATGATTTATAGCGATTCCCAAATAAACGTATACCAAGTATTAAGTAGCACTGGTCCGAGGCGAACAGATGGCACAATATCAGCAACTAGCAAAGGAGCTGCTTGAGCAATTCGAACAAGTCTACATAGAACAATTACCATGATTGGATAACTCATTTGTTGATGCCTTGGCACGATTGGCAACAGCAGAAGGAGTGACAAACACGACGGACATTGTGGTCGTCACGACTTGTTCGCCATCAATTCCCAGAGTTGTGGTCGCCCATGTGACAGGCGAATAAGAAACCTGGATGACTCCAATTTTAAGCTACTTACAAAAAGGGTTTCTCCCTGAAAATAAAGCACAAGCTACTCGCCTCAGATTACAAGCTGCTCGATATACTATCCTAGACGGGCATTTGTACAAAATAAGTTTCTCTATTCCATTATTGAAATGTATTACTCCTGAAGAGGGTCATGTGATTCTGGAACAGATTCATGATGGGGTATGTGGAAACCATACAGGTGGACTTGTCCTGGCATATAAAATTGTCAGACAAGGTTACTATTGGCCTACTCTCAAGAAAGATTCGCTCGTGTATGCCCGCGCATGCCATAAATGTCAGGTATACGCCCCACTTATCCATAGCCCCCCGAAGAACTAGTGTCTGTTTACAGCCCGTGGCCATTTGCTAAATGGGGAATCGATTTGATTGGCCCGTTTCCTACTGGCACATCGGGAGTAAAATATATCGTGGTGGCCGTTGATTACTACACTAAATGGGCGGAAGCTGAAGCCATTGTAAAAGCCACCGAACAAAGAATGTGGAATTTTGTTTGGAAAAATATCATTTGTCGTTTTGGGCTTCCCTAGTCATTGGTAACAGATAATGGCAAACAGTTCAATGGAAGTGAATTCCGACAGAATTGTGCTCGTTGGGGCATAAAAAAGCATCACTCTACTCCGTATTACCCCCAGTCAAACGGACAAGTTGAAGCTGTCAATAAAATTATCAAGCATACCCTCAAGGCTAAACTTGATAATTCCAAGGGGGGGGATGGGCTGAAGAGTTACCAAAAATATTATGGGCATATCGTACTACTTTCAGAGCGTCAACTGCGGAAACCCCGTTTGCCCTGGCATTTGGTACGGAAGCTGTTATACCGGCAGAAGTAAAGATTCCGAGCCATCGGACAATGAGTTTTGGAGAGCACATTAACGACCAGGCGCTCGCCCTAAGTGCAGATCTGTTGGAAGAGAGAAGGATGGAGGCCGATTTCAGGAACGCTATGTATAAAAAAAGATCAGAAAAGTTCTACAACTCCAAAGTCCGAACACGCAGGTTCAACGTAGGCGAGCTGGTTCTAAGACGAGCAACGGGGGTACCAAGTGGTGTGTTCGGCCGAGTATGGGAAGGTCCATTCAGAGTAACAGAACGTTTGTTAAACGGGACATATGATTTGGAAGACTTGAATGGAGTTCCGTTGTCCTATTCGTGGAATGCGTCAAATCTGAAAAAGTATTATCAGTAATGGCGAGCACAACTGATAGTCAGAGGTCAAAGCGCTAGCTAGTGGGTTCTAAATTAAAAAAAAAAAACCCCGAGCATAATCAACCATTCAGCTAAGACGAGCAGGACAAACACGAAGGACGAACACACAGTGTCTGACACAAATTTCGGAATCTTTTAGAAGGAGTTTTGGTCAGCATTATTAAAAGATAGAAGATATGTGTCAAAACAAGATGAGAAGCGGTGGCAACCAAAAAAAGTACGTGTCAATCCTTGAATAAGAACTGTCAAAGACAAGGACAAATGTCAAAATGAGGATTTAAAGCAAGAAGGCCAACACCAACTAGATATGCCAGCACTTGTTTGAGATAGTAGTATAAATAAGCATATTAATAGCTGAAGAAGGGAGAAGAAAAAGATAGAAAAAAGGAAAAAAATACTGCAAACATATTAGAAGAAAATTCAGTTATCGGGAGATAGTTGGTTTGGTATGCCTCCAGAAAAAAATTTCGACACTCGATTCAGCAATCATTTTGCTGACTCAATCATGTGTCCTAGCGCTTGCTCTAGTACGAGCTTTATAGCCCGTATCGCAGTCACGAAGGAAAAGACTTTCCCTTCGATTTGGGAAAGCCAATCCAAATCTGGAGAAGTATTTTCTTCTAAAACAGGGTATTGTCACTTTGAGCACATGTTGGTGCTCGTTACAGACTCAAGATGCTCGGTAGAGTCATGGTTGCCACTCCACCTTATCCACTGCTTATGCAGTAGTAAATCACTAGTCCCCTACGCATCCCAAAAATCTCCTTTGTGGGGGTGGGATGTCGTGGCTTACGCACGAAACGTCGCGCGGACGCTGATGCTCGGCATCCTCCAAGGGGATGGAATGGTGCGAGCAGAGGCTTTTGCCCGCGCCTGATATAGGCGAGCAGGCGTGCTCGCCATATGCTCATGCAGACAGCAGTTCGCATAATCACAACTTGTCCAGGAGGGGCAAACACTGATGTTGCTGTTACTCGAGCATATTACTTGAATAAGAGTAGACAGGCTGATCCGCCTCATACTTGTCAACATCAATTCCGTGGACGAGATGAGTTCATCTCATGTCTATTTCAAGACGAGGTTTTGAATCTAGCAAAATGACAGTCTGATGTCTATAGTTATGTGTAATAGAAACAGTCTTCTTCAAATGTAAAAGCTGTGATAGAATAACAACGTGTTGCAAAAAAAATTTGTTTGTTAAGTTTTTCTAGTTAAAGCCTATCAATGGTCGTACCTAAGCCGGACGACCCGAACAAAGATGAACGAGCAGAAGTTTATGTTCACCTGACGAAACAATTCGTACTTACAGATATCCGCAACAAAGCGAGTGATGGGTACGGGGTCGCAACTAAATAAGACGACCCGAGCAGAATAGTGATCGCGGCAAACATAAGACGATCACGAAAGAAAGAGGGGGGGTTGCACATAAGTTAACCCATCTGGTTGCAGCAAAATAAGACGACCAATCCAATCGCAACTAAATAAGACGATTGAAAAACCAAAGTAGTCAGGTTGAAACATAGGCACATATCATGTTCGAACTTCAGAAGACAAATGGCACAAAAAAGAAAACAAAACAAACATCATCCATTCATCAGCAAAATCAGCCATCCACAATCGAATCAAAGGGAACTATTCAACAGGCAAGCACAACGGAAACACAGCAAATTGTTCAAAGGCAGAAGTAAAAATTATACATGTAAAAATCAAGGGAAAAATTCAGTGTTTGGGGTCGGAGGAAGTAACTGATCGAGCACCCCTTGCATTGTCTGCTCGGTTCTTTCAGGAGCATCTCCCTCGGTATCATTTTGAATAGTAGGTTCCTCAACAGGTGCACGTTGTTCGGCATCAGACAGACCATCTTGCTCGTCCTGCACCTGATCAACTCCATGCTCGGCTTGACGAGGTTGAGCGGGGGATCTTTCAACATCATCATCAGGACCATCTTCTTCATCCAGTATTGGGTCATCAATTTCGATCCCATCAGGAAGATTGGAGAAATCGCACAAATCACTCAAATCAGATATTTGAAGGTTGCGATCCGGGGGGTTGTCGAGCAGGTACTTCTCGAGATGGGTTATGAGCGGGGTAATCTGGTCAGCAGTAAGTGTTTGTCTAGCAAAACAGATGGCATTTGCAAAGGCGCATATATAGGAGAAATTGGACATGGAATCAACATACTCTTCAGTGTGCAGTTCTGAATTTTCAAGACCCAGACGAGTGTTGGTCTCTTCAGCGGTGAGGAGTTGTTGGGCGAGCTGAGTTTTCTCGCATTCTACGGCCTCGATACCTGTTTTAAGTTTTCAGAGCTCAACGTTCAGCTCGTCCTGAATTTTCCTAATGCCAGCCACCTCTTCCCGATTATAGTGCAGCTCCTCCCGAGCAAGGCGTAGCTCTTCTCTGGCCTGGCGAGCATCTTCTCGAGCTAGGCGATCATCTTCTTGAGCTATACGAGTCTCTGCTTGGACTGAGGATACTTGTTCTTGAACCAACTTTAGTTCATCTTGGGCTCTGGTCAGCTCGTTCACCTTCTCTTGGAAACTCGTGATAAGAGTCACATATTTGGCCTGAAGTTGGGCGGACTCGGTGTAAGCTTTTTCAAGAAGAACCAAAGATTGGCCATGGTGCACTAGGCCAAGCCGCATGGTTTCCAAAGTCGTTGGACCCTTGGTGGCCTCTTCCAGCTCAGTAGTCCATGCTCGAATGGGAGTCTCACACGCTTTCTGGACGTGCTCGGGAAGGACAGGAATGTTGCGGACAGTAGGGGAGCAATAATAGTTTTTCAACTCTGGCATCAGAGGCGACAATCTGTTCAACCTGCGTGTTATAAAAACAAATAGATGTGATTAAGCGACCAAATTAGATGGGGCAAAGAGACACTCCAACAAGCGAGCAAACGTACCTGTTCACCCGAGCAGGGTCCCATCCCATGAACGACTTGTCCTCGGGAGAACGGAGCTGGGAACTTAAAGGAGTCCAGGTTCGGGGTCCAGCAGGGGGTGAAGTAGATGTACCGACCTCCATTTCGGTAATATGTGTGATCGGACTGACCACAAAGGCAGTTATTCTGGTCGTTTCAGCAGTAGGGGTCGCCTCATTAACATCGGTGCTCGATGGAGCAATCGGATTTTGATCGTCAGGTAGCCCTTTGGATCTCTTTGGTGAGGGAGCCTGGTCGCTCGATCCCTGCTCGATAGGACGAGTCCTTTTCTGCCGACTCGACTCACTCGGTCCGAGCGCGGCAGGTCAGCTTGTCTTTCTCAATCTGCTCGCCTCCCCTCGGTTTGCTCGTTGAGCATCTCTCTCGACCTGGATCCGAGCTAGCTCTTGGGGTCTCTTGGTTCGAGCCATTACGGTATGTTCGGTTTTGCTTACGGCAACAGTTACAACAGGGAAAGCTGTAGACAGAAGAATTTATTAAAAGAAAAAAAAAAGGAAAAAACCGGATACAAAAGGCACAACGCATTCAAAAATATAAAAGACAATCCTTACCGGTTGGATTGAGGGCAACTAAATGGTGAGGGGGCACGTACAATCCTCCTTTCTTCCTTTGGTCAGCAGTGTTCAACATTTTCACCGAGCGTTCTGAATATGGCTCAAGGTCGATTTGCCAGATACTACTGAAATAACCATCTTTAGTCTCCTTGTCTGTGGCTGCTTGAATTCCTGAAATTGAGGAAATAAGTTAAAATCAGTTCACTGAGGAGAGTAAAACAACAAAAATACTTACTTCGACAGATTCCAAAATCAGTGGGGATGTCTAAACAGGCATTTGGTTCACATCCTGAAGCAGGACTTTTCCAATCACCCCCGACGAACCAAAACTTCTCTTTCCAATCCGTGATCTTATTAGGCACGTCCTTGATGACCTTACATTTTGCATTCGCTTGCATGAACAACCATCCGTGTTCGCCTTTGGGTCGAGACAAATGAACTAATTGAGTAAGTTCTGCTGCTGTTAGATAGTACACAGGTTTCGTTTTGCCGAACAGAGTTAGGAAACTCATAATCATATGCCACCCATTTGGCATCAGCTGTGTAATGGTGATATTCCATTCTACGAGCAAGCAAGTAATAACTGGATGAAGTGGGAATCGAAGACCCGCTTCCATTGTATCTAAGTTCACGGCAACACAACTTCCAGGAGGCTGGTCTGCTCGCTCATCGGGACCAGGCGCCCAGAAAAACACATCCCTTGGAGTCTCGTAATTCCGATACAATTGGCCGAGCATATCTACATCGATCACACTTGCAATTTTGCTCGATGGATATTCATTTTCGACCCTTGTCCTGTGAGGTTGTTCTGGCCATTCAAAATCATAGCGAGCACTATACTCGGTATATGTTGGGCTATGAGGAAGACCAATAGGGATATCGAGCACCATATTCTGTTCGCCATCAATTCCTCTGTTCGACTCATTAGCATTTTCAGTTACTAGGATTTCCTTCCTCATATGATCGTCACCCCTATTTACATCACGATTACCTACAACCCTAGATCCTATTTGGGGTTGGGATAAAGAATCTTCATCCGAATCATCTAAAAAATCGGTGCGGGCTAAATCCCGGTCTAATTCATTGAGGGCATCGTCAGAATCCGACGAAAGAATGGCAAATGGTTGTCAAATTTGCCAGCGGGATCTTGAACCCGAGGCGTTCATCTCCGGCGCATTAGCACCACTACGGGTGATCGGACGGTAAGATGAGGAAGAGGAACTATGATGGTTTGACTCTATTGAAGAGGTAGAACTCGAGCGAGAAGTCATAATTGGAATTAAGAGGGGTACGAAGTAATTACCTGGAAGAAATCTTTCGCCGAAATAAGCGTGCTCTTGCCGGAAATTTTAGACGGGACGGAATGTGAAGAAAGAAAGAAGAGAGAATGAAGAGAAAGAAAAAGAGGTTTCTGATTGGGCACTAGTCCCTACACCTAACACAGAAGACGAGGCGACACTTTCGAATACCAGCTCAATATAACCAACAGTCGGACCCCCATGATGAATACAAAGCGACCCGACTGGGGGGTATTGTTGGAATCGATGTTTTTACCTCGATTTATTTGTACACGTCAGAGGGACACGTGTATCGATAAATTATTAAAATAACCACGTCCGATGGAGAGGTGTTCGCCTTGATAATGATTGTCAACCATACAAGTATGCTCGCCCTGCCAACCATACAAGTATGCTCACCTTGCCAGCCGTACAAGCGTGCTCGCCAATTCTGACGAGCATTATATTTATTCTTGTATGCTCGTTAAGGACAATGTTCCTGTACCAACGACATGGTCAAAGTGGCGAGCAGAGAAATCGGTCGGGCAAAAGTTGATACAAAGGGCATATGACATAAAAACCAAGTCACTAACTGAACCATCTGGACGACAAGGAGAATGCTTTATAAGCAGGTAAATCCAAAGGTCAACCAGAGAGACGAAGTTGAAAACATGGCAGCATCACATGAGTTCTCATAAGACACGAAATCTCCAGCTCATGCTTGCCAAATCAGCACATGCTTGTCAAAGTACTATAAGTAGAATCAAAAAGAGCAAAAAGAGGGTTCATAAAAATTCCCAAGTACTCACATATATTCTCCAAATCACCATCTTTCATAGAAGAAAGTTTTCACCACGAGTAGTATTGTGTACTGTATACTTGAACCTCGCAATATAACATCCCTGACTTGGAATGCCCCCAGAGTAGTCATTTATTGATGAACTGGGTCAACAATTTCTTGTTATTTACTGTAATATTGTAAACGTACTCATTTTGTTTGTGAGTTGTTTTAAAATTAGCCACATAGTATTCTCATTAAAAAACGACTTGCAACAGACTATTATATACTTAAGATAGAAGAACACCTCATTGTGAGTGAACCTGTTGTTTTACACCTCTTCTGGTTCTTTACTCTTTAGTATTAATCTTATGTTGAATATCAAACATCTCTCTATATATATAGTGAATAATATATGGCTAGCAACATGAAGAAAGGAGCAACAAATAAAGGCAATATTTCTCGTGGTGGACATAGTGAAGGTAATGTTTATTTTGATTTTAATAGTTATGTTTATATTGAACATTATAATTTCTTGTATTGATCTTCTTTGTATGCTTATTTCCAGCAGTCAAATACAAACAACCATATGTAATTTGGAACAAAGAAATGGACAGCCATTTGGCAACTATTTTGTGTGAGCAAATGGTTCAAGGATACAAGTGTGATAGTGATACTTGGAAGCCCCAAGCTCTGCAAGCTGTTGTGATGTATCTAAATTCAACGTTGCAGCTGACTTTAACAAAGGATAACATCAAAAACAGGCTGAAAAATTGGAAGAAGTATTATAATGTTGTATATGACATCCAAACCAATCAGAGTGGTTTTACATGGGATGATGAGCGAAAAATGATTTTGGTTTCTTCAGACATGTGGAGTGCGTGGACTGCATACGTTGAGGTTAGACATAAATTAAGAGCTAGAATAACTAATACTGCTTTTTAAATTATATCTATACTTGCCATCTTTTCGGATTGAAAACAGTTTATGAAATTTGTTATATATTTAGATATTATGTTGTTTCTTTCTCCAAACCAAACTTCCTATGAAGTTTGCGCTGAAGCATCAAATCCTATGATAACCTATGCAGTTTTTTCCTTTGGGTACTCGTAACAGTTTATTTGGCCATATTGTGCGACATATATATATATATATATATATATATATATATATATATATATATATATGATGATTCTTCGTGCTTGCGACCTCATGTTGTGATGTATCCTAATTCAACGATCCACATAGAAAACTATTCTTGGCAATAGTTTTCTTGTCCTTCCCCTTGAAAACTTTATTTTCATATTTACATAATAAATGCTTGATTTCATGCAGTCACATCTGGATGCAAAAGGCATGCAGAACAAAGTGATAGACAATTGGGATGAGATTGTTCTCTTGTGTGGAAAAGATAGGGCGATAGGGCATGGTGCTGAAACGTTTGATGAAGGTAATGAAGCGATGAGCGATGATGATGAAATTGAAGTGAATTCTGCCCCCATACAAACATCGAAAGCTAGAGCACGACTATTGGGATATTTTAATTTTGATGAATTATGCCAAAACATTATCAACTTGTGTTATTTAAGCTAATCTACAGATAACAAGTTGAGGGAGAACGAAAGAACAAGTTGAGGGGGAACTCATGAAATCAGACGAAGATGATCGAGATCAGACAAGGCTGTAGACGAGGCTGATCGTGATCAGATGAGTAGGATGAGTTTCGAGTTCATTGATGAGTTGTGCAAAATCAGAAGAAGAAAAGCTAAAGCCAGCTGATCAGAAGAAGGAGAGTTACCGATCGGATGACCGAAAGAGATATCTTGTCGGATGAACATATCAGGTGACCAGACCAGATGACCAGAAGGACAAAGCGAAATGATTTGGGTGATCGGGGAGGAGCGGCATAAGCCGATCGTAACATAACCCACTGTAAGATCAAGAGAAGGTTGATGATCAGAAGAGGAGCAGATAAGACTGATCGAGATCAGACGTGATCGAGATCAGACGTGATCGAGATCAGATGAGATAACCTGATGCAACCGACTGATCGTCGAATCGATGTTGTAATCGATCCGATCAAAGAGAAGAAATCGATATCGAAAAACCGAAATCAAGATACCAGATCAGACGACCAAATAAGAAGACAATAGTCAAAAGATCTGAACAGTAAACACATGCGTACTGATCTGATGTCACCTAAAGATAAGCCATCTGAAGACATGTTCACTGAGAACCAGAACGCCACTGATCAGATAAGCCTCGAAAAGTGACTGAGAGTCGATTGTTCGAGGTCAAGAGCTGAACCTGGGTTTGCTCGAGTGTCAAGATACCCGACGACAAGGTCCGTTGAAGAGAAGTCTGCTGAATCAAGAACCCTGAAGACTCAGAAGGATCCTGAAGAATATAGCCGTTAGATTCAGCTGACGTGGACCAATGAGAGGAAGACAACAAGCCTGAAAAAGCTGCAAAAAGCTACATAATAATATGGATTTGAATGTGACTCCATCCAACGGTAACATTCAAATCCACACTATAAATACAAGTTCTTCCATCAAATTAAGTGTGGAAGTGAGAAATGTGTGATCCATCAAGCTACAAAGCCAAATCATCTAGAATTTCCACCATAGAACACTGAGCAAAAAATACACGCATATATTCAAAAGTGTTCTACCCTAGATCTAAGCACAAATGTAATATCCTAAGCTTAGAGAGATTTTCTCATCCTTAGCATTGAGGCTAAACAAATGTAAGGGAAAATCTCAACCTAGTTGGAAACCAAACAAACCTTACCCAAATCAGTTTGATAGGTTAAGTTTGTAGGTGAGGGAGAACTCGGTAAACATCTAAGCAATTTCGAAAGGGAGGGTAGGCGATCCTGTGAGGGAGATAAGTCCCGTTTGAGTGAGAACTCGGTAAACATCTAAGCAATCCCGAAAGGGAGGGTAAGCGATCCCGTGAGGGAGATAAGTCCCGTTTGAGTGAGAACTCATTAAACATCTGTTGTATTGTGTTGGACTAACACATTAATCTAAGTCCAGTTGGTTAAGTTGGTGCCCCTGCTGATAGGGAATAGTGGATGTAGGAGTTGGACTCCGAACCACTATAAAATCGTGTGTTCTTTACTGCTTTATGTTCTTACTTGCCATATGCATTACATGATTATAAGCAAAACACATGGTTTAAAAAGAAAAATTTTGGAATCACCATTCCCTCACCCCTGTTTTATATGCATTACAATTGGTATTTATCGCACTAATGGGTTTTCAAACGGGACCAACAACGACCATCAAGCTCAACAGATGAGAAGAAAAAGAAGATTAAGCATGATTCTATGGTTGAAGTTGTTGGTAAAATTGCTACTACACTTCAAGAATATTTTGCAAGTAAAAAGACAATTGAAGAAAGGCCTAGTGGTATTGAGATACATGAGATTGTGTCAATGATTCCTGGTCTTACTAGAGATGAAGTTTTTAAAGCTACTCGTAAGTTGATGAATGGTGATGCAGAAGAATTCAAGTTGTTGAAAGCTCTCCAAGAAGATGAGAAGAAGGAATGGATTTATTATCTTCTCAATTCTTAGTTGTTTTGGTTATGAAAATTAGATATTTGAATGGTTAGTTAAGTTTGGTTTTGAACATCTGCTGAAATGTTGTGTAAACAATGCAATTGACTGTGTTTTGGTTGCGGTTAGTAGCTATTAGACATACTATGATATTTGAGATTATTAGAGGCTCATGCTTGCTTGCTTAATGTTCTTTGCTTAATGACTATATCATCATTCGATTTGCTCTTTCTACTTAGCTTCAATTTGGAAAGAGAGAGATAGACAGGAGAGAGAGGAAGAGAGAGAAACAGGGGGAAGAGAGAGAGAGACAGTGAGAAGAGAGAGAGATATATATTTTGTTATTTATTTTGTAAATGATGTATAAAAAATTCTAATGCTATATTAATCTTGCCAAACAATGGATTTCAAATCTATGGATTTGATAAATCCATTTGTAAATCTATTATGAATCCAAACAAAGGATTTAAAATCCATGGATTTGAAATCAATGGAATTTGAAATCCATTCATTTTAAATTCATTGTAAAATCAAATCACTCTATTCAAATGGGGCCTAATGGAATACAAAAAGTGGAATAGGAAAATTGAACCATTATATTTTTTGTTCATGTGTTAAAAATTCAATATGAAACACAAATGAAATACGAAAAGTGAATCGGAAGAATTTAACGGATAACAAAGCTTGGGTTTTGAAAAAAAATTGTACCCTTATATCCAATTATACACACCTATTGGATACTCTTTTCAGTTTCATCCAACCCAAAAATGAGCCCAAATTCCCCAACCAGAGAAACCAATCGAAAAAGCAACAAGAAAGGCTTCCCATCCACAACCCGGACCCGACCCGGAAGCCCAACCAGGCCGTTATCCACTCCACCTTCTGCAACTTCGCTCGTCGACGGCGGACTGTTAACGGAAGAGCTCTCACGATTCGAAATATCGCCGGGAAATTCAAACCCGAGGAGTTTCCCGTTCAGCGTGAAGCAGCAGTGTTGGGAGAAGGCGGAGAAAATCAAGGGACGCGACCCGGATAGGTGGCGGCGCGACCCGTTGGGTAACATTGTGTTCAGGAAACTCGTGGGTTGCCCCGGTTGCCTCTGCCATGATTACGACCACATTCTTCCTTATTCCAAGGTATCATTCATGTTTCAACAGTGAATTTGTTGATGATTTGTTTTGCATATGCGATGCTGTGAAGTAGAATTTAGGATTAGGTATTTGGATTTTAGCTTTGGGAATTTGTGTTTGGGAGTGGTGAAGGAATGTACAACTTTTGAAGGATGAGGTACTAATGTTGTGATGGTGTAGAATGGGGGGTTTGTCAAGTGATAAACATGGAATATGATATTCAAGGTTTGCTACAGGAAGGAAAGGAACTCCTGAATGCTTGATTCATGGGCCTTTTCTGGACCAAAATGTAATTTTCAGTTTTGATGCAGACCTTATGTAGTTCACTTTAATTTTTAAGCATGACTTGAGCTAGTTCAGACGGTTAGCTCCCTATGTAGTATTGTTTGTGGACTATGTTATTTTTGGGTGCTCTCTAATTAGGTATTATATTGCAGCAAAAAGTTCTACTGTTGCTTATTAACAGTTAATTTTTGAACCCTTGTTCTTTCAAATCCAGTTATTAATTTGATGATTGTTGGTTCCCGAACTTTGGTTTTATACGTTCTTAACTAGATTTTGCCCACCTTAGCAGCTTAGCTGGCAGATTATTATAGAGTGGGACTTGGTGTAAATGGGGAAATGGAAACTAGAACCATAACAAGAGTTACTATGCCCTTCACTATTGAATTTCGAAAAACTTCAAAGGATGTTACTTCTTTTTGTTAGAGTTATGGGATAGCTTGTGGCTTTATGACATACTAGTTGGAAAGTTGTGGTACTAGTAAAACAGCCTTTCATATTATATTAACTTATGAAAAAAATGATTACGAAAAAAGGATTAGACTGAATGCACTTAGGGTTCTTATTCTGGTCTTTTCCTTTCTTACTTGACTTCAGAAACAACATGTTTGAGTCTTGTATATCAAAATGGCTCTGTAGGTTTGTGACAATAGTTGTGGAGTGACTGGTGGATGACATTTATCTTTTTGAAATGCTAATGTGAAACAAAATTTATTTATGCAGGGAGGGAAAAGCACATTAGAGAATTGTCAAGTGTTGCAGGTGAATATTTTCCTCCATAAATTGTTTGGGAACATTTAGTCCTGTTGCTGTTGTTTCATTATATTGAAAAACACCTTTTGTTCATCGGGTTTAGAATTTAATGGGAGAAATCTGATCGTTATTAGGTCCTAGTGTTGAATTTTGCATTACATAATGAATTTGAAGAGAGAAAGAAGAACACTAAAATATAACGTGGTTCGGCAATTTTAGCCTACATCCTGGAATAAAATGCCCAAGTGCCATAACAATCATCAACTGGTTAATTTACATTTGAGGGAAAATGTCCAAGCATGGGATTCAGATTGATCAAGAATTTTTTTTCTTTTTAAAATTATTTTAATGTATAGATAAGCAGCTATGTAGTTTTCAGATTCACATGAATGTTTGGCTTTTAGACTGAGCGAGAAGATTGTTACCTTTAGCAAACTGATTCATTCATTTTCTTGGACGTGTTCATGTTAATCTCTGATTATATTTGTGTCACCTTTTTTAATGCTTAGGCGACTGTTAATCGATCCAAGGGAAACCGAACTGAGATGTCCAAAAGTGATCTTATCCAGAAGAGTGCTTACTGTCGGGTGTCAGGTATATTTGATTCTTCTACATCTGGTTAGTTTGGTGCAAAATAAGGAAATTATGAAAATAATTTGAAAAAAAAAAGAGGATAATCTCATAAGATGATAGAATCTTGCATGTATCTTCATGATTGTATATATTTTCTGAAGTTTTTGTCTATGCAGTGATGTGTTGTTGGATTTGATTCCTATTTGAATAAAATGACATTGAGTACAAATATTTTAATACAAATATATAATTACATCAACATAATTATTTTGTTAGATAAGATTATGAGCAATCTTACCATATAACTTTATTATGTTAAGTTGATATAAGGTAATGAGATTTGAGTAACACTGATGCACCGTGCAACTGGGCAATTTGACAAAAAACTTCAACCAATCTGTTTTATATTTTTTTCACGAATCATAGAAAAAAGTGGTTGAAAAGTATTAGTTCATGTGATGAAAAGTATCAGTTCATATGAAAAAAATGTTAGATGTACATAGAATAGGTCAAACTTCAACCTACAAACTAATACTTTTCATTATGTATTTCAGTGTCTTTTATGAATGAGCCAAACGTTAGTCGAAATTGCACCAACTGCACGGTGCGATTGGTGCATAGAAGATTTGTCTTAGGCTCCATTTGGATGGATGGGTTTGAAATCCATGGATTTCACACACAAATCATACTCTCCAATGAATTTACAAATACTTAGATTTGAGAGTTTAGGGAAGAGAGTGAAGGGGAGAGAGGGAGGGAAGGGGTAGAGATGAGGGGATTTCAAATGACTAGGTTTTGATGAGGATTTGAAATCCCTCCATTTTAAACTAGACTCAAATCTAAGTATTTGTAAATCCATTGGAGAATGATGATGTGTGTGAAATCCATGAATTTCAAATCCATTCATCCAAATAGAGCCTAAGGGTATGTTTGTTTCGGGACTCACTCGGATGGACTTAGGACTTTGAAAACCACGTCCCATTATAGTTTGAGATTTAAAATTAGACTTCAAAATCCTCTCCTATAAAGTACATCACTCTTATTTTCCACAAAATTCAATACAATCACATCACTATTTTTCTCACTCTCAACACAATATAATAATACCACATCAATCATTATTAAACATTGATTTGACATAAAGTAAAATCTCACCCTATCAAAATCTCAAAACAAACACATGTTTTTTACTATTCATCAAGACTTTCAAATTCATAGGATTTCGAAGCCATGACTTCTCCCGCACACCTAAATCCCGAAACAAACATACCCTAAAGGTTTTGTTGAATTTTTCTGAAACTGTTCTAAATAATACCCGAGCTTATGAATTTCAACAGATAATGAATGAGTCCAGATCCAAACTATCTTACTATGCTTAGCAGTGCAGAAATCCCAGATGCTCGGGCCCCAACAACATCCAAGAAAAATGATTAAAAGACACGATAACAAGTTTAAGTTGCATAGTAATGGAGGCAATTAGTGACAGATCAGATTATTTTAAATAAATCAATGCATGACTGGCTATGTTTCTATACCAATTGTTGCAGGTCGAGATATGGATCTTCTTGAGTTGTCAGCCTATGGTAATGTTCGTCATGGGCAGGATTCCGGTGGATGTAAAATACAATAATTAGCTTAACAGCAGCTATAGGCCTTGTATGGCAGTGATGAAGAATTCCCATGTATATATTGAATGAAGAAACTAGCTTCAACCGGTGAAAGGTATGTATTCTTTGGACAAAAGTAATCATATGTCTCGTGTTATATACGGGCCCGAACACGATACAGCATAAGATTACAGTTGAACATGAACTTGTTGTCGTACTACATTTTAGTGATTAGTGGTATTTGCAACTATTGAAAGAAATATAGACACTTAGACAGTATGTATATGCTAAAGTTATTTAGACACATTTGAACTGGAATTTGTTGTAGATGCTTTCTTGCAACTTTAAATTTTGTTCTTCCTATTAATATTTCAATTGCATTGGAGTCTCGAGATAGGTTATATTGTTCCTGCATTTATGTGAGATTAATGACATTATAGCCGTGGTAATTAATGACATTTTGGTGTTGTCAAGCCACTATTTGGATACAATGTTCTTAGGGTTGTACTTAGATTGAAAATTTTAAATAAATTACTTCAGTTTATTGGGTAAAAATAGCTCAAAATTGGTGACTTTGGTATCTTCTCATTCTAATTTCATTCTAAATTATGAGAGTTGCCATGTCTTTAACCATGAAGGTGTGGGAAATCCTATTAAACTACCATCTTCATTTTAGCTGAATGATATGACAAATTATTCATTTGTTATTGTTACAAATTATTGAATATATTTTTCATAACTGACTCGGATAAATTGACAACTTTGATTTAATAATAGAAAACCATTTCTCTCTATTGGGGTCAATTTTTTAATTTGGTATTTCGGCTAAATTCAGATATGTATCGTACCCTTTATTGGTCACTGTAAAATGAAAATTAATTATTGTGAAAAAAGATTCAAAACTTATGTTTCTGAGTTTTTTTATTTTCTAAAAGACCTTTCCCAATTAAATATGCAACCTAAAGTCATAGCCAAATAACAGGTCCTTACCGGAAATCACAAGAAAAAATGTATTCCTATGTGATGAAGTAATTATTTGTCTGTTTCTTCTCAAGTTTTTCCCCTTTGTATTTTGTATTTTGGTGAAATTCTCCAATGTACAATTAAAAAAAAAAAAATTACATCCACAGTTATATTTTAGAACAATTTTTTTATTTTACACGGCTCGGAGTTGACCCTTGAGTTGGTCAATCTCATATTTTGTTGGAATAATTAATCAGACTCATTGAATCGAACTAATTATTCATAAGTGAATTGACTTTCTTCAAATTATTGATAAGTCTTCTTTGATTACTTTCCACTATTTTATGAGTGATGATGACCAAAAAAGGCACTAAAGAACTGTTGCAAGAAAAACTTTTATAGTGGGAAAACTTGACTTATTACATATATGATGTCTTTAATTATGTGATAAGTACATCATGGAAGTATATTATTCGTCTTGTCCATGCCTCAAGTCCAAAATGACACACTTACGAGAGTATTAGTTTTTCTTGAAAACGTCCGGTAATTGTGGTGGTTACTCTACGAAAATAATGAATCAAAATATAGAATAAACGATTTAAAACACAATTTGAAATTGAGATTCGGACAAAGGAGTTGAGGATATTATGAACACTCTAGAAATAAATAGTTTTCACTTTTGATACTGAAACACGGCACGTGCGAGAAAGGGAATTATGGATTTTAATGATGATTCGTTTTTTTTTTTTTTTAGGCAAAATGCATTTTTAGGTCCTAAACTATTACTTTTTGTTTCGAAATGTCCCTAATTTTTTTATTTTTTTTATTTTAAGAAGACCTCGAACTATTAACTTTTGTTTCGAAAGACTCTTAAACTATTTTTTTATTTAATAAAGTCCCTAAATTAATAATTTTTGTTTCAAGCAAATCCTTCTTGACTATTTTTTTTAATCATCTAACAGAACCGTTAAGTAAATACGTACATCATCATTCTCAAAATTGTCAATATTGACCATTGTTTTACTTAATGACTCTGTTAGATTAGTTTGAAAATTTCGTCAAGAAGGACTGCTTGAAACAAAAATCAATAATTTTGGGACTTCATTAAACAAAAAAATAGTTTAGGGACCTTTGGTAAACAAAATTTAATAGTTCAGGAACTTGTTAAAACAAAAAAATAATTTAAGAACCTTTCGAAACAAAAAATAATAGTTTAGAGACCTTAAGATACATTTTATCTTTTTTTTTAATGTATGGTACACTCCACCAAATTTGCTTCAATATTAACCACTTCCAAAAAATATTGTGTTATAAGTATTATTTAATTTAGAGAATTCTAGTTTTCATTTAAAAAGGAGTGTTAGCTTGGATGATGAACAAAATTAATTTATCATATATTTTTCATCATACAATACACCAAATTTCAAATATTTAATTATAATACTACCTCCGTCCCGGGATAACGTGCACATTTTTTTGTGCACGAAAATTAAAAAAAACTTGCTTTATTGGTATTATTTAAATAAATTATAATTTTTTTTTATCAAAAATGGGAATTTTATTATTAACTTTGGGCATGAGAAGTACCACTTAATACAATCTATTCATGCAAGAATTGCTCTAGGATTAATACTCCACTCTCCGAATGTAACTTTGTTCCTCCAAGTACTTTTTGCATTTATCCTAGCTCCAAAGTCTTCTCTTGATGTCGTCCACAATTTCCTTGATCTCACTCTTTCTCTTTGTGAAATATTATGGCATTACGAGCTTTCCACAAGGTCCATACAATACACTCCCACAAGCAAACCAAGAGGTTCCTCCCATCCTTTCCTTTGATAAGTCTACTAAAATGGATTAGGTTTATCTTCGGATTGGACGTTAGGACGGTATTCAACCCAAACCATTTAACACATTCCATCCAAATGTTATAAGCAAATGAGCATTCGAATAAAACATGTCTTACGGATTCGGGTTCGACACCACAAAAAGAGCAAGGTAAATTTGCATTATGTGGGAGTGCATTTCTTCTTTGCAGATTGGTTGTTGTTGGAAGTTGTTCCCATAAGGCTCTCCAAGCGTTGATGCATACTTTTTGACGGCGTCCACTTGACCCATGTTGTCTTCACCGGATTGTGTAAGATGTCCATAAGCTGTTTTCGTGTTGTAATCTCCGTTTGGTGATATGTTCCACTTCCATTGGTCCTCGTTTCCCTGCTTGGGATTGCATCTGTTCACCAAATCAACTAGATTATTGAATAAAGGAAGTTCTCTCTAAAAAAGATTCCTTCTCCATTGCCATTTCCACTCCCACACCCCCTCCCCCCATTCCCCCATCTCCCTCGCTCTCATAGATTTATCCAAACATAATGATATTTTTTTTTTATCGGGCAAAATTAGATGTTAGTTGTTAGTACATCAAACACCCAAATACTCCACGAAATCGTCAATCCACCTTATAACTCCCATAACTCCCAAATTAGTTAGAAGAATCGAGCCCTGGTCTCCATTTCAAACGGGAGTTTTGGGTGGTTAAAATGAAATTTAAGTCACCGATGATTCAAAATATCATTATATTATAAGGGTGTAAATTTTAAGTGTTTTGCTATTTTAAAAAATATGCACATTATTACAAGACAAAATAAAAAGGAAATTGTTCAAGTTATCGCGAAAGAGAGGGAAGGAGGGAGTATATACTTGTAAAAGTGATGGCATGGAAAAGAAAATGAAAAGCTGAATGAAAAAGCCAAAGCATTTAGTAGCACTTCCTGAATATTGGAATTTTGCAGGGACCCATTAATGATATCATATAAACAATAGATGTGGTTTACAACTGCCCATACCAATGAAAATATCTCATTTCTAATCCATCAGCTACACATATATTTTCATTTTTTTTCCCAAAAAGTCAAGAACATTTATATTATTTTATTTATTGCATTTAAAACGTCATTATTTAGAAGAAAAGCGAACAATTTTATAAATGACAAAAGGGAAAATAATTCTAATTCCCATATAATTTTATTATTTCTGGTAAGATAGATATAAAGCATTCCCTGCGTAGACAATCTTATGCACACTTGTCTTATTCGTCCGTTCACCAATCTTATGCACACTTCATTTTTGACAAAACTATTTTATTTTTATCCTCCAACCATCACTTAATTACTTTAAATGTTATTATACTTTACTCACAAACAATCACTTTATTTATAAATGGACCTCACAATACCCTATAATATTATTATTTTATCTACTTTATCTATTTTTTTCTTAAAACATGTGTAAAAAATATTAGACATAAAATTGATGGGCGGGAGGAGTGTTATGTTCTTAAACATTACGTACAAAACAGTAAAAAATAAGTACAGAGAATTATTGAAATCATGATGCTTAAGAACTTCACTAACTCAAACATATCTTGTGAAGTTTGAATCACAATTGGTCCTATAAGTTTGACCTCAAATAAATTTAATTTTATAATTTTTTTATCGTCGATTTAATCCAATAATTTTGACGTCTAATTTTAGTCTCAATTTTTGTGAAAAAACTCAAAACAATGTCGTTTTGCCGTTTTAATTTGAGGTTTTCCAGCGGATGCTGATTAAATTTTTTTAAAAAAAACTTAAAATTAAAATAAAATTAACGTCAATAATTGGTTAAACACATTTAAAAATACACATGACAATCTAGTCACAACAACCGCCAGAAAGCCCTAAATTGAAACGGCAAAACAACGTCGTTTTGAGTTTTCCGATTGATTTAAGATTAAAATTTAAAATTATCAAAGCTATTGAGACTAAATCGATGATAAAAATATTTATGAGACTAAATCTATTTAAGACTAAAATTATAGGACCATTTATAATTCAAACTCTATCTTACTAGTTATTGCTCAATTATCTTGATAAGAAGAGAGAGAATGTAGACAATACTTTATTATCTAAAAATATATATAAATATTCAGTTGTCCACATCAAAAAAGTCTATTAGCTGGCCATTTATATCTTAGGTGGGGTGCCAGATGTGTAATTTACTTCACATATCCAAATCGGAAAATAGGTATGTTTAGATAGCATTAGGTATTATTTCATTTAATAAAAGAATTAAAATTTCTTTATCTAACATCAGAATTCAAAACAAATGTTGAATTAAAATAATTTGTTCATGGGATGCACATAAACTCACGTGTTTCTAATATTCATATATTCAGAATTTTTTAAACTACGAAAGTGAAAAGGGAAGTTTTTGTCTCTTCATCTAGAATGTTATCCACCTCTTGTGTTTGAGTATCTAAAACATTATATAGACAAAAAAATGTCAGATAATATTGCATCTAGTGATATATGCCAGATTGAATTTTTTTTTTTTCGGCGGTCGGCCAGAGCGGGAATTAGCTAAGGCAGATTGTTGGTGGTAATGAATTTTTTTCATCTTCTTCCTTCCGTTGCCTTGGGCCGCATTACATCATTGACCCATTCATGAGCCCAAGATCGCTAACCCAAGATCCGTACCGCATCGCGTAGCTTCTGCGCCGCCCTTTGCATCCGGTGCCTCACTTTGCGACGGCCGCAGATGCATCAACGCTTCACGGTCCTGTCTTTGCAATATGCAAGCAATATGGTGATAATTACAACAATTAGGTCCATGCTCCTCCTCAGCGAGGATTAAATTCTGCGATTTTTCAACTAATTTGATTTGTAAAATTGTGTGATGAAATTGAGATCCTTCTACACTCTTTTTTTCATTGCATTACGTAATTTGTAATTTTTGGTGAAAGATTTTTTTTTCGATTTTGTACTGATTTTTGTTCATGTAATAACACTCTTTTGCTCATTGGGTAACATTATTTTGTTCGTGTAGTAACACATCAAGTTGTTTGTTCGTGTAGTAACACATCAAGTTGTTATGTAAATCTGTAATTTTGGACTGAGAATTTCTTTTCCGTTTGTTCTGGTTTTGTTTATGCGTTTGTACTGGTTTTTGTTCATGTAGTAACACTCTTTTACTGATGATATTTTTCATGTTTATACTGGTTTTTGTTCATGTAGTAACATTCTTTTGCTCATAGGGTAACATTCTTTTGTTCATATAGTAACACATCAAGTTGTTATGTAAATCTGTAATTTTGAACTGAGGATTTCTTTTGCGTTTGTTCTGGTTTTGTTTATGCGTTTGCACTGGTTTTTGTTCATGTAGTAACACTCTTTTCCTCATATGGTAACACTCTTTTGTTTATGTAGTAACACATCAAGTTGTTATGTAAACTCGAACCCCTTGCCCGCCTGCCGACCGGACGACCCGCCCATACGACCCTTGAAATTTAGGCAACTTTTACCTTATATATGTTGTATTACACATAACACTAATGTGCAATATTTCACACAAGACTTTCTCTATAGTTTGTGAGGTGGTAAGAGATAGTAGATGTTGATCTGATTTTTTTAATTCTTTTCCGATATATAATTGGGAAAAAGAGATTAAAATTTATATGACACAATGTCATATATGAAACGGATCCTATTTACGTTATGATATGATCAATGTTTTGAAAACTGGACCGGACCGGCCGGTTCGAACCGGTTAACCGGGAACCGTTATTAGCAGACAGCGGTTCATAGACGAACCAGTTCGAACCGGCTGAAAACCGGCCGAACCGGTTAACCCTGTTTTAAATGCAAAAACCTTAAAATGCAATGCTGATGGTTAACCCTTCTCAGTTGTTTGCAGTGCAGAGAAAGCACTTTTTTTATCTTATTTCGTGGCAATCCCTCCATGGCTGATGGTTGCACCTGTGATGAGAAAATGGCATACGACTGCTATGGAATATTTATGGTACTGCTGTGAGCCAAAAAAGTGAGAGATTGAGAAGTGAGAAGCGGAGAGGTGAAAGACCGTATATATACTTAGGGTTAAAAGAGAAAATGTAATGGGCTTTCTATGAGATGGACTTTTATTTGTGATTTCATTTTTTGCTACTAAATTTATAAATGGGAATAAAATGTGTATAAATCAATAAGAAATGGTTTACTCGTAAATCGTAATGTGTTGCATTTATTTAATTACATAAATGTTATGTTTGAACCATATGTTATATACATTTTTATGTATGTTAAATATATTTATGTTACAATTT
Organism: Stenogyne calaminthoides; assembly: GCA_037126765.1. Classification (NCBI taxonomy): domain Eukaryota; kingdom Viridiplantae; phylum Streptophyta; class Magnoliopsida; order Lamiales; family Lamiaceae; genus Stenogyne; species Stenogyne calaminthoides. The sequence continues at coordinate 3,945,020 of JBBCBC010000038.1, forward strand.
TGTACAAATTTTATGATGTGTGTATATATATTATAATATGTATATATTTGAGTCACCCGGTTTTTTCTTAACGGTTTAACCGGTCGAACCAGTAACCCAGTGACCCAATTTATTGTCCAGTTCGATGACCGGTCCGGTTTTAAAAACATTGGATATGATTTATAAACTCATCCCAATTATATATCCTAATGAAAAATAGGACTTAAATACCAAATGGATCTTATTCTTATGTACAAATCGTCACCCAAATTTAACCCTTCATGCAAGTATAGTTTGGCCGGGATGTAGAGCCTATTTTAGAACTCTTAAAAGTGCTCCAGAAGTACTTATTTTTAAAACTGTTAGACATAGCTTTTTAAAAATATAAGTGCTTCTAGAACACTTATAAAATTTGCAAACGGGTACATAAAATAACGTTTCATTTTATATGATCAAAGAAAATCATGATTAAAACACAAATGAAAATTTAGTAATAAAATTTAAGGTTGAAAACTCAACATGATCGATTTGCAAGTTGCTAGAGTCAACTATTATGTTCAAAGAATGTTCAAAGAAAACAAGAAATTGGAAGAGAGAACTAAAACAATTATTAGTTATTACCATCAAAACATCTATGTTTTGTTCATTCTACATTTGGACCTACCATACTCTCTCCTCCCTTCTCCCACTACATTTCTACAAAATTATGCACATGAAAACACACACACATCAAAGGTAAATAATGTAACAACAAAAAAGTAAAAACAAGATCCTTCTTTTCGTTTCTCTCCAAAAATCTTCGCTTTTCCCCGAAGATATCTTCAAGAAAATACACACTGCTTAAAGCAATGCATCTTCTGATGAAGATACGTTGCTTTAAACAGTCTCTTGGAAGTTAAAGGAACGAGATAAGGCGGCCGGATTAGCTTGCAACACCGAAGAAGTCGAAACCATCCCTTTTTTCTCGTCACTCTTCGGTTGCAAAGCCTTAAAAAATCCTTCTCTACCAAAGCGATCATGCTTGATCCCGAGCGCCTCCCATATAGAACTCTTTGCAGCCTCCTCAGGATCATCGATTCTCAACGTTTTTGGAACCACAATCGAGCATTCCAAATCCTTTAAGCCCGTATCTTCTTCGCCTTCCGGTCCATTTGCCTTTATTAACTCCCCATTTCTCGAATGTTTCCCTAATGGCGAGTTGGGTCCGGACCCTTTACCCGGTCCCCATGGTACAACATTCCAAGCACTAGGTACACCACAATTCCAATACGGATTAGGGTAAAACGGCATCGGGTAACCCGGAGGGCAAATTGCCGGTACGGGAACAACAGAGTTCCACGGGAACGGCCAAGCCATACCCGGGACACAAGGAATCGGGTATGGAGCCCCGTTCAAGTTAGGCATCACCATCGGTTGAGGTCGTCTTGTTTTGGCACAGAACTCGACGTTGTGATGGACGATTCAATCGAATTATCATCCATACTTTCCCCCCTTTTGCAAGAAACCGGGTCGGGCCCAAACGAGATGACGGTGCCATTAGGGTTAAAAGACCGACGAGGATGAAATCCGTTAGGAGGGTCGATCAGAGACGCTTCAAGGGCTTCGGAGATTGTAATGTGGTGGCAATGGGAGGCGGAGTTCTTGTTCTTCCGGCGACCTGCCCCCACCGGGACGTTCCTCATGGTGCCTCCGGCCGTCCAGTACCTCTGACAGCTCTTGCAAAAGTGACGTGGCTGATTGACGTTGTAGTTGTTGTAGTAACAGAACTTGGTGTCCATGCTATTGCAACGAGCGCAGGGAAGGATTTTGTCCGGCTTTTTCAACGGCTTTTGCTGCCCGTTCGTCGCATCTGTTTGCTCGTTTTCGGTCTCGTCTTCCATAGGATTTTCATCAGATTCTGATGATATAGTAGGGTTCTGAGAATCCTGGTCCTTTTCTTGTGTCTTAGTTTCAGATTGCTCTGCTGCTTGATTCTATAATATTCGAGGAAAATCTCAATCAGGTGTACATACTAGATAAATTAACTTATTGCGAATTATAATTTATGTCATATTTCAACATCTTTTATAGATGAGCTCATAATCATTACATGCTAACCATACCAGAAAAACATCGAAATTGTCGAATAATCAATATTTTTCCTCTGTTATGATCATAACTTAGGAACTCAAGTATTTGAGAAAGATAAATTCTGCGAAAAAATTTGTTCACAGCATGAAATTGAATCCATACTAATACCAAAACATTCATTAATTGATACCACTACTTTTATAAACTAATACCTATAATATTTAGGCACACACAAATACTATGATACTCAGGTTAAGTGTAATGGTATCAGTTAATAAGTGTTTCGCTAGAATTTAGAATTTCGTAACTTAGATCTCTTTTACGCAAACCAGTGTGTTCAAGGACACTAAAGAAAAAGAGTAAATTCATACTATAAGACTAGTTGTACATTCGAACTTTCTGGAATCCAGAGAAAGAGAGGGGAGATAGCAGGGAAAAAATCAGAAAAAGTCAATCAGAAATGAAAGTGAAAAATTTAGATTAATCTAAAACAAAGAAAATAAAAACAAAGAAAATTTAGATAAATCAAAGATGCAGATAAAAGGTCATGGTCGTCCAAATTAAATACTATTACTAATAAAGAGTACTAACATTTATAGATAAGAACGAAAATTATAAAGAAAAAAGGAAAATAACACTAGATAAGAAACCAATTTCAATTTCCAAATAAAACCAAACAAAATCAGACTCATAAACCCCCATTAAAACCCAGAATTTGCGAACCAGGAAGTCAACAAAACACCAATTTTCAGGAAAAAGTTCAAAAGTCAAACAAACCAATTAATGCTCCCAAATTAAATTTCTGCAAAATCTTAAATCTAGCACTCACATAGTCACATTTAAAAGCACAAACAATTAAAACACACACACACACACACACACACACACACATATATATATATATATATATATATATATATATATATATATATATATTTAATTATTTATTTATTTGTCTTGTGTACGAAAATTGATAGCCCAAATTAATTACCTCTTCATCCGGAAGATGCTTCTCATCATCGGCGCCACCACTTCCTCCGTCGGAAAACTCGTCAACGGCGACATCTCCGCCGTGGTCCGGCAGCACAATTTTCCTTCCAAACAGCTTTATCTCCGGGTCCTTCATTTTTCCGGCAGGGGTCAACAAAAATCTTGAAAATGAAAGAAATAATAAATATAAAAAGAGAAGAAGGCTTTGTTGGCAAAAATTGGCAAATGCTGAATGATTCAATGAAACGATTTTGATGTCTTTAAAATCTAATTAAAAAGGAGGGATTGCCACGTCAGCGGGGGCTGAATTTCTGAGCCACAAGTTTTATTTTTTGTGGGCCTAACAAAAATTTTATAATTGGAAAAAAGGAAAAGGAAATTTATACTAGATTCCGGGTTGCACGGGGAGTTCCGTGCTACCTTATTATTTATTAGTGATATATATATTTTTTTTTTTTACAGAAACTAGTGATACTTTTTTTTGGGTGTACCAAAGCTGTGTTACTTTTTGGGTTGGGAAGCATGAGTGTGGAGTGACGTGGAGGGCATTTATTGGCTGTCATTGTTTATGATTTCAGAAGATGAATGACTGTTCAGGAATAAATCTTGGCCAATCATTGGGTAGACTCTTTCTTTTGACGGCTATGATGGTCTGAATTTTAGGTGAAAAGCTCTTGCACACTTTAGTCCAAAAACGACAAGTCCGAAACACAAAATAAAAAATCCTAAAACAGATTAAAAGATAAAATTAACAAAATTAAACATGAAGGGTGTTTAATTTTTGCAATTCGACTTCAACGCACGCGGTTTTTTTTTTTTGGCAATTATATGAAAATACAATTTTTCGACGAATAATTGTTGATGTGGCAACCGTAATTTTTTCAAAGAGATTGCAAGTAAATTCACATTATTTTGTTGTTTATTTCAATTTAGTCACAATTTTTTTTTTCTAACAATTCTTGACAATGTCCCACCAGCAAGATTTAGGGGTGCATGTTATCCCAGGACAGAGGGAGTATTATTTTATGTTTGTAACTATAATAATATAAAATAGAGAATTCTTGCTTTTAAGTTATTTTTTACGTTTATTTCTATTTGTAAGTATATTGATTTGATACATAGAATTATACACATTCCCACCCATAGGCTTGGAAGTTGGATATGCAATGACTCATAAATTAGGTTTTGGTTGGACAATTGATAATGACAAAAACTCATATGAGACGGTCTCATGCATAAGACGGGAGTACAACTCAGCACAAATTACACCTACCCCTCCCAAAGTTTTAAAGTGACAATGTCTAACTTATGTCCCGTCTCACAGTGAGACCGTCTCATGCAAGTGTGTCTTATCGATAATTGGGTTTGACTTGGGATTTACTACAATTAAAGATGTTTATATATTTGTATAATGGTCTTGGGCCGCTATAATTTTCCTTTGTAGGGGTGTATTAATATATGGGCCCATTCAATGGGCTAAATATCTATGTATTATTCTTATGGGACCTTAATTTAAAAGGCCAAGTTGAAAATTGTGGGTTTCACCAATTCTACTTAAAAAATTAGGGCCCCTGCAGAATTACCGACGGGTCCTCTTTTATTAGAAGCTCAAACCACTTAATAAAAGAGTGGGGATGACAATGAGATGGAATCGGCCAACTTGCCCACTCATTTGATTTCAACTTTGTATTTTTTATTAATTAATGAATTTTGATTTTTCAAACGTGAAACAATCTCACTTAATATATATTTTATTTCTACCTTAAGAAAAAAAAACAATCTCACAAAGAGAGTAGTATCATTATACACTGAGGCACACTTGCATAAAATCGTCTCATGGTGAGAAGGGGTATAGTATTGATGTTTTAACACTTTGAGAATGAAGGATGTACGTGATTTGTGTTAGATTGTACCCCGTCTCATATGAGTTTTTGCCTTATACATTTTAGGTATTAGTTAATGTAGAGCTATCTTTACGGACTACTCGATCAACAAGTTTACTTGTAATATGTGTATTAATTCCCATATATCAGTAATTTGTAGGGCTGAAAATTAAACTAAGCTATTTGATACTTTATTCGAAATTGTTCGGTAAAAGCTCGTTTGAGTTCAATTCAACATAGATATTGTTCGGTGACAGTATAAAGCTCGGCTCGAGTTCGAGCTCAATAAATCAAAAAAGATAAAAACAAGTGTAAAAATTTCAAACTACTCAAACTCGACTCATGCTCAACTCGTTTAAAGCTCATTCGAGCTTGATTAGATTAATCAACAAACAATCTCAAACATGAATTTCAAAACTCAATAATGCTTCAAACAAGCGTTCGACTCCCTAGTAATTTGTGTTTAATATATAGTTACTTGAACACAAATTAATAACTCTTGTTTAATTAACCTACGGTGACAACAAAACATGAGTGTCCTGTTCCATCATTGACATTCTTAGCTTGAACAACATAAATAATTCAAGATTACATAACAAGACGATTCAATTAAACCTAATTAATCAAAAACATCACACTAGTAAATGTCATCTTCCACTTGCAATCGTGCAACCACCTTTTGCTCCCATTTTGACTTAATAAAATCACATCATTTCTTCCACTATAGTGTAAAATCAAATGTCCAATTATGTACATGTGCACCTCACGACTTCCTCAATTCATGCAATCCCAATTCCCACATATATAAAATTGACATTCATATAAACAAAAAAGATATTGAAAGATTTGCCAAGATCTATCATCAATTTTATTATTATATCCTATTCATGTTTGTGTGTTTGTGTAATAAGCTTTCACACATGCATGCATGATCATATTGCCATAATGCCAACACCTTTTTGACTTATATTTTAGTAAACGATTCACCATACAAAGTGCTCTATTGCCCACTTCCCACCTCAACTTCAATTTTTTAAATTTAGCACTTGATTGCTTTCTTGATATTTTTATAAATTTCCACTATATATACACACAAAGAAAGAAGGTCAAGTGTGTGTTGTATATAAAAAATATATCAATGGCTGGCATTTGTATTAAGCTAACTATGGTGATATTATGTTCATGTTACCTTATAAGCATGAATGGAGCAATCCCAGTTACAAGTAATTAATTATCAATCTTTAACTATATGATTAATTCTAGCTATTTTCTTCATGCTAATAATTTTATTTTGTTTCATATTGCAGGGAGTTCAAATATGGTGCAGAAACCTCAAATTCATGAAGTTGCAAAAACAGTCCTCTTGGTATGAACTTAACCAAATCTTTAAATTTCCCCCAAAAAAATTCCACACATGCTAATATTCAACTAATTAAAATGATATATATGCAGGAAAGTGGTGAATTTGTGATGAGAAGAATGGGGATTGAGGTGAATGACTATCCGGGATCAGGGGCGAATAATCGACACACGCCAAGGCCTCAACTAGGAAGAGGCTGCAATGACTGCTGACAAAATCTTGGCAATGGATCATGATTGTTAAATGAATATTCATGGTTTTGGTTCATGGCTATTTACATAGGAAAAATTGATGTAATTTTTTCAACTTTTCCAAATTGGGAAATTAATATGTTGACCTGGTAGGTGACAATTAATAGATATTTATGGTTAGATAAATGAGTCATATACTTATATGTATGCTTGTCTTGTGACAAAAATTAGAACATATTATATATGTATTTGTTTTCAGGATATATATCTATCATACGTGGTGATCTTTCAACTTGGAGATTTTTTTTTTCTTTTATCTTGTTAATTATCTTTCTCCTCAATTGAGTGGGAGACTCGGGTTCGATTCTCTTTGGGAACGAATTGAAGTTATGAGAGTTATAAGGTGGATTGATGAATTCGTGGAGTGTTTGGGTGCTTGGTGTACTAACTACTAACAACTAATTTTGTCCGAAAAAAAAAAAAAAAGACAGAAGATCATTGAATTCCTCCCAAAAAAAATCGTTTCAACAAACATAGCATAAAAGATAATTCAATTCCTCTCAATAGTTAATCGGCTCCTAAAGTTGATAATAAATTGGGGAACCAAAAGGTTCTTGCCAAATTTCATAAGCTTTAAGCAAATATTTACAATGCCCTAGAATCAAAAGGTTCTTTGTCAAATGTCAACATGCTATTATCTGTTACAATTAAATTAAATGACAAAAACAAATAAATAAAAAGGAAAGATAAAGCTTAAACTTAAACTTCATACTATAAAATTGATATTATTACACTATAAATTGATTTCACTATTCTTATAAATTAATATGTCTAGTATCTAATGTTATGATCTCAGTTTACAAATATAATGATATCAGTTAATAATTGTTGTGATATTAATTTATAAATGTAGTGACAATTTTATGCCATGAACAAATTTCAACCTAAACCTACTCAATTTTAAAAATCTTTTTGAAAAAAGGGTGGAATCGTTGATTTTGGTTAGAATCGTTGTTCATGATTTTTAAGTACCCTAATTGAAACTGGACCATTGTATTTAATGTTTACGTTTAATTTTTGAACTGTAATCATCAAATAGCCGGTTTTGAAATCAGTTTCATTCCTTTATGTCATTTTTATGTTCCAAATTTATTTCATTTTTTTGAATTTTTAACGTATGGACCCAGGATTATGATGGTCCATTGAATAATTTTTTATTTTTCACATATCATAGATTCACGATATAAAACATAGAGTGAAACACTGAAAGTAAAACATACTATATGAGATATCATTCTGTTTCGCAACAGGCGGTTCCGATTATTTAGTGCATGTCTACTAGGAACTAATTGAAAATCCGAGGAAACTTCAGGGGCAAATCAGTAAAATAGTGAACAGCGGCCCGAATAAATATTGGCCCTACAAGTTTGGGCTCTAAATGGGCCGAAATAATCATAACGTAGGTTGATAATATTAAATGGTTTGTAGGTTATTCTAATTTTTAAGTGTGAAATCCGTAAATCTTTGATTAACAAATAATAATGCAAAGAAAGTTCCACTTAAATTTCTAAATTAAATTGAGGTACTAGCTAGTAGAGGGCATAAGAGCATGACAATGTTTTAATATTCGATCACTTTTCCTTCAAATTTTCATATTTGCGTGTGGATTAAAAATGAATCTGAAAATAAATTTAAGATTTTGATTATTCTTTAAATAAATATTTTTTCTGAGTATTAAAAAATGGCTGTCTCCCATATACTTAATAATTGGGGATGAAACTGTGCAAAAACATGTTTGAATGATTGTTTTATGGAACTCTATAAGCAACTGTATCCAGTTTCTATTTTTGTTTTTTAGTGAATATACAAATCTTGCATAGAGAGTGCATTTAAATTCTTTTAAAATGTTGAGTGGTTAAAAAAAATGTAAAGATCCCAAAATAAGATCTTATGAATGATACTATTCCTAAAAGTGAACTCTTGAGATTTTGATAATTCTAATTATAAATTTATTATCACTAACATTTTAAACGCTCCAAAAATTTTATATTAGGCATTTTACTTATTTTAATTACATACTTTATAAAACTTGCATTTGATACTTAAAATATAATTGGAAGCATAAAATCTGTTGTAGTTTCTAAAATATGCCATAATATGCTTAAATTTTTTAGGTTAAAAGTTTGAAAGTGAGAGGTTGTTAGGTAAACAACTTTAAGGAGTGTTGTCTTCTCTCAAAAATTAGTTTTTTTTAAAAATAAATTTTTAAGGAGTGTTGTAAATATCTGCACCAACAATTGGAAGTGCTTTTTTTTTTGTTTGAGTGGGGATTAACAAGTACTTGCGTGGTCGTAGACATAACTATTTAGTAATATAATAACTTAATTTAATGATATTAATATATATTTTATGTATATAAAGTGAAATCTTTAATATAAATATTGCATGTATTACTGATGTTGATATGGTTTGTGTTATAAGAACTAATTTGACTCGTTACACTTGAAAAGTTTAAATTTATCATGCAAGTTGAAATTTTCACATCTGTCCAAATAAAAGATACCCGGTATAGAAGATAAATAGAATAGAGGTATAAAATACAAATGGTAAGTTTTAGGGGCAAAAACATTCTAGTACAATTGAAAATAGGAAATAACACCCAATTACAAAACTTACTATTCAGTACAAAATTTTTTTAATTTGCCGTCAAACTTTATTCCGTCTACTTTTAAAAAATGAGGCCTACTGATTGATTTGACAGTTGCTATATTTTCTCTTTCCACTTTTTAATGGGTCCCTACAACTTTTATGTTGTCATCTTTATTTTTCAAATATATATTCATATTAATATTTGTCCATATTAAAATATGTGTCCATCTTTTATGTAACAGTTTTTATGAAAATAATTATTTAATCTCTTAAATATTTGTTTTTAGTTAAATAATAAATTAAAATTAATTTTTAGAAAAGATGCAGGTGTATTATTTTCTTGTTTCATTTGTCAAATTTTTTTTTTTTACTTTATTTATGAGTATTTTATACAATATAATTTATAATTTATAATAATATTTCAATATTTTATTTTTTAACATAAAATATAAATAAAAATGTTAACACTTAGATAAATATTTTTTTCATCTCTTATCTTTTTTTATTTTTCTTCTCATTTAATATATCATCACCATTTTTAGAACAAAAAATGCATCTTATTATTTTAAAACCTTTGATAATGTCAAAAAATTTTGATAATGTCAAAATAAAAAAATCATATACCAAATTGTTTAGAAAAAAGGAAGTTGCATATATTAAAATTACATTGCATGTACTTAAATTACATTGTGTATACTAAAATATATTGCATATACAAAAAAAATATTGTATATAAACGTAAAATATTGCATACACGTATAAAAAAATATTGGATATACGTGTAAAAAATATTGCATTTACTAAAATACATTGCATTTATTAAATGTACATTGAATACACTAAAAAATATTGCATACACACCTAATCAATTTGCATCTTCATTGCAGAATTACCCCAGTTCCACTACATCTGCTTCTTGCATCTTCTTCATCTTCTTCATGAATATAGAATCACCAAAAAATTACAAAAAAATCACTAAAGGTCCATATTTAATTTGCAGAATCACCCCCCAATTCCACTGCATTTGCTTCTTGCATCTTCTTCATGAAAACAGAGTCACCAAAAAACTACAAAAAAATCACCAAAGCTCCATATTTTGGAGAATCATCAAAACAAAAATCACCAAAATCCATTCACAAAAAATAATAATAATAATAATAATAATAACCAAGAACTCATATTGAAAATGTGAACAAAACTCTTGCAAAAAAGAAGTAATTTGCCATTTTCACATAAGAAAAAATGAAATTTCAGAAGGAATCACCAAAAAGAAAATTTCAGTCACAAAAATTTCATTCTCTGTTTTGATTCCATGGTCCATCAAAAAAATAAAATCAAAATCCAACCACCACACATACATAAAAAAAAACCCATTACTACAAAACCGTTCTAGATTATCATAAATCAACGATTCCGACAAGAAGCCGCATGAGAATGGAAAACGACCCAAGCCCGCCGTCGCAGCCCCTCCTCCACAACCGTCGAAACAGACCAAGCCCGTTGTCGCAACCCCTCCCCTACCTCCGTCGTCGCCATCCCCGCGGCGTCTTCCATCTCCATCCCACACCAGAAACCTATATCTATTTTCCACCGCCGCAAAAAAAGTGAAACACTGCAACCACCTTCCCGTCTGCCATCACCACCACCTTCCGCCACCGCCATCCGCCATTGCTATCCCCCTCCTCCATCTCCATCCCACATCTCCCTTTTTGTGGAAATAATAAAGAGAGAAAAAAAAATAATTTTGAATTAGTAGAGAGAGAAAGAGAGATAGCGTGTGTGTGTGTGATGAGAGAGAGATATGGGAGAGTGTGAATGTGGCAGACAATTAATTGATATGGTGGGACCTTTTTTTTAATTATGGTCGTTGGGGGTATTTTGGGAAATAAATTGTACTTCATTGCTATTTTAAAAGTGAAATGTATCTAATTGCTAGTGGGGGTATCTTTTTTGTATCTTAGAGCAATAACCCTGTAAGTTTTAGTGTCTTTTGCAAACTTTTTTTTGAGTAACACTTATGTGAACCAGGTTCACACATGAACTCTATCACTGTTATGTGTAAAAACTATCACTGTTATGCACAAAAAATTTTACTGTTTAAAAATATAAAGCATTTTCTATACAGTGATTGTTTTTGTTCATAACAAAAATGAGAGTTTTTGTATGTAACAGTGATACTTAAATAACCGAGTTCATAGCATGAACCAGGTATATACAAGTTTTTGTCCCTTTTTTTTGGTTTTTTTACTTTTGAAAACGGAGAAATACTTATGTTTTAAAAAAGTTGAGTCTAACAGTTTTAAAAATAAATGTTTCTTCATAATTTTTTAGAGATTGTAATCACACACTTAAGCTTGCATAGTAGTTGAGGAGTCGAAGATTCCTCTTTCTTGGCTCTATGAAGTCAATTCAATTCAATTCAATTCAATACAAGAAAATAAAGAATTGTCTACAAATTTTTTCAAATGACTACATAATTTTTCAATAAAAATAATATTTAATCTTAATTAGTGAGAATTGTCTATGATTTGTCTATAATTTTTTTGAAAAAGATAAACAAATTATCTATGAACAAAGTGTTGGGGAATAATTTGCACAGATCTATTCGGGGTGAATATTTAAATACAAATTTAATTCTTATAATTATTACTAGCATGAATTAATCCTATATTAATTCAAATAATAATTCAACAACATATAATGCATATAATTAATTCACGTAAATCCCACGTGAAATCTAACGAGTTTTTGAACGCATTACCTCTTGGGATGACAATGATATGGCTGATTTAGACTAACCAAAAAGAACTTCCCAAGTATTCCCTTAATCCTTGTTGACTAAGTTTAGGACACTTGTGAACAATTAATAAAAAGAAAATAAATTTTGCACCACCTTTTGTGGATTTCTTTTTTTTTTTTGATTTTGTGAATGAAAGAATCATCCCCTATTTATAGAGCACAAGTGGTAAAAATTTGGCAAGATAATGGAAAATCTTTTCTTGATCTCCAAGAAATCTTGAATATATCTCCTATATTTTTTCCCATAATTATAATATTCCACAAAAATCCCACTTACTCTTAGTTATGGGATATTTTCGAAAATATTGGGCAAGATTCCAAGATTTGGATCTTTGAATTTATGAGATATTCTTGTATTTCAAGAAATACATATCTTCCATAATATATTTTCAAGAAAATCAAGAAAATCTTTCTTGTTTTTTAAAAAAAATTTCAAATTTCCTTATAAATAACCAAGTGGGAGATTTTTGAATTTAATGAGATATTCTTGTATTCCAAGAATACATATCTTCATTCCATAACAAAATTCAAAGAAATTCTTTTCCCTTTTATCTATAAATTTCGAAAATTATTTGAAAAAAATAAGCAACAATATTTATTTTATTTTAAACACCTTTTTTAGTTATTTGACTATATGTTGGGCTTTTTAGGAGAATTAAAATTGGACCTTCCAATGGATCTTGAATTATCAATATTGGGCCACAATATTATTCAAGCCCATAAATATTAATTAATTTCACTACATAATTAATATTTTTATTTACAGTCAATATGACTCCGGTTTTTATTTCTCGTGTTTAAGATTATCTAGCCCATTAATTAAAGCTTTTTGAAATGACTTTCCATTAATTAATATTTTTTATCCTTGGTCAAGGAAGCGGTTCAACATTATTATCCATAAGGAAACTAATTAAAACTTGCAAATTTGGTATGATAAAACTTATAAACCTCCCAAGGGGGCAAATCAAACAAGCGTGCTTTGCAACACGATTCTCCATATTAAATCTTCATAATTTTTGACCAATAATATTAGAGGATAAAAAGTATTGAATCTCGTTGATTCTCTACCCATGATAAGTCAAAGCAATAGTTACCAATCACACGTGATCCTATTTAGGAACGAAGATTTGAGGAACCACCGATTAATTATTCTTGTTTGGATTCTAAGAAAGTCAATTCAATTCATCGGTCATGAAACTAGTGTAATCTCTTGGTCAAGACAAATGGGTTGTTCATTTTTACAAGGGACTGTTAATTTAAATGATTTATCAATAAAAATAATATTTAATCTTAATTATTGAGAATTGTCAAATAAATATGATTTAATATTTAAATTTTTTGATAAACAAAAAAAATAAACAAATTAGCTTTTGATTATACAAAAGTAAAAAACATACTTTCTAGTATAATCCCAATACAAAGTGTTTACACATTCGTAATTTTTGTAGTCAAACTTATCTACATAAATAATTTTCTAGACAATTTATTCGTAGGCAATTATATTTTAAATTTGGCCTATAGGTTTAGAAAAATTTATAAGCACATTATAAACAATCCTTATCATTAAAGAATAAAATTATTTTTATTAAAAAATCTATAGATAATGCACTATTTTTTTGCAGTGATTAGAAAAAAATGGATAAAGAATAATACCTCTAGAAAAAAACAATAGAGTGTGTTTTCACTTTTCACATGTAATAATGCTCAAGAGTCGAGATCACTATTTTTTACAAAAAATCAAAGTCGAAGAAAATTGTATATTTATATATGTTGCAATTAGGACTGAATTCTTTACATTAATTTAAAGATAGGAAATGAATTAATGCCAAAATTAATCTAATCCCCTTGATCAGGAGACGGAGGGAAAGCAGGTGCAGGAGAAGGCGAGTTATCGGATTGATCAACGGCCTTAAATCCAAGCTTTTTTATCATCTCATCCGCAATCAGCTGATTGGCAGCATCGGACGGATGATATTCATCCCAAAATACATACTTGCTCCTGTCTTTGCACAGGATTGAAGCTGGAACACAAGTTAGAGCGGGTCGAATCTTTCCGAACGAGCAACATGGTGACTCTGAATTATTGAATCCTACATATTTAATTTGATTCAAATCAAATAATTGTTTTAAAAAACAAATAATTATAGATAGATAAAATAAAGACTCATTTTCTATCAACGGATATATTGAGATAAAAAAAGAAAAGAAATATAGGCCGAGAATCTTTTTCGTGTTATAAAAATATCACCTGATTTATGTTGTAGATTCACATTACAAATTAATTGTAATTTAGCTTTAAAAAGTGATGGTGTCCGCAACTGGTGATTCAAAGCTCGGCTGACTCACAAGCTACCCTCGTGCTTGACTCTATTTTTAAAAAGAAAAAATTGATTCCAACTTAATCGAGCTCGACTTTTGATACGGTAATACGTACTAAGCTCGTCAGAATAACAGGCTCATGAGCCTTATATCGAGGTCACATAATTATTTTACCCAAATTATACTAATTATTTACAAATATACATTAATTTAAAACATATTTCTAACAAATTTTAAGTTATAGAGTCGAGTCGAGTTCGAATTCAAAAGAATTGAGCTCAATCAAGGTCAAGTCAAATTTCAAATTCGTATTTTATAATCAAGTTAAGTTCGAGCTTTGCAATAGTCGACTCAAGACTCATTATTTATAATATAGTTCCACTTCCGTTCTAGCTGGATGGTAATGGTATATATATATATATATATAAATCAGGTCGTTCTGCTTAAACTCATTTTTCTTTCTAAAATATAGATCGTGCAACTTAAATTATGACCAAAGAAAACAATTGTAGTTAAACTTGAGTGTTGGGAAAAATATTGTCACCATATTTACTGGGGCTGGCGATCAAATCATTGACAACATCATATGCATCTCCAAATCTGATGGTTGCATTAGGGAGAGCACTAGATAATTCATCCACAACTTTACTTGTTTCTTTATTGAAACTTAGGGCCAATTTGTTAGTCCTATCTTGGCATGTCCCTGATGTGCTAAGGACTCTTTGAAGTGGGATGCACCCCATCGGCCCTAGCCCGAACACCATCACCTTTCTCGCCCCTAATTCCTGCAATAACTATGATCACACCAACAAATAAACAAAAACGTCATGATCCAACAATTACCGTCTCCGTTTTTTATTTAACTGTCTCTTTAGAAAAGAAAATTGTTTTTAATTTTTCAAGAGATACTAAAATGTTTTTCTCAACTTCGCCCCTTTAATTATAATAATCATAAATGATTTATTAATAATTTGTGAGGAGACGTATCAATCTGAGTATACAACCAAAAACAACAGTTAAATTGAAATGGGGAGAATTTTTTTTTTTTTTTTGACAAAGTCTAGTATGAAAATTTTCATACATGAAAAAATTTTAATTTACAACCAAATTTTGTAATTGATGAAGGTAAGACAAAATTGAGTGGTTCATGGTACACTCGGTCCAAGTGGTTCTTGGTTCACCCGACCCGAATAGGTCATAATTTAGGATTCATTATTTAGTGTTTAGGGTGTAGATGGTTGATTTAGAACAATTTTATAGATTTTCACACATGAAAATTTTGGAGACCTACTCTTTTTTTTTTATATAAATGAATGATCTTTGACTTACGTTGAGTTGACTTTTGAGTGTGGTCGTCAAATATTGTACGAAGCTGGTGTCGGAATAAGTCCAAGAATCGGCGTAGACGGGCATTAAGTAGTTGTTGATGAAATCGTTGCTTCCAAGTGCAACTACATAACGAGCTTCTTCGAAGAATTTTTGAGCTTCGGTTTCTCCAATTTTGACCCTTATTAAAACTTGTGTCCCTTGAAATAGCTCTATTTGTTTGTATAATCCAAACCTCTGAACCTGCATGACAAATTATACGTACTAAGGTCTGCAATTGATCGTGAGTTTTTTATGAAGCGATCGATGTGAACTGATTTTCTGTAAGAAAATCAAAAGTGAGTAGTGTTGTAATAAAGGAATTCTTAGAATCAACTAAAAAGGAATTCTTTATTGAGTTTTAAAAAATGTTTAAATTGCAAAAAGTTAAAGTAATATTTATTTTGAGATTGCTTCTCAGAATCAGCTTAATTAAAATGATCTCTTTAATCACAAGTCAGAAAATGCGATAATTTTATGCAAGTAATTAAAACATGAATTCAACTTACAAAATATGATCCTGTCTCATTCAAAATGCCACCACCTCCAGAGGCAAAATTCACTCCATTTTCGAGTATTAAATCTTCATTTAGAGATGGATCCAAAAATGCTGGAGGCCTTGGAAGTCCCATTTTATCTCCTATTAATTACAAGAAATAAAATCACTACATTATAATTTGATCCTTGCTTCACTTGAATAGTAAATATCATATTAAGTTATAATATCTTACGTATAAAAATTAAATCAAATAAAACGAACTCTTATAATTTAAAGGTTTTTAAAAAAAAAAGTACCAATAATATCGGCAACTGTTCTTCCATTAGAGAATCTTCCATTAGGCAATCCATTGCCAAAATCAATGCCATACCAAGGTAGGCTAGCTCGAGCAAAACTTTTGGCTAAGTAATTGTTATTACCAACATCCGAAAGCGAATCTCCGAAGATGAATTGAACAACTTTGCAGTTGTGTCCATCAACAAGTAGTAATACTATTACGAGGATCAAAATCGACTTGAATTTTAAGTTGGTCATTTTCTTTGAATAAGGTTGGATTTAATTTTCTTGGAATGTTGGATTTAATAGTTGAAGTTTGGTTAAAATAGGAAATTAAGTGTTGAAAAAGGTTGAAGAGTTGAGGAAGTTTGATGAACCAACATATATGAGGATTTTTTCTGACCTACTGCGAACTAACTTTGGTTTCGGATACAACTGCAGAAGCCTAACTAGACCAACTTGTAATAAACTGAGTCCTTGAAAAAAATTCAAGCCTTTTAGTACAAGTAATTTATAATTTAAACGAGTAATAATTATTGATTAAATAGGAAATTTTCACTAATTCATGTAAACATGTACATATCAACCAAGGATTTATCATAAGAGTACGTAATTAATATTTTCAAGTTAAGTGCACCAGAATTATCTCACAAAATTCTACGTTGTGAATTATTAGAAAAAATTACTGATAGGTCTTGTACCCTGTTTTTGTTCTCCGGCACACAAACAACGTACAATTAACAAGTAAACGATCAAAACACATAAAAACACGAAGTTTGATTACCCAGTTCGTCTTTTGAATAAGACTACGTCTGGGGGCTCCAAGCCAGGTATATTGCACTACGCTTTCTGCCTAGGATTCTAATGTGTCAAGATTTCGATCTTTTACAAT
This sequence comes from Stenogyne calaminthoides, assembly GCA_037126765.1. NCBI lineage: Eukaryota > Viridiplantae > Streptophyta > Magnoliopsida > Lamiales > Lamiaceae > Stenogyne > Stenogyne calaminthoides. The sequence continues at coordinate 3,962,292 of JBBCBC010000038.1, forward strand.
GAATGATACACGATATATTTATAGACACAGGATTAGGGTTACAGTCTTCGTGGGCTTCGTTCCATGGGCCGACCTAGGGTTCCCTTGCTTGTCCCGCAAGTCCCGCATCCGGATACACTTACCCTGATTACGGTCCGCAAAATCCGTGCCAATAACTCCACGTATCTTTGCCATATTTATCCTCCTTCCGACCTTGAGACCAAGTCGTCCCTGACTTGTGCGACCTTCCAGGTCGCCAAGTGGCCTTCCCTTTCTTCCACGTCGCCCAGCGACCTGCACAGCCTTCCAAGTCGTCATACGATCTTCATGTTCCTCCAAGTCGCCCAGCGACTTGCGCAACGTTCCAAGTCGCCTCCGACCTCTGGCAGCCTATGAGATTCCTACGACCTGCGGCTTCTGGCTCATAGAGCCTCAACCTCAAGTCACTGTATCCGGTTGCTGGTGATCGACTTGTCAGCTTCGTATCTTATCTGTATGGTGAGATTATTCATGCTACAACAATTGCCCCCAAGAGCGGGCTCCGACTTCGTTCGGAGGTTGGTCTTGATCTCTGCTTTGAATTAGGATTTGTCTGCTTTCCGTACTTGAGGTTGCCTTGTTGCTATTAAGTTTGACATATCTTTGCAGGTTCGATTCTCCTTCGTGCCTCCAAGTCGGAAGGTTATAACATCTGAGGTCGCTACACGCCAAGATTTGAGCTTGTCGAGAGTTCTGGTTGACGCTCACACTTACAGTTGAAACTCTTTCGTGCGAGACTTATATGTGCTCGCACTTTGAGTTGAAACTCTTTGGTGCGAGACTTTTCTGTGCTCGCACTTGGATTTGAAACTCTTTAGTGCGAGACTTTTCTGTGCTCGCACTTTGAGTTGAAACCCTTTAGTGCGAGACTTTTCTGTGCTCGCACTTTGAGTTGAAACTCTTTAGTGCGAGACTTTTTTGTGCTCGCACTTTGAGTTGAAACCCTTTAGTGCGAGACTTTTCTATGCTCGCACTTTGAGTTAAAACTCTTTAGTGTGAGACTTGTTTTGCGCTCGTCGACGACCATTTCTGGCCGAGCAGTTTGCGACTTGAGTAGCCTTCGGCCTTTCGTCAATACGGAATATCACTTCTTCTTTCCACCCCTTATTGTGCCGACTTGATTTCCTTATGCGACTTTTGCTTAGCCCTTGTCGTCCTATTTTCTAGGCGACTTGTTCTTTGACATTTGCATAGTCGTCTTACAAAGTTGGGGGATAACCGCACCGCTAGGGTGGCGATCTCGCCTCCAGTATTTCTAAAGTCACACCTCGGGTCCACGTGTTATCAATCATGTCTTTTATGCGACCTGCATGTTATCGATCACGTCTTTTATGCGACCTGCATGTTATTGATCATGTATTTCATGTGGCCTGCATGTTATCGATCATGTTTTTCATGTGGCATGCATTTTATCGATCATGTCTTTCATGTGGCATGCATTTTATCGATCATATGTTTTTCACGCGACCCGCTTGGTTTCTTCAAACAGGAGTTCTGAAAAGAGAAATTTCTTTATTTAACTTGGCTAGACTATTACAAAAGAATGTGACTTCCGATCTACTAAAAAGAAAGTATCTCGGGAACCAGGTCTCCGTGCCATATGTATTCTTGAGCTCGTGAGCTTTAATGGTGGAGAGGTCTCTCTGCTAGCTCCCCATTCTTTGGAACGGTTGGGTGGTTTGCGATCTTCAAGGTACCAGCTCGCCCTTCTGAGGTCGCTTGATAAACTCATTCAACAATCCGTCCTCCTCCCACACCTCCAAAGTTGCTTTCAAAGAGTCCTCGCGATTCACTTTTTGTAAGTGGTCTGCGTGGTCGTGGTAGTTGCAGAACTTGTATGGATTCTGCTTACCCTTATTCCTCATTGGACGAGGTGGGAGAAGTAACTCCCGATCCTTAATTTGCTCGTAGACATGAATGGGCGTCATGCCTAAGACATCCATCAACTTCACAGAAATCAACTCTTCGAACGACTTATAGTTGCTAGGAGAGTCTTTGTGGCTCCCAATTCCCTTGGAACTCCTTTTTGATGCCCCGACTTCCTCCGCGTCGGAGAGTCGGGACTCAGCTTCGGCGTAAATGTCGGTCGCCGCCCACTTTGAAGTCGGCATAACCGGGTTGGATAGTCGGCGGTCATCGCCGCCACATCTTGGTCCCCTTCTAAGGCGCCAACGACCCGAAAGCGATTCGCCTCATCTCCCTAAGGGATCCCCTTCAAGGATGAGCTTCTCGATCCTTTCAATATAGGATCGATCCGATTCATTGTCACCCTGTTGAGCATTCATCAGGCGCTGCTTGGTCGCTGGTCGGGGAGCCATTGTCGAGAAATGACTCAGGAATAGTCTTGCGAGCTGGTCGAATGTGTCCACCGAATATGGAGGCAGTGAAGTGAACCACATATGAGCATGGTCGCTCAAAGTTAAAGGAAAGAGCTACATCCGTCGCGACGGGTTGCACCCGTGGATGCCATGTGGGAGATATACCTCGATACATGAGCCCTCGGGTCCGCGGTTCCCATTGTAGCAATCTATTGCCAAGGCCGACTTTCCTCTGAGTAGGTGCTAAAGTAATTAGCGTACCAAATGGAGATCTCGGGATGACGAGGTCGGCATCCATCCCCATCATTTCGTACTGATCTTCAACCCGTTCAAGCAATGCCTAAACAGTGCGGGTAAGTGAGGCGACTCGTGCATCGCAAAGACGCGAGGTCGGGCAAGCGTCCTGCCTGTTGCCATGACAGGCGGCAGAACCCTTCGGCACTTCGTGCTTGTGAGCAGCTAGTGCGAATGAGAGATCGCGACTAAGCTTTTTGCGATCCGGGATAGAAGAGTTAGCCTCATCCTCCACATCTGCTGGAGCTTTTAGTGCTCCGAGGTTTCCGAGGCGGTTGAACAAGTTGTTTGAAACCCCCTGTCTGCAACACCAGGGGGAGGCGAGAACTTTCTAGTGTTAGTGACTCTCGTCGCCTGGAGGGCCAGTTGACCCTCGGACTGCCCTTTTGGGGTTAGATGTCCCTTAACTTTAGACGGGCCCTCCCCCTGGGTGACCTTCTTGTTTGGAAGTGATTCTTTCGGGCGTCGAAGATAAAATTTGCCTCTTCTGAGGGGACGGCCGGGGCGCTTTTTTTCATCTTCGGGGTCGAATCGATTACCTTGTTCCGGAGTGGTTATGGCAACCCTTCGATTAGTGTGATGGGAGCCTAGGGGTCACGCCCCCCCATCTTCATGCGGTCGACTTCTCACCCGAAAGAGTTATCGGGTTGATGGCCATTGCTGATGAACGGAGGGTAGGTCTTCTAAGAATGATGAACAATCAGTCGAAATTGTTCCCACAGATGGCACCAATTGTTGTACCCTGTTTTTGTTCTCCGGCTCACAAACAATGTACAATTAACAAGTAAACGATCAAAACACGAAGTTTGATTACCCAGTTCGTCTTTTGAATAAGACTACGTCTGGGGGCTCCAAGCCAGGTATATTGCACTACGCTTTCTGCCTAGGATTCTAATGTGTCAAGATTTCGATCTTTTACAATGAATGATACACGATATATTTATAGACACAGGATTAGGGTTACAGTCTTCGTGGGCTTCGTTCCATGGGCCGACCTAGGGTTCCCTTGCTTGTCCCGCAAGTCGCGCATCCGGATACACTTAACTTGATTACGATCAGCAAAATCCGTGTCATTAACTCCCCGTATCTTTGCCATATTTATCCTCCTTCCGACCTTGAGACCAAGTCGTCCCTGACTTGTGCGACCTTCCAGGTCGCCAAGTGGCCTTCCCTTTCTTCCACGTCGCCCAGCGACCTGCACAGCCTTCCAAGTTGTCATACGATCTTCACGTTCCTCCAAGTCGCCCAGCGACTTGCGCAACGTTCCAAGTCGCCTCCGACCTCTGGCAGCCTATGAGATTCCTACGACTTGCGGCTTCTGGCTCATAGAGCCTCAACCTCAAGTCACTTCATCCGGTTGCTGGTGATCGACTTGTCAGCTTCGTATCTTATCTGTATGGTGAGATTATTCATGCTACAACAATAGGTACAAATTACTAATAGTACAAATGAGATTATTTGTATAGTCAAAGTTGCACACAAAAGTACAAATATATCTACATATATAATCATTTTATACCTATTAATAAGTTTTAATCTTGAAATATCTATCAGCAAGTCTCTCGAATTATTATTTAATGTTTTCCACTATATTGAATTTGCAATGATTATCTATTGAAATCTAACTAAATTTAATTTGGTCAAAGTCAAGTCACTACTCAATTTCTCAAAGCTGAATTTCCAAAGTATTATAAGGGAGAATTTTTCTAGTTTATGCATGTTTCGTTGTCTATTCACTCGCACACGTTTCGTGTGTTATTTTATAAATGAACCTTGCCTGAATATAATATACTATACAGTTTACTAAGTATAATATTTAGAACAACAGTAGTAACAACGTACATATAGGACATTTGATGTTATTTAGAGTTTGGATCGTATGGGTTTGTGTATGTGTATTGCTGGCATGATTTAATATCACTAAATTTTGAGCGTTTGAAATAATTGGATCGTATATTGGGCTGCGGATCACAACTGAAGGCCCATGTTTGAAATGAATATGGCCCAGGTTATTAGCACCCCTATCTTAGGAAATACACCACTTGGAAATACAAAATTTATGTATCCTTATCATGTTGACACGATAATGACACCAACACAATAAACCTAAACACTAACCCACAATTTTCGTATCGTTTTAATGCCATGTTACCCATAATCCGGACATGAATAAAGAAACCTAGCCAAAAAGACTAGTAAAAAAGAAAAGTTTCTTTTTGAAAAAAATATATATCAAGAATCTCTATGCATGTTACCAATAATCGTTACAAGAACAATGCCCCTCTTGGAAATGATGAACACGATTGCGATCTCTAATAACCACCTTCCTATTGTAAACTGCAGATAAAATCCTACAAAAATTATGACAATCTCTGCAAATCCGAAGGTCTTTTGCAACTCTTATTGCAGTACCAGGTGGTGTAGTAAGAACACCGAAAGCGATGGCCAATTTCTCACTGTGGATCGACAACGCGTAAGGGTCACTTTTCGCTTCCGTGTTTTTCAGCTCACAAATTATCTCTGCAACATAACCAGCAATCCTCAGTTGCTGATTGATTTCCCCAAGCATCTCATATATCTCCTTCCTTCTCGGATGTGAAACGTCGTCCGCGAAAAACTCATGCGTTCGTCCTTTCATCTCAATCGTGCTCGAAGCTGGTGTTGTCCGAATTCCTTTGTCCTTCATCATTTTCCTCACTTCTATTACCTGTTATTGAAATTCACAATCACAATTTATATGTAAGTAACGCGTAATATCAGACTCGTTAGTATAGAAGTTCAAAAACACTAGACATATGCATCAAAAAGTATCCAAACTATCAACTTTTGCTTCGATTGGTTCATAAACTATTTTTTGTTTTAAAGAAGCCCTCTAAGTATCAAAATTCTATTCACGAGCTCCCTCAAGACGAAAAATTGACAGATTTTCTTAATTCACCATAGTATTAGGGTTAAACGACTTGCACAAAACACATTTATAGCTTAAAATGCATCATGTACCAAATAATGATCATACTATAGCAAACAACAATAAAAAATCAAGAAATTCTTTATTTCGATTTTGAAGTTTCGAACGTTACCTTCTCCGAATTCCCAAATGCGTAATAGATATTCGACAACAGAACATAATCCCCTGCTTCTTGAGCCTTAAGTTCAACGAGATGATCAACGACTATTTCGCCTAACTCAACGTTACGATGAATTCTACAAGCCCCAAGCAACGTCCTCCACATTGCTGCATCCGGTTTAACCCTCATCGAACGAACGAGCTCATAAGCCTCGTCTAGCAAGCCAGCGCGCCCCAAGAGATCCACCATACACCCGTAATGATGAATGTTGGGCGCAACTCCATAATCTCTACTCATAGCTTGGAAAAACGCGCGCCCTTCGTTAACCAGCCCCGAGTGGCTACAAGCTGAAAGAACGGCCGTGCACGTGTGATCACCGGGCGAAATTCCTTCTCTCTGCATCCGTTTAAAAGCTTCTACGGCGCCCCTGCCATAGCCGTTACTGGATAAACCCGAAATCATCGCTGTCCACGACACGACATCCCTATAAACCATCTGGTTAAACACTTCGTACGCTTTGTCGATGCATCCACAGCGCGAATACATTGCTATTAGAGAATTACATACATTTGTTGCACTGATAAGACCGTTTTCTATAACATGATCATGAACTTTTTGACCCCAATCTAATGCGTTTAAGCTCCCACAAGCCCGAAGAGCAAGCAAGCAAGTGACATCATCAGGCTGGCATTCTTTCGAATCCCTCATGGCATCAAACAGCCCCAACACATCCCGTGTCCGTTTACCACGAATGTAGCAAGAAATCAGCACGTTCCAAGCAACAGTATCTCTGTGCGGCATTTCATCGAACACGTTGTGAGCATCGGTGCTCTTCTCCAAAACAGAGTAAAAATCCATCAATGTCGTCAACAAAAGTCCATCAGAGAAATACCCATGTCTCCAAATCGACGCGTGAATCTGCACCCCATTAGAAAAATCCCCCATCTTTGTGCAACACTTCAACGCAACAGTTGCCGTCAAGGCGTTCGACGAAATGCCTGACCGAACTAATTCGTGGTACAGCAGAAGGCCTTTGCGGGCTGAATCAGGGGTCAACGAGTGAGCTCTGATCATTGTGTTGTATAACGAAACATTGGGTAGAGGGAATTCGGAAAAGATTTTATGACAGTAGGATAAATCGCGCAATGGGGGGTGGGCGAAACGAGAGAGGAATGAGAGGAAAATGGTGGGATTGTAAAATTGGGATGAGCGGAGGAGTAAAGAGTGGAGTTGGAGTAAATGGGGCTTTTTGGTGCACGATTTAATGAGGGAAATGATCGTCTTTTCTTGATGGGCGGCGTTCATCGGAGCTCCGGCGGGTTTTTTCTGTTCTCTCACAGTCAAAATTGAAAGCGCTCGAAAATACCGCTGTTGAATAATTTATCACCAAAATAACCTCAAACACAAACCCTTCTTCTTCTTTTTTCTTTAAAAAAAAACAAAAACATGTAATAATATATTTTTTTCTATTCAAAATACATGTAGTATAATTTTAGATTAATAAATCAGTATTATAAAAAAATATATAAATTTATATTATGTCCTTGACAAACTTTTACCAACTTCATTAAAATAATACATTTATCAAAGCATTTCAATAGTTTGAAGGGTAATTTAAAAATATATATATACCTAATATACATTGAAAATTACAAAAGGTATCTTATTTGTAGATTAACTGAACATACAAAACTATCAGTTGTACTCTCTCCGTCTCATGAGGACTTGAACACTGAAAATGATATGTAAATCAAGTAAAGTGGGAGTTATAAAAAAAACCCAAGTAAAGTGAGTTTTAGTGGAATAAAATAAGGGTGTTGTGAGTGTATTAATATTATGTTTATTTCTATTTTAAGAATGTTCAAGTAATGATGGGACGTTCAAATAAGACAAGTGTTCAAGTAATGTTGGGACGAATGGAGTAATAAAAATGAGGGAGTAATAACTGAGTGATTCGTGATTCTTAATTAATTGAGGTCATTCTCCTATGAGTACGAAGGTGTGACAGAATGTAATTTTAAAAACACTGTTTCACACTTTGCAATTTGTGCTAATTTATAAATCATCTAACCTAAAACTTTACCATTATTTTAATGTACATGGCATAAAAATATGTTAAATACATTTCTCCTGCATCTTATAAATGGAGCTATATGATAGTACTTACACAGTTACACTGCTAGCTCCAGCCTCAATAATACATAAGAATCGAACCACCATGTATATTTCAGATTTTTTGTTAAATGATCGTACCCTTCTTACCAACGACAATTGCATATAAATTCATATAAAAATTAAATTACATTTACAACAATTCTCACGATTCTTGATTAAACAAAACATATAGTACGACATAGGTACAAAATATAGGGTCTCATATTTGCAACGGAGACAAAATACATGATGCAAATTAAGGGTGGGACAGCTATCAGCACCCGAATTTTTGTTCAATACACACAATTACACTATTTTGTTAGCGTTAAAGCTATTAAATGCGTGTATTAAGCAAATATTCGGGTGAATGTAATCAGGCCTATACTCAAAAAGGTAATACATTCATGATAATATGTCACTAGAGATTTGAAGTAGCTAGCTAGGGATCACAAAAAAAGGACATAAATTCCTCCCCATCATCAATGGAATTACCACAAAAAGTACTTGTTTGAGTAGTTTCAACTTCGATGAGCTTTCTCTTCTTGAAGTTTGATTTGAAACAAGCTTGCCTTAATCTCTTTGTCTCCCCCTTCAATCTAGAAAAATGAAAATTGGATTGTATACGCCCTAGAACCTACACACGGCTACACCTGGGGAATAGGGCACAATTTAATCATTTCAATAGATATACACTAATTATTTCGAATTTGAAATACAACACACATAATAAACAAAACCAAAATTAAATAAAAAGACTCGTGCGGAACCTGCTAGAAAATGAAAATCACCCCCTAAATTTATATACTCCTAATTATCCAACAAATGTAGTATTATTTTTTTCCCACACAAATTCACACCTTTATCCATCTAAATTAATAATGATCTCAATTCATAACTCCAATCTCGTAAAATTAAAAAAAAACTAATTTAATATGACACAATTAATAAATTAAAGGAGAAAGGAGACATTACTTGGACATTGTTGATTAGGGTTTGGAGACTCATCAACTTCCTACGAGGCCATCTTCGAATACCCAATTCTCTACACCTTTTCTTCAAAAATGTTAAACCCACCTTCATAGCTTTTGCAGCTTCTGCAATTGGCATGTAAAAATACTGTGAAATTGTTTCTCTGGACAATCTTTTTGGATTACTATCCATTCTCGATCTTTTCTTTGAATTATATGTTGTATTTTCTGATGATGCTTTTTCTTGCTCATTTATTTGCACTTGCTCATGACCATTATACCCCTCGGTAATTTCATTCAGAACTCCACATTCATCAATAGGATCATGGATAAAGCCATCTGGAATAATTAAATAAAAAACATGTGTATTAATTCCATGAAATTTGTTCAAATTCATATTATTACTCTCATAAACAAATGTAATAACACATATTAATTGATATCATTACACTTATAAACAAATATCATAATATTTAGAGCAGATTTTTGATAAAATTTATTTATAATATAAAATTTATATCATTACACTTATAAACTACACTTTTCAACTGATCTCAATAAACTAATATCATATTATTAAATATTATAAATATCAATTTATAAGTTTAATAGTATGAATTTCATACTGTGAACAAGTTGATGGAGAGTTTCATATTTATGTATGTAAATATTATGATATCTTAATTCACAAGACTATTCGTACATACCTTGGAGGAGGGAGAAGTTTGGCCCATAATAAGGGTCACTTAAAACCATATCCAGTAAAAATATAGGAAGATCAGCTGTTTCTTGAAACCCAATTTCAGGGTAGTTCCAAACCGCATAATCACAGCTTGTCCTGATTTTGCATAACAATAAGAAGAAGAAAAAAGTTCAAAAGAGTAAAGAATAATAAAAATGGATAAAATATATATATACATAAAAGAAAATCTAGATGTTTCACCAGAAAGTATCAAGTGGTGTTAGTTGGTTTGGAAAAGAGAAGAGTGGATCTTGGTAATTCTCCATGCTAACAAGTCTCAAGATACTACAAGGATGAACAACTGTGTGTTTTGAGTGTGTGTATTTGGGGGGGTGGCAAAATAAATAAAAGTGTGAAATGAGCAATGATGATGATTTAGTGCATTGTAGAACGTGTGGCGGCGTCCATGATTAAGCTTGGCGTTTGTATTTAAAAATTAATAATTGTGTGTATATGCATGTGTAAATGTGTAGATATAGATTAGATTATTATATGTGGGGGAATGTGTAGAGTTGCCCAAAGGAACCGGAACCGGAGGTTCGAACCGGAATCGGAACCGGAACCGGATAAACTAGAATTGAAACCGTGTATTACACGGTTCGGTTCCGGTTCCTACTCATACGAAACTGTAACCGCCGGTTCGGAACCGCCGGTTCCACGGTTCGAACCGGCTGTTCCGCAGTTTCGAACCGGAACCGGCCGTTGGAACCGAAAATGACCGTTGGAACCGGCGGTTCCACGGTTCCGAACCGTGAACCGCCGGTTCCTGCCTACCGTTGGACCGAAAATATGACCGTTGGAACCGCCGGTTCCACGGTTCCGAACCGTGAACCGCCGGTTCTTGCCTTTTTTCTTTTTCTTTTTTTTAATCAATGGTTGAGATTGAGTCAAATGTTATCATTTTTTGATCCAATGGTCGAGATTTAAATGAAAGTTACCGTTTTTTTTTGTTTTTTTTTTCTCAAACTCTATAAATACCCCTCATTTGTATTCATTTTCTTGCACCAACTTGATCCAAATTGATCAATTCTTCTTCATCTCTCTAATTCTCTTGTTCTAAGTTCTAAGTTCTAACTTTATAAATTATAAGCTTCATTATAGTTCATAATTCATACTTCATATATTATCTATATTGATATATTTTATACATTATAGTATATAGTTTATATTATTATTATATACACTTTACTTTACTTTATATTTTATATTACATAAAATAAAATGTCAAGAAGAGGAGAATCATCTTCTAGAGGAGGAAAAGGAAAGAGTCCGATGACTTCCGATTTTCCTCCACCTTCTCCTCCTACTGAACAATTCAATATTCCATGGAGTGTGGAGGAAATAGAAGCGAGTCTTGGTCCCGGTTATGCGGATGCCACTTTTTCAAATGAAGAATTTCAACAACCTCGTGGTGGTACTCAAGAAAGTACTCATGGTCATGGTCCTCATGGTCATGGAAACGAAGAAAATGTGGAGGAGGAGGAGGCCATTCCACCTCAAGGCGGAGAAAGAAAATGTAGAGTTCTTGCATCCGAAATACTCACCATTCACTTCAAAAAAGTGGCAACCGATGAGGTAAATATATTTAAAGTTTATTGTAACTATTGCACTAGTGTTTATCATTTTGAGAAAGGTGGTGGATATGAAACATTTAAAAAACACTTGTTGGCAAAACATGAAGAAGTCTTGGGAATGACTACATCTCAAACGCAACTACGTGGATTCACGGCATCTTCTGAAGGTGGTGAAGTAAGTAATCCTACTAGTTTATTTAGATATAATGTTAAGGTTGCTAGAAGAGAATTAGCTAAACTTATTTGTTCTAAACATCTTCCTTTTCGTTTTGCAAATGATCTTCGTTTTGAAAAATGGGTTACTACGGCTTATAATCATTCGGCCAAAAAAATTTCACGGTCTTCTATTACTCGTGAAATTGATAAAATGGCTAAAGAAATAAGAGATGAAATGACTAGCATGTTTTCTATATTAACTCAAAAAATTTCTATATGGTCAGATATTTGGAGTGATCATTTTCAAGAGCATAATTATATGGGCATTACTTGTCATTGGATTGATGATACGTGGACAATTCAAAAACGTTTAATTGCATATAGAGAGTTTGATACTGAGCATACGGCCGCTAATATTGCTCTAAAAATTCGTACGGTTTTGCAAGAGTACAACATTCTTACAAAAATATTTTCAATTTCATTTGATAATGCAAGTGCTAATACGGCTAGTTTAGATGAACTTATTGCAATTTGTCAACCATCAATTGGTGGTAGATTTTTTCATGTAAGATGTTTTTGTCATATTTTAAATTTGTGTGTTCAAGACGGTTTATCTTCTTTAAAAATGCATGTTGCTCCTATTAAACATGCACTTGGTTATTTGGTTAGACATCAAAAAGTTTTAAAAAGATGGAAAAAAATTTGTGTAGTTAATAAACTTATTCCTAAAAAGTTTTCACTTGATGTTGCTACTAGATGGAACTCAACTTATAAAATGTTAAGTGCATCTTATGAGTATAGAAATGCATTATGTAATTTTTTTGCACAAGAACAATGTGGTATTACTTTATTTCCTAGTCAATGGGATTCATGTGCTACTTTATGTGAGATGTTGCAAGTTTTTAATGAAGCTACTACACAATTATCCCAAGACGATTATCCTACTTCTATTCTTGCTTTAGATCAATGTGTTAGAGTTGCAATTACTCTAGATTGTAGTGATCCAAATGAAATATTATATAATGCTATTAGTTCAATGAAAGTCAAATGGATGAAATATTTTTTATATATTCCCGATGTGTTTATAATTGCTAAAATACTTGATCCTAGAGTAAGAATAGATGGAGTGCAAGAATTAATTTCTATATATTATGATGCTTTATTTCCTATTACAGATGATAACACCCCTTCTCCTATTGTGGTTGTCCAAAAATCTAAACAAGTTCTTATGAATGTTTTTAGAGAATATAAAATTCAATTTGGTCCTACTAGTGGTGATTCTACTAGTGTTCGTGGTGCTACTGGTACTACTATTGGACGTGGTGGTACTCAATCCCTTGGTCGTGGTCTTTATGGTAAATTTTCCCGTTTAGATAATTTTTCTAAAGAACGATATCAACAACGTGCAACGGCACAATCAAATGTTTTCTTAGAAATTGAAAATTTTCTAAATACACCTTCTTTTGAGTATCAACCGGGAGAATTAGAAAATTTTGATATTTTAAAGTGGTGGTCGAGGAGATTAGATGCTTATCCGGTGTTGAGTATGATTGCAAAAGAGGTATATGCATGTCCCGTCTCAACCAGAGTAACCAGAGAACGAGCATTTAGCTTGGGTGGACATATCTTGAATGAAAGGCGTTCAAGATTGATGCGGGTTGAGCACTTGGAAAACCAATGTTTACTTGATGATTGGGTGAAAGCCGAAGATCGAACACAAGATGAAGCTCTTAGCGCGGATTCTAGTGAAGATAGTGTGATCAACGGCACAACCGAAACCAAAAGTGAAGCTTAAATCTTCTTAAGATTTAAGTCTTGAGATAAGAAACAAGGTAAGAGAACTACGTAAGCTTTGATTCTAATCGGATACGTAGGCAACATAATTTTAAGTTTCTAACTTAGAATTTTCTAAGTTTAAAATTTAAAATTATGCCCAAGCCCTTTTTTTTTATCCTCTTTTCATTATTTGTAATTTTTTTAATTGTAATTATAAGTTGTACACTTGTATTTGTAGCATTAGCAATTTAGTTACTTGTAAGTTGTAACTTTTAAGTTGTAAATTGTAAATTGTAATTTTTGTAATGTATTAAATTATTGTTTAATGTTTAAATTGTAAATTACTTGTAAATTGTATGTTTAGCATGTTTAGCATTAAGTTGTAATTTACCACATTAGCAATTTAGCATGTTTATTGTTTAAATTTTAAATTGTAAATTACTTGTAAATTGTAACTTTTAAGTTGTAAGTTGTAAATTTTTTAAGTTGTTTGTTATTTGTAATTTTGTATGTTTAATAACATAAGATTTTGCTTCATCTTCTTTAAATTTACTTCATTTTTTTTTTTTTTTGTATTTTAATAAAAAAAAAATTTAAAAAAAAAAAAAAGGGTTCGGAACCGTGAACCGGAACCGGAACCGTTAAACTATTTTTGCCGGTTCGGTTCCGGTTCCAACTTTTTGGAACCGGGAACCGCCGGTTCGAACCGTTTGAGCATGTCTAAATGTCTAGGAATGTGTGAATATAGATTATAACGTTGTAACTAATTACATTACATTTGTGAAATGCAAAGTGGTTAGGACTTGGAACTTGGATTCTTGAAACTAACTAAAATAATATAAGATTCCTTAATTTGGTTCACTCCTTTAATTGTTTTCCTTGGAAGGAATTAAAATTTAATGTACACTTTTTTTAAAATATCACTTGTAGTGTACCCACAATATTACAATATTTAATCAGGAACATTTTATATGCATAATAATGACATGTTGTATATATAACGTCAATCACACTAAGAGTTCATGTGAACTCGATTTTACAAGAAGTTAGCTTACGCAATTTTTTCAAGTATGTTTACTCAATGTGAAAAGACTTGTGGATAATTATTTACTTTAATTTATATTACACCTAGTATTTTTCTCCTTGTGACATTTTACAAGAAATTTTCACTATATATGAGGTATTACAACTCGCTAAATTAAATAATGAGCCAAGAATAGTAACATCATTTTTAATCGAATATAATGAGCTAAATAACTGCAGTAAAACTATATTTGAGATTTTTCTTCTCTTTTTTGCCATCAAATATACTGTACTAGTCTAGTTCACATATTCCGTAAGAACAATATATGGAAGTGGATTTTTACAAGAATATTTGTAAATCACTTTTTTACCCAATGAATTTCAGCTAATTAATTTGTAATCGTTTATGGCTAATGGAGTGATCGACCTTTATTATACAAGGGTGTTGCTAAATGGTAGGAATCACCTCGGGATGAAAATGGTAAAATGACTTAACTACCCTTACTAAAATCATGGTAATTTTAATTTTGACGAACCAACTATACCCTAAACACTAAATAATGAACCCTAAATCATAACCTAATTGGGCCGGATGAACCATGAACGAATAAAACTGAGTATAAAATATTTCATTAAGGTTATTAAGGTAAATTATATATAAAGGATATTCAACCAGGGTGATTCATCCCATTTAGCATTACACATTATTTAAATCTGGATGAATTAGGATGCGTGTGGATGGGTGCATTATTTGTGATCCGTGAAATGACACTTGATAGTACGCCAGCCATTCAGACATTAATTGTATATGACAATCAAATAAGACCTAAAATACCATAAGAAATTTAAATAAAATATCATATGTAAATATCCTTATCATTTGGTTTTAAAAAATAAAAATCATTGGATTATAAATATCCTTATCCTTACTTATGCTCAGTGTTTTCATAATCGAATCGATGATCAAACCGGATTAGATACTGATTGTCGATTCAACTGGTCGGACCAACGATCCAACCGTTAAAATAATTCTTATTAATATTTTTAAAATATTCTTTATATTACATTAAAAATAAAATAAGTATACACTTATAAAATTTAAAATTATATTATGAGTTTCATTTTAAAATAAACACAATAGAATTATAAACAACACAATATAATTTAAAATAAGGATGATAAAAATAAGAATTAAGTTTTAAATTAATTAAAAAATAAAAAAGTTTAAAAAAATAACAAAAAACCAATTCAACCGGTTTTTTTCGATTTCCCAGTTTTCATCGATTTTTCCTGTTCTGGCTGATTTTTTCCGGTTCGGCAGCAAAAACGATTATTCCCTCCGTCCCAAGATGATTGCAACACACAAATTAGACCGCAAACCAAATAAAGTGAGATACAGTGGATTTGAGTAGAATAAAATAAGAGTGTTGTGAGTATATTAATATTATGTTTATTTCCATTTTGAAAGTGTTGCAATAATGTTGGGACGTCCAAATAAGACAAATATTGTAGTAATCACGGGACGGGTGGAGTATTTAAGAGTAATCGGACCGGTTCCATGGCCTATTCCCTATTCAACCCGGTTCTGAAAACAATGCCTAGACCCTAAAATATTAATCAATTTTTAGTTTAAACATGTCAAAAATAATTTTATTTAGATAATTGAGTTAAAAATACATTGGATTATATATCTTGACATGCGGGTGAGTTCCTTTTATCGACAAATAAACCCTACAAATTAATAGTTTAGCGAACTTATAGTGATATGAAATGGGTTTGGGTTTGGGGAATTTAAAATAAAAACACAAAATGTTTAAGATAGAAAATGAGATAAAAAATTTGGAAATCAAATCAGCAAGTACATTCACTAGTCATATTATCTGCATCAAACAAAAATTGTTCAAACAAAAGTCCCCAAAAATAAAAATAGCTATACCACCAATTTCATACCAGAAAAATATATTAATAAACTTGGACAAACATAAATTGCTCAAACAAAAGTCTACAACAAATAAAATTAGCTATATCAACCATTTCATACCAGAAAATCATAATAATAAACTTAAATTTTGCCAAAATTGAAGCATTGAAGCCACTGCAAGCACTGTTACCTCAACCGGAGGATATAACAGATATAAACTTTCATTTTCTCCAACACAAGTAATACTAGAGTCTTAACTACTCAAGGAAAAGCAGAAGAAGTAGTAATTAAATTAATATTTATTACCACCCTCTGCCACGTTTAGGGCCACGGCCACGGCCACGACCGCCTCCTTTTCCACGGAGTGCCTTGTTTACGTCATGTTTGATTTGCATATTTTCGGGCAGGGGAAGTATGTGGTCAACACACTTTCTGAAGCTGAAGTCATCCGTGGAGTCGTCCTCCCTTATGACGAAAAAACAGCGGCTTTTAAACTGGGGGTGGAAGCGAACTTGGAATGATTTTACACCTTTCCCGATCTTCCTCTCGGCCTCTACATGGCCTTTCTTGAGCAGTTCTAGCAAGACCATCTGCTCATACTGAAAGTATATGGAAGATAGATTAGTGAGATTCAGACATTAATGTTAACTGAAACCTACTTAATCAAATTCATGATGGAAAATTGTCTTAGTTCTCAATGCATGGAATGCTACAATAGGTTGAGCTATCACATGAGAAATATATGAAGAGCAACACTCTTGTATACTTCTTACTGAAAACAACTAATACTATTACTATCAAACTAATACTCCCTTTTAGTAAAACATCTGACATCAGTTAAAAAATACACTTGAGTTGCACAATGCACCTAGAGCATACAACTTTTTTGTCATTAGAGAGACCATGTCTCATTCCAGAACAAAAAATTGACAAGAAAGAGAGTAAATCGAGCAATATTAAGAACACAAAGTGTTAAATCTCTACCATCATCTCTCATATGACCACTTCAGTGAACACATAGCAACCTTCACCCTCAATTTGTTTGAAATAGTACGTATGACATTCTTTAGATGAATGATTACCATGTTTATATAAGAACAATAATGTGTGGTTTCATTTAATCAAGTATTACAATGTGAACACATCAAAGGATGGCAGCTAAGCAATTCAAAAAAGTTGGTAAATGAGACGAGCTTGATAAGGTAAACAGGACAAACTTAAATCACCCCAACAACAAGCATATAAGTTCTCGGAAAATGCAGACTGTAATTGAATCAATATAGCTCTAGTATTTGTCTTAACATTGTACTTTCATTGCATTATGGCTAACAAATGTGGAGGTCAAGCATAGAAGACCCTCACTGAGTCACTTGTAGTTTTGACCCACAGAAACCAACCGACAGTTTGACCTAAATCCTGAAGCAGGAAGTGAGATTAGGGGACTAAAAAGATAATTACAACCAAATAGAGGTTGACATTTTGCGATAAAAAGTGAAGATCTTGCTGCAATTCCTGTTATTTGAAGGAATAAAATGTTAATGGAGAAGCCGGGGTTAAAATTTAGAGTACACATTGTCTCAATGCTCTTATTTATCAGGTGTGGCAGCGCCTTTTACCCCCATGATTAATTGAACATAAGAACATCGAATTGCTAAATTGTTAACACTTCAAGTCAAATAACTCAAATATTATCACAACAATCTCATTCCTCCAAAATGCTACTTTATTTCTATTTTGTTGTATTCAAATCTATATTCTCATTCAAACCAATGGCTTTAATTACCATAAACCATTTTTAAAGGGTTAATGTTTAGTACAAAAAATACCAACCTCAGCAATCACTACGAGCAAAAACAGCAAAACATTATGTAACATATAAAACTTAAAAATCAATAGCATTACCTTATTGAGATTGAGATTTGGAGTCCAGTTATGAAGAAGCTTGAAAAAGTAATCAAACATCTCCACAGAGGAACCGAAAGTCTTCGGGCCGATAGTGGCGGGCTCCGATTCCTTCCCGTCCTCTGCTACCCCATTCTTCTGATCATCAATTTTCTCCCCTTCGTTTACAGAACCCTCAATTTTTGCTTTTTTCTCCCCCTTTTCTTCCGAATCGTCGCCATCCTCCCTGGTTCGCTTTGAGACGCCTTTTTCAGAATCGTCCACCGGCATCGGATCCTCGGTGATTCCGTTTTTGGGAGCGAGATCCATAGGTACCTCTGGAGCGGTTTCTTCTGCCATGTTTGAATTTGAAGTGGGAGGTAGTGATTTGAAACCTAGGGTTTTTAGGGTTTTATAAATTTTTGAAACCGCTCCTTTGCTACAGAAATTTTCGGTTACTTTCCCTTTTTGTCTTGTTCTGCAGTCGTGCTCGTGGGCTTATGGATGGACCAGGGCACACACAGTACTGGTTAACCCTACTTATTTTATTTGGGCCGATATACAACCTAAATGGACCAGGGCCCATACAATACTAGTTAACCGTGATTATTTTCTTTGGGCCAGTTTACTACTAGCTATCCGGACATATATTATTTAAGCCATTTTACAACGTGAGTGGGGCTCCTAGTGATGACACAATTATGTAATCCCCATCTTCTCTTTACCCACGATAATTTTTACACACCAAAAAAATAGAAAACTCTATAAACATTATTCTTGCAATACCCATGATTTTACACAAAATATCTATCACTTTTGAACTCACGTATGTTAGAATTTAAACTGCAATTATAAAAAAATTGAGAGAAAACGAAGTTAAATAACACAAATTTGGCGGTAATAACATATACTATGAATCAAATGAGTATTTATAAGTGAAATTGGGTCAAAATCCTAAAAGTGCATCCTGATCGAATCCGTTAAAAAAAGCCTCAAAACTTGGATCACCTAAAAGTTGGGACGTGAAGCAGTCGATCAGGCTCCATAACCCAACAACACATACACACCGATTAAACTCATTTTTCATTTTATATATGAAAATTTATAAAATTACATCTCAAAATTCTATTCATTATTATGCTTTGTTATTTTATGTGTCCATCATATAGTAAGTTATTTTGAGACAGATGGAATATTTACTATTTTAATTTTATATTGTATGTGTAAATAAAATGTTATAATTTCTTTATGAACTTTAGTTCACTTTTTTAAGAATAAAAAACGAGGAGAGACAAGGGAAGATGGAGTAATGCATGTCTAAGTGTATTAAATAATAGGAGTATTAGTAATCAACGTGTAATGTGTATTTAAAATAATAAATTATACCAAATTTAAATAAAATTTTGAAGTAGTAGCAGAAGGCATTGGAAGGTTGAATAGAGGGTTTAATGATGCTACTGCACATCTAAGGGAGTTCATGTACAAGGATTAAATTTTTTTGCATTATATATGTCGAAAATTTAACATTTATATTTAAAATCGTTAAATTTTGTCATTTCGCTCCCATTGGAATTTTAAAATTCTATCACCCTTACTCAATGAAAAATTTTGTCCCATTTGGGACGAAATCCTGGATCCGTCCCTGTTCAAGTATCTTGTGTATAACTAACATCTTTATAAATAAATACATCTTTATAAATAAATGACACGTAGCATGTTTAAAAAACAAGAACTACCATCCTTATATTATTTTTGGCTAAGTTGGTATATGCATTTAGGTGCATCGTGCATTTTAAAAGCATGCAACTTGTTATATTGAAAGATGCAATTTATTTACACTAAATTGTGTAATTATTTTTTCCATATTAATAATTGCACGATTCAATGTAAATAAATTGCATCTTTTAGTATAACAAATTACATGATTTTAAAATACACTATGAGTGCACGGTACATCAAGAGGGGAAATTTTGAAAGAAAAAGAAAAGCATAAAGGAAATCCATTAAGCACAAGAAACCACAAGACTCTCTTTTTATTATTTATTTTCCTGTTTCATAGATGGAAGAGCTTGGAAGTTGGAATTCTAAAGGTAGAGTTTTGCATAAAGCAAACGCTTGGTATTTTTGGGAAGTGATTTTTGTATACTATCATCTTGCCCCAATATTCTACTTTATCTGGCTTTCTTGCAACTACAGTTATTAATCCCATCTTTGACTGCTTTTTTAAAATTTAATCTCAATTATAGCAACTATTATATTGATGACATAATTGGGTTAAGGGTTGTTTGTTTATAGTTTTGAGGGGATTTGAAATCCTATAGAGGGGATTTGTAAGGATTTGGTATAAAGTAAAAACTGTATTTGTATTTTGTATATGTTTGGGAGTGTAAATTTTATAGGATTTGATAAAGTAGGATTTTGAAAAAGTAGATGATATAAAAAATATTATATTGCAAGAAGTAATGTAGAAATGATTGGATGATTATTTAATGATTAATGTGTTTGTATATTATATTATATAATGATAATAAAGTAAAAAAATGAGGAGAGAGAGTATTGAGTTGGATATATAATAATAATTGAAAAGTGTGTGATAGATGATTGATAGTGTATTGAAAATTGTGTTTGAAAAAAGGTAAAATAGGTGTATTATAGATATTATAGAGTAGAATTTTGGAGGATTTAAAATTCTGTACCGAAATCCTGATAAACAAACGAGAATTTGGGATTTAAAATTATGAAAGTGACTTTCAAAGCTGTAAACAAACTAGGCCTTAAGGTACTTCAAAACCATGAACATCTATTGTTAAATGTCAATTTTGGAGTGAACTTCACTTTGACAACATGACTACTAATGCCAAGAGAGAACATTCCCCTAAATTCTTCGAATGACAGTGTCCAATAGCACTTTAAAGTGATCCACTACGTACTTAATATATTGTACAGTACAATACATTAAAACAGATAATTCAATATTTTATAACCCTATTGAACACTACCCAACAAAATAGTATAAAATAACCCTTTCTTCTCCAAAGTGAATTTGGATGAAATCGAAATTTATTCACTTTATGTGAATATTCGGACATCGACTTCCATATAACCATGTGGAAGACTTGTCTTACAACAAAATCTAATTGGAGAATGCTACATCTAGTGAATGTTTAGATAGAGTAACATTGAAAAAAATGCCGATTATTTTTCACTGGTAAATTTAAAGGTGGATAGATTACTCACTAGGTGGATAGATAGAGATTTCTCGAACGCGAAAAGAGTGATAATGGGAGGGAACCAATACAAAGATTCTTGGCTTCTCAAGATTGATTTTTTACCACCAACCTTTTCATTCAAACTTAGTTAGACTCTTCTAAAACAGCCTTATATTGCTTCTTTGCCAGGCTTATGATTGAGGTGAATCTAGGCTAGCTTCTCTATACACTTTAACTTCCTTTTCCACTTTATGCTTTAATCCCACATCAGATTATCAAGTACAAATGAACTCTATTTTGCAATAGACAAGTCTCATTTTCGGACAAACAATCCTCCCTCTCATCATTCTTTTCCAAATTGTTTGATCCCATTCTGTTTTTCTGTCTAAAACTAAACATGTGCTCTTTAACCCGTACATTCGTCATCCTCATAGTAATTTGTATCGGGTTTTTCTCAACCCAACCGGAGAATGTTTCAGCATCGAGAAACATAAATCTTGCACTAAGATGGGAAAGAGGAAAGAGATTAAACGTGAGGAAAACTCGTGTGCTGAATGCTGTTACCTTAGACGAAACGAACATGCCAGTCGACATCGGGCCTTCTCCTGCAAGGACGTTTGACCCGGATCAATCGGAGAAGAGACCCGTTAAGGGTGGATCCGACCCGATTCATAACCGATGCTATGAGTGCTAAATATACTGCTTGAACACAATCCTGATGCAGAGTACTCTGCTGTGAAGAAATTTTGCTGCATCTTAAGGTTGATCTATAGTTTATTTTGCTATGATTATCTTTTGCTTAAATCAATGTTTTTTTTTTCATTTAAAAAGGCTTAGAGATTCAAAACTATGAAAGAGCAAACACAATATAACAATGATCATGCTCTAGGGGCTTTTGAATCAAGAATCATGTATAATTAGAGGAATTCTTGCGTGAGACCGTCTCACGCAAGTTTTTTTTGTATAAATATGTCAAAATAGAGTTTCCATGTTCCTACATTACTTACATCTAAATAAGTATTAAAAGAAAACATCAAATATGCTCATTTATAGCTCGACTAGTCATTAAAGAGATTGCGATCTGCTGTACCTATTCTTGCGGTGGAGACTCAACTGTGTAGGCGTATTCTTACGATAAACGCTCTGCCAAATCATATCAACAGCATCATTAGGCTGAGACGGGTACTGATACTCATAGTGTCGACTGATCTCTTTTAATCTTTCCCACATTTCGGTCCATTTATCGGGCTCGATGCCTCTGAGAAGATTCAGAAGGTACCCGTATTTCACAGCATCTGATGCACGCATGAATACGCTGAATTCTGAATAGTCAAGAACGTCTTCAAATGGTAGCTCTATATCATCACTGATAATCACAGGAACACAATGGCTAGCGATAGCATCAAAAAGACGATTGGATGAAGGAGTGTCTCCCGCGATATTTAAGCAAAATTTGGATGAGGCCATTCCCTTTCCGGCTTTGCTAACTCCGTGTGCTTGAACACTTCCAAATGCAAAGTGTACGTCTTGTTCGTCTTTAAGAAGGTAGTATAGTTCTTGGCGAATCGCTCCACCCTGAACGATTAACAAAATAATATCCATCAAACGATCCTTACGGAAAAGTGTAAATTGCAAAAACAGTCTCCTATCCAGTCCCACATGTATTCATTTTCACAATTACGTCCCATAACTTTTGTAATGACACAATTTTTAGTCTTATATTTGTAATGTCGCCGACTTTTCGCACATGGCTTTATCGGAGTATAAAAAACTCGGTGTGGTGTTTCCAAAAACTTTATGGAATTCAGGCAACTCACGTGAACGGTACGTTCAAAAAGTGGCAACATTATGAGTATAGGACTATAATTGCAGGATTTTAAAATTTAAGTATGTGGATTGAATCGAGTGAAACAGGAATACTCGATTTCATAGAAAAAGGTTCAAGATGCATGCAGTCAATAATTAAGCACTTTAAACACATCATGTTCAATGACAGATCAGTCTGTCAAAATTCAGACGGTTTATTCTAGGTTAAGAATATTTCTGTGGAGTTTAGTATGTAAAAAATACATGCACATGAGGAAACCGATCTGTAGTTTTCGAACAGTAATCCTCATGTGCGTGTATTTTTTACATACTAAACTCTACAGAAATCATCATGTGCGTGTATTTTTTTACATACTAAACCGATCTGCAGTTTTCGAACAGTAATCATCATTGTAATTAAAGAACAGAACGATCCATTACTATGACTGTAAAAAGGTATCATAAAAGTGATTTAATCTTGCCTAATCTTGAGAATGAGACAAAGCTTAGATGGCGATTGAGTTAAACCAGTGAATCAAATAACAGAAAACTAAGATAAAAAATCACAACTAAAAGTGAAATAATTTTCTAAAATTTTCGATTATTAAGTATTAACTCTTACCACCAAGACAAATAAGCATTAAAATATGCAAGAAACACATGGATATAGAACTTACATCTTTCCTATATATTGCTCCTTGGAAATAAACCAATGTCGGCCTTTCATCGAACGGGGCTGAACTATCAGCTGCAATTGTCCTCACCATATGTTTGTAAGGAGCAATTACATCTTTCTCGATATTAGCTATTTCAATCGGGTATCTCCCAAAGTCTGCAAGCACAAACATAGCAGAACCGAGCTTTTCCCTAGCAAACAACATGCTATTGGGATGATGAGCAACAATCAAATGATTTCTCCCACCCGATTTCTTCCATTCCTCCCGACTTTTCAAAAACTCCACCAACCGTTCTTGCAAATGCCGATCCACACTAACTTTATGATTTCCCAAACGCTTTGAATGTCGGTTATAACTCAAAGACGAAAAAAAGGGTACAAAAAGTATGTCTGCTTCACTCGAGTTCTTTACTCTAATAGCACTACATGGCCTAACTACATTTTCATTATTTGATGCAAGAAGATCGAGAGTTAGCCAATATTCGACACTATGCTGTAAATTTAAGCCACCAGGATGAGACGGGATTCTATCACGGTCATCAACACTTGGCCAAATTTGGTTTTTTTTCCCTTTCCAACCTAATAACCCAAAATGAAATAAAGGAGGCAAGTCATACATATATACTCTGATAAGAGCCTTACTTTCATCACAATTTTCCTTCCTATATGTTTCTGGTTCTTCAATGTCCTCAATTGAAGTTTTTTCTATCTCAAAAACGGGATTTTTCTCTGCATTTTCTGTATCATTTGGTCTAGAGTTAATCAATGGACTATCTGAATCTATAAACTCAACAACTGATTCAGGTAGCAAAGAACTGGAAGTGAATTCTATTAGGGATAGTGAAGAGGAAATCAAAAGAAATATCGAAAAGGCGATTAGGCAAGAAAGAAGCCTCCATGGCAATCTCTTCTCAGAAACTGAATACATCTTGAATACCAAAACTAATTTATCAAAATTCAAATTGAGCAACAATTAACTAACTCAATAGTTAAAGATGAATTGAAGGCCAAATTCAATTTTTCTCTATTGTAAACTGGTCACATAACACAGATTTCAGCAATCTCAAAGGTGGAACCTTCATGAAGAAAGGAGCATAAAGGTGGTACCTTTATGAAAAGGGTTTTTCCAAGAGGCTATAAAGGTTGTACCTTCATGAATCAAGATAAAAAGGGCATAAATTAATCAAGAAAAACCAACCACCACTCATGCATTCCCCCTGAAAATACCACAACAAATATGCCTCAAAACCAACCTGCAAATATCACACACACAACTTATGAGTAGGCAAAACACAAAACACCCAAAAAAAAGAAATATGAAAAACTATAATCCCAGAATGAACAAGGCACAAAGCTTTACCAAGAAACAATTTTTATAAAATGGGTTTTCAAGATTGTATATAATTTTTCAATATAAATATAAATACAGAGGAAAATGGAAAGAAAACCTGGTTTCAGGTGAGGGGGGAAGGACTCTCACATGGTGACAAAACAGCTTTTCTCCCTTTCTACGTGCTCCCCGATTCTTGAAATTCCCACCTAACTTCTGATCAAAGCTATGATTAATATTCTATTTTGAAAAATACTGGTTTATTTAATTTAGGAAAAAATATACTGTTGAAATTAATCTAAATTAGCATAAAAATAGTGTGATTTGATAAAATAAAAATACTTCATTAGATCATGAATATCAATCGACGAAAAGTGGAGCAATTCATATTCAAATCTTAATCTTAATATTATATAGTGAAAAAACTATTAAGCCGAATTCAACCACATTATTTCGTTTGAATTCAACCTATTCAGCATACGAACTAGTTATAATATATTTGACAATTTTAGCAAATTTTGATAAAATTTTGTAATTTAATTTCCGTGGGTGGCTTGAAAAGTGGACAAGTGGTAGAATATACGGGAAAGATTTGTATTTTTCCCTATGGAATTTTTTTCTGAAAAGTAGATAAACTTGAGTGTATATGTTGAATAAATAAAACTTTAGTGTGAACTCCATAATAATTTAACCACTCAATCATAGGTACCGGAGGCAGAATTTTTTTTCATGTAAAAGACGATATAAAAATTATTGTATATTTTTATACACTTTGAGGGTGGCCGGCGGGCTGCACTTGTTTTCTACTACTATCTCGACCCGTGATTACTTGAACACTTGTTTTATTTGAACGTCTCAATATTACTTGAACATTCTTAAAATGGAATTAAACATAATATTAATACACTCACAACACTATTATTCTATTCCACTTAAACTCACTAAAACTCAATTTATTTGATTTGCGTGTCATTTTCAGTGTTCAAGTCCTAATGGGACGGAGGGAGTACATGAGTTGAGTTGAGAGCAAATAGGGTCCGGTTATTAACACCCCCAACATTAGTAGACACACCCCCTCAAACCAAATATTGTCTATTATACCCCTCATAAAAAAAACCTAGATCATCTTTCCATCTTCCCCACCTCATCTATCTCTTAATTTTCCAATTTGTTCAATCGGATGCTGCCTCCACGCCGACGTCTTCCGCCGCCTTCACGACGTCCACCATTTTCTCACCATCTCTCCCCTGTTTTCTCTCCCCCCCTACCATCCAACTACCTCTTAGTTTTCCAATTTCTTCAATCGGACGCCGCCGCCATCCAACGCTTCCACGTCGTTCACCATTTTCTCACCCCCTGTTTCTCTCCCCCCTTCTACCACCTCTGTTCCCTCTCCATTAAAAATCAATCTTACGCCACCCACCTCCTTCAATATCTCCTCCATTCTCACGCCACTCCTTCCTCTCTTCTCCATTTTCTCAGGCCCGCAAGACCTGTTGGTATGACAACAAGGAAAATATTTCATGTATTTGTCACTTACCTCCTAAAATTAGATCGCCCAACAAGATGGGTAGCGGCAGACGGCGGAGCTGAGCGGCGGCTAACGACGGTGGCTGAGCGGTTGTGCAGCTGCTCTCATGAAAGTTGTGATGAAAATTAGGGTTGAATTATTATAAATTTTTAATTTAAAATGATAAGGGTATTATAGGATTTTTATTAAAAAAAAATCTATTTAGATGGTGTATCTACTATCTACTAATGTTGGGGGTGTTAATAACCGGACCCGAGTAAATATTATTCCATTTGTCACGATTGGGCCGAAAGTCATTTTGAGTTTGGGCCTTTTCAGCCCAACTTAGTGGAGTATGTAATAACTTTAGGCTATATGTTTATTTTGGGTTTTGTAAAAAAATTATTTTGGACTCCACAATACCTTGTAATATCTTTATTTAATCTATTTTTGCTTAATAGTTGTACTCAAAATATCAAGTATTTATAATTTTGATATTTTACCATCTAAATATATGATACGTGAATGATTAAAAACAATTCAACGACTGTAATAATGATCATAACGACACATTAGGGGTGGGAAGGAATAGGTCAGGCTACCCGACAAGGGCCTATGGCTCAGACATTTTTAAAAGTCTATGTACTTAAATAGGTCAGACTTGAACTTTTTTCGTAGGCCTTTTAAGCCCAACAAATCGGCCTATTTAATTATATAAATATAATTGTAAATAATATATTAATAAAATAGATAATATTTAATGTTAATAAATAGTAGTAGTATATTTTGATGATTTGATGAAGCACTTAGTATTGTTATTTTTACACTTAAATTTTTTATAGGTGTGATTTTGAATTTTTTATAATGAATAGTAGTCATAATAAGATTGTAAAAAAAATATATCTTTTATATAGGCTTTTAAAAGGCTTTCAGACCAGTCCTATTTAATAAAAAGGTCAGGTCTAGACTTTTTAAAAAGCCTATAATAGATAACAGGTCAGGCTTGAGCCCAAAATTAAATACCAGGCCCAGACTTTTTTATGTGAGGCCTAGCTCGGCCCGGCCTATTCCCACCCGTACGACACATATTACTCATTTAGAGATTGTAACATATGATTGAAAAAGAGACATAGAGGATAAATTCGAGCTACTAGAGGTTAGTTGATTAATCCTCATGATTTGAAACGGGCTAAAACGTATGTAATGTAAGTATATATATGTGTATAAATTTTCCCGAGGTACCTCTCTTACGTACATACCTTGAAATATGATGAATAAAACTTTCTTTGCCCCATTCAAAAAATAATTATATATATGTGCATGGCCGCATGCAATATTATTTTTCTTTTTTAGGGTTTGTTATCTACTGTTCACACGTGTTATGCTCATTTATTTACGGGAAAACAGCACTACTTATATTTATGTTATGGAACATATATATAACAAATTTTGGTCGACAACATCAAAGAAAAGAATAATTTGCCTTATAATAAAACACAGCACATGCACATGCACAAATAACGTAAAAGAGTAGTGCTATTTTTTGCCTTATTAAAAAACAGAACACATGCACAGCAGTGATTCAAATCCTCTGACTTGCACTACTATTTAATGAATGAATAGTTGTTTTCTTGTCGCGTTTCCAAAAATTGATTTGCGTTCTTTTCTTACAGAATTAATCTGACACTCACCACAAGTATATATAAATATTCATGATACCACGAAGGAGTATCAAATTAGTACTAATTATAAGTTGATGAAATCAAGTAATTTTCACTCAATGAAAGTTGGCTAAAAAGTCAATTGGATTGATAACTACATAAAGCAATTAATGTCTAAGGAGGGATTTTTGTTCATTTCATATTTTGTCCTTATTTTATGGTCCTTATGGATAGTATTATCATGTTGTGATGTATAGTAATAAGACAAAGTCTAGTGTGCAAATTTGTATAGATATAAAAACTTTAATTTTCAACCAAATTCTATAATTGATGAATGTAATATAAAATTGAGTGGTTCATGGTTCAGTTGGGCCCGACTAGTTCATGGTTCACCCAGCTCAAATAGGTCATAATTTAGGGTTAATTATTTAGTGTTTAGGGTGTAGTTGGTTGATTTAGGGCAATTTTATAGATTTTCATCTATACAAATTTGCACACTAGACCTACTCTAGTAATAATACGTTGTGGGAGGTGGATTCGAACTCATTTTCCCTCTTTATTTTGTTATTCTTTAGCTTCGATGATAATTAATAGTTCCAAACTTCCATGTGACTGTGAGTCATTTGAATGCAAATTTAGTGATCCTAAATCTAAGATTTAGGAGGAAATATTTAACTACTTTTTTTTAACAGAGAAAAGAGGTATATATCATAGATATCAATAGGGGATACTCTAACCCATACAACACAAATAAACGTCTCACACAGCTGACCTAAAGTAACTCCTGGCCCCAATCAAAGAAAACAACATAGTACGATAATTTCTAACTAACGACAGCGCCACAACATGCTACAGGATCCCACAATCAATCCGAGAAAGAGAAAGAATTGGCTAACGGGAATCTAACAGACAACCATGACCATAATCTAGTTTTTAGTTCATCAAGTACCTTACGAAGAGTAGTGGTAGAAATTTTGAACACTGCCTCATTTCTGAAGTTCCATATCGTCCAAGCAACGCCAATCCATATAGTTGCCGCAATTTTCTTGATTTTTCCGCCACCTAGTGTCTTGCAAAAACGAACGAAGTGACTCGG
Organism: Stenogyne calaminthoides; assembly: GCA_037126765.1. NCBI lineage: Eukaryota > Viridiplantae > Streptophyta > Magnoliopsida > Lamiales > Lamiaceae > Stenogyne > Stenogyne calaminthoides. The sequence continues at coordinate 3,991,473 of JBBCBC010000038.1, forward strand.
AGTAGATGTATCTATTAGGGAATAAATCAATTAGTCAAATGATTTATTCCATGATTTTTTGTAATTAGTCAAATTGTATTACCTCCGAGCAGGGACGGACCCAGAAATTTTACCGAGGGGGGCCCAATTTATAACATAGTGTAGCTAAATGCACTTTAGAATTTTTATATATTTTCGAAAATTATTTGGACTAAACATCTTTATATTAACAGAGTCGAATACATTTATATGTATATTGAAAATGTGAATTATACATATTCTTTCTCTATTTTGTTACCCCTTTCTCACCTAAAAATCAACATTTTATTTATAGAGTGTTGATTTTTACAAGGATTAGTAATAGTTGTGTACAGTGAACATGATACACATAATACTTTGTTTAAAGGAGATAGACATTCGTATGAGATAGTTTTATACATGATATACGGTATAATCTATAACACAAATAATACTCATTCTTCCAAAATATTAGAGCGTTAATACACAATTTATGCTTCGCCTTACTATGAGACTGTCTCATACAGGTGTGTTTTAATTATAAGTATATATATAAGAAATTCAAGTGGGGTCAGGGGGGCCCAGTGACCCCCCTTGCTCCAAGGTAGGTCCGTCACTGCCTCCGAGAGAGCGTCGGGCGAAATAGTGGAGAGTAGAAGACACAGGACCTTCTGGTCCATGGCATGGCAGGATGCATACGCCGGATTCGGGTCAGTTTTGCCGTCTGTTGTGATGGATTCCGGCGGCGGTGAAAGCAATCCGTCTAGGTATTTGAGCAGATCGTAGGAAGAGAACGTCGGAACTACTAGGAGACGCCAAAGGAGGAAGTCGGCGGCGGATGATAGCTTGACGTTGATCATGACGGAGAAGGATGGTTGGTTGGCACGGTGGTGTGATCTGCCATGTTTATATATTTATTTGATAATGTTGTTGGTTGAAAATTTGGGGTGTTGCGTGGAGTTGCAGAGAGGGAGGTTGTGGGACTGTGAAAGGAGAACGTGGGAGGGAGATAGTTTCTGGCGGCCGCGTGAAAATTTTCTAGGGTGTAGGTGAGAAGACTTGATACCATAACAAGATTGGTAAATCACCGGTTAATTGGTGATAGAGAAAGATTCAATATATAATTACAATGTGTACAAGTAAATAAGGAAATATGAGACACAATTAATTACAATTTGACTAATTACAAAAAGGCAAAGTATAGGGTGAACAAGTTTCACGGTGAAACTGGTTAAGGAGTGTGACTTATATTACAAAAGAGTGTGACTTTTTACTATAAAGGGTGTGATTTTTTACTATTAAAGGTATTACTCATAAAAGTGAAGGGTGTGACTTATATTATAGCAGAGAGTATCGTAGTGATAACAGAAGGGTGTGACTTATATTATTAAAGAGTATGCCTGTAAAAAAAAATTAGTTTCATGATGAACAAGTTTCACAACATATCAACTCAAACAAAAATTATGGAATAAATCATTTGACTAATTGATTTATTCCCTAATAGTATCGCTAATGGCCGAGCAGTTGAGCCACGAGTAGATTTCCAACCAAATTTGTGCTCCAAATTGACATTCAAAAAAGAGGTGCCGAATGTCTTCTTCGGAATTACCGCACAATGAGCATCGAGAATCTTCATTCAAAGCCATGATCAATGATACATATTTCTCCCACTTGAAGCATATACCAATACTTTATTTTGATCAGATTAATTAGTTTAGATATAGTAATTATGCGAGATGACAATTTACCCATTCCTATAATTCGATTCCTTTATAAACAATATAATAATAAAATAATACGCAAAGTCTTTATATATTTACATTTTATGAATCAGGATTAAGTTTTTCAATTAAAGCGTATTAGGTTGTTATTATAAATATTACTTATTTCATTAAAAAATATTAAATATTATACTATAAAATTATAATTACGAACTTATTGTACGTCAAATTTACATGCGACGACCAACTCAAAACAATAAGTACTCCTTGTTACAAACGTCACTTCTTATTACAAGTGCACGAGAATTGCATCATGCATATTTTATCATATCAATATACCATATCATATCAAAGTTTACATATAGCAAACAAAAAAATCAATAATATTAATAAAATAAAACGAAAATTAATATCTTAATTTTACACAAAATCAAATTTATAATATCGAACTTGTGTTTACTTGAAGGTGGTATATGTATACACACCATATCTCAACTTCGAATTCCCAATCTATGGAAATTCCGGTGGCAACCGCAGGCGGCGCAGCTGAGGTGCGCCGCAGATCCCTCCCCGCCTGTGGCAGCGGCGATGAACTCGCGGCAACCGTCGACGGTGTATCCTCCAATATTAAGTGCGTGGTTCTTCATGCATTCACCATATCCAACTCTTGAATTAATTCTTTGGGATTCCACTTTTCTAAGCACCACTACTTTTTTCGTCATTCTTCGTAACCCAAATTATGTTTTCTATCATGATCTTATTTTTTCAACAAAAGGTCTATATAAAGGAGTAAAATGGATGGTTTTTGTCAAGATCATTGGAGAAAAAGATGAAGGCCCCGTAATGGCATAATGACAAGACCATAACCTAACCCCAGTTGGAATATTTTTATATTTATACATGATATTTGAAATTATCTAGTACTTTTCCCACTTTGAAAAAAAGGTGAAATAATTCTTTTAATGATTTATTGTGTCGGTTGTGGGATTGGTCCCTTATCTAGTAAACTTTATGCATGGTATTTATTACTAGTAATATCATTAATATAAGTGAATTATTATGATTATTTTAAAGGATAGTGTTATTTCACGCCTCTAAAATTGTTAAATGTACCCATCACTTGATCGCGTTTTCTAATTAACGAAAATGAAAAAAAGATCCCTCAAGTAAACATGCTTATTTTTTTTTCTTATGATTAATTCCGATTTTGATAAGGAAATTAGAGCTTAGGTTTATTTATAATAATAATTTAGAAGAAAAACAGGCTTAAATATATACATGCATGTTGAAAGGATGATTAGAATATCACCGTTGAATTGGTGATTGGAGAAAACTCTTATTAATAGACCGATTATAGGAATACAACAACTTTCCCAAGATACAAGGAGATTTACATGGAAAGAATAAAATATATAAATACATTGGATAAAGACTAATTTCTATTCTTTATCTCTAATACATGTCCAACGTTTTGGAAATGTATATAATGGCATATCTTCGAATGTAAAGTCAATTAGTAGGTATCTTTTTTTACTTTTTTTAACATATTTGACCAATTTAACCAAATGGGTGTAGATATAGTTTCAATACTATTTTTAACTATAATTAGATGCATGAAACATGAACTGAAATAAGTGATTTCACGAGAATCACGACATATAATTAAAATTGTGATTATGCACATTTAGATCACGTGTTATAAGCATGCATCTCCTTCTTTTCTTGACTTGGAAAATCAAAGCCAGAGTGGGTGCATGCATTCTTTCAAGGAAAATTGTACTTGAAAGCTTTGTTTTTTTCTTCCTTCCTTTTCAAAAGAGTTTATGTTTGAATTGAGTTTCTATATATGCTACTTGACATGATAGGTTCTACTGTGTGAAATTACATTCAGTGTACTTCACGTATCACATTTTCTTTCCTTTTGAATTCATATTCATGTGGATGTAAAATTTCATCATATTATCATCTAATTAATTTATCATATGCTCCATTTTAAGGATGGTTCAAACGCATCATATTATCATACTTCCTTACATCCATTTTAATTGGCATTTTAAGGATGTTTCAAACTTATTAATTAAAAAGTAAATTTAAATATTATTGAATGAGTCTCTCTTATGAAACTGATTCTATATTTATACATATGCATGACACTTCATTTATCACTATTATAAACATTCTTTGGGTAAAACTTATTCAATATGTACTAATTTGTGTTATTGAATATATATATATATATATATTATATAATGTGACTTTATTGTCCTTTTATTTATATATTCTATACGGCGCCATCACAAAAGATTAGAGAAATAAACTTGGGATCTTGTAATTTAATTCTCTTTGATGGTAGAAAATGACAATTATTATAAGATAAATTTCTTCTTTAAAAACACAGTTGAAATTAATAGACCGAGGGAAGTAACTATTTAAAATTTATAAATTTGCTTTTTAAATTTTTAAAAGGTTTGACCTTTTTTAACGGGTGTAAATTAAGAGAGTGTTTGCAAACTTAATTAAAAAAAGGTGAGTGAAATAGTAGCTACTACATCTAACATGTACAAAATTTATTATTGATCTCAAAAGTACGATATAATATAAGCTTTTGTGGCATGAAATAAATCCAATTGAAGAAAATTAATGAACTACTCATTATCATGTATATATATATTAATTGGATTTGCTCCATCGGGAGAGTCTACGTCAACTTTTTTTTTTTTAATTGTACTATATCATTTAATATATGCCACATGCAGAGATATCGTTTGGGGCAAGAGATATTGATTGCAAGATTTTGATAAGTGACCACACTTGATAAATTAAAGATAATAAAAAAGTGAAATATTAGATAATCGTGTTATAATTTTTTTTTAGAGAATTTTGCTATATATTTATGATCGCACGATTTCAACCTCTTGTATGTTTAATTAGGAGAGTTGAGTGGCTCTAGCGTGATTAACATTTTTAAAATACATTTTAATACTCAATTAATGCGTAATTTGGTTTATATAGCGACAAGTCGACAATATATGGGATTCTCTCAACAGTAGTTTTAAAAAAAATTTGTTATATGAAAGATCTGATTTGTTTACATTGAATCGCAAATCTTTTTTTTTTTAAACAAAGTTAGATGTTAAAGTAGTTAGTACAACAAGACACAAATCTGAAATCGTCATTCCACCTTATAACTCCCATAACTCCAAATTCGTAGGAATCGAACGCGGGTCTCCCACTCAAATGAGAGAGTCAAAGGGTCGTGGGCTAAAAACCTTTGGTTGAAACAAAACATCAATTTGTAAATAAATTGTAACTTTTAATATAATAAATTGTATGTTTCTAAAATGCGCTATGAGTGCATGATGCACTTGAACGCATATAAGACTAGTTAGCCATATATATAAATTATAAGAGACACACTTGCATGAGACGGTCTTACGGTGAGACGAGACATAAGTTGGACATTGACGCTTTAACACTTTGGGAGAGATGGTTGTGATTTATGTTAGGTTGTATCCCACTATCTCATATGAGTTTTTGTCAAATTAAAATACTCTAATAGCGTAATAATACACCAAACAGTAATACATAAGATTTGTTGTGTACACAACAATACAAAAAGCGTATAGATAGAAAAAAGATATGAGTGGTCGACAAACCCAACAAAATGCGGCAGACATAACATCTACAAACATGCATGCACTAAAGTAATCCCTGGTCAATTACAAATATTAATATAATTAATTAAAAAAATTATATATGTTTTTTTTGGTCAGTAAAATGAATTTATTAAAATTAAGAGGGATACTAAGATCCCACACATAGTATATATACAACATATTTACATGTCTAGACAAGACCTAGGATTCACAAGCCAATCTTTGAAAAAAAAGTCACCTGGATCCTTTAATCTCCTCCACAATTTTGTTGATTGAAAGCAGGTGATTAAATTTTCTTATTCCTCCATGACCCACCAAACCGAATTCGATTGCAATCAAAAAATTTTCTTATTCCTGGTATCGGAATGACCACCCGAAAACCACTGACCAAGGAAACCGAAATAGTAGATCAATCAAATTAGTAGTTTGTTCTGCCTGTTTGGATGATGTTTCTTCATACAAGATCATTTGTAACCTATTCACAATAATCTCCCCGCCATGAAGTTTAATACCCCGGAGAATCCTAACCATTTCGGAAGTGAAGTCCCTATTAAAAAACCCTCGGCCCAAATGGAGGAACTCATTTCAACTCATATGTTTTTTCGGATTATTTTCGGTAGTATCCATTTGAAAAGCCTGATAATTGTTTTGGAATAGATGTTGCATTAATGATATAAGATTGCTAAGATGCACTTTTTTCTTCATCAAACAACATCCAACTGCCAACTCAACTATTCCACCTCCACGCCTTCAACCCCCTCCCCTCTCTTTATTCCAAACTCTTTATTGAAACACACATTAAAAAGCCTATAAATTGACTTTTTAATGCCCTTTCGAAAAAAAAACTATATAAAATTTTGACTCTCTACTTTCCCCCTAGTATCACAACTGAAAAGCCCTGGAGAACCACTTCCCTTGACTCCTCCCCCATTCTCCACAATTTCCTTCCACCACCCCGACCATTTTGGAATCACCCTCTTGTGGTCAATTCTAAAAGATAAAGATCAGATTCACCAATCTTTTAAATCCCCATAAGCGACTTGACCTCCTAAAATACCCTACTTCACCCTCTTGAATAGAATCACCAACAACCATTTCTCAAGTAAAGCCCTATTAAAAACCCTCAGATCCCAAACCCCGAGCCCCCCCAAGGATTTTGGTTTACACATAGATTGTCATTTCAGCCATGCACTTTTCGGATTATTTTCACTCCCCCCAAAGGAACACACATTGCAAAGAAGTTAAAGTTTTAAGCACATTTTTCGAAGTCCGATAGAACGAAAGTTGATAGATAGGTATTGACGAGATAATTGATTTTAGCATACTTTCAACAATAATTGATGAAATGATACGATTGCAACAATCAAATGCAATTCTTTACTTCTATGGATAATGGAGTATGGAGTATGAACAACACAACTGCCAGAGTAGCCTTCTTTCATACAGTTGTTGACTACTTTAATATTCACAGTTTCTTTTTAAATTTAATTCCGAAACCGCAACTATTTATTGAAATAGCTAAGTGGTTAGAGCACTATATTCTATATATGTTGTGAAATAATAGGATTTGGGGTTGGATAATTTTATTTAACCTTTCGAAAAAAAAAACATTATAGTGTAACTTTATCAACGAGATAAGATTGTATATATTTATAAAGTCTCACTGGAAATGAATTGGACAAATGGTTCCAAGATTGTGTTTTTTGTGTCTCACCAACCACACCCAATATATTTTCTAAGACAAAAATAATTTATCTTATTCTTATGGTCAATTCTCAAAAAGTCGACTTCTAAATATGACATGCCCGCATTTGATGGAATCTTTTGAAAATTGGCGATAAAACAACTATCATTCCTAATAATATAATAATAGTAATAATAGGTTTCGAAAGAAAAAAAATAGTATTAATAACAATAATCCGAATTAAATACGACTCGACTCATCTAGCGTAATTAATTTCAAATCACTATAATTATAACAAAAAGTTTAATTTCTAAACATTAATAATAAACAAACTTTAAAAACCCTATCTAGTGAGAAACAATTACCCGAGCCCCCAAGTGTTTTAATGGTTTACACAAAGTATTAATTTTATTAACAAAAAAGATATGATTGCAGAGAAGTATAAATGTGGGTTTGAAGATATGTTTAATTTTGGTATATTGCAACCGCAATAAAAAAAACTATAATAAAATAGAATAATAATATATATTAAAGATAAATATTAAAATAATCCACGGCTAAACTCAACCTAATGTTAATTAAAGACAATTTGAGTTCAAAAATTCCAACTTGGCAATAGACACTCTTCTTCATTACACAGTTTTTAATTAAATGTAAATTATTAACTCTTAAAAATTTACATATATTTAGAAGCATTATTTATCTATTATTTTATTTGACTGTTAGATCATTCGATCACCATTTTAGAATAAGGCAAAACCTTTTTTGATGCCTTAAATAGCCCAAAAATTTAAAAGCCCAAACCATGAGCCAGCTCTATTTTATGTCTATGTAATTTATTTTTTTGATTTCGTTTATTTTGTTTTGTTTATGAACAACAAAAATTGTATCAAATCATATACATAATGCATATATTTAATTTTGGATATATTCGGATAATACAGTTTTCAAACAGGATTTAAAAATACTTTATATATATATATATATATATGTTTACTAAATGTAATTAATTTTAACTCAAAAAATATAAACTTGGACAAAAATTTAAGTCCAGAATTTTCTGCCCATACATGTTTGGGCCTGGACCGGACATTATTAACAATTAAATAAACTTTTATTTAAAATAAAATGGAAAAATAATGATAATTTTATTTTTTTCGAAAAAAGAAAAAAAACATTATTTGTTAATTAAGCAAAAATGTTTGTCAATCAAAAGTTATCAAGGCTTTCAAAAAAAACCTTTATAGAAAGAAAGCTACATTGTAATTTTAAAATCTCAATGTTAAAAAAAATATATTTATAAAGAAAGAAATGAATTGGACAAATGGTTCCAAAATTGTTTTAACCAACCACATGAATATATTTTCTAGCAAAAATAATTTATCTTTTCTTATGGTCAATAAGACTAAATATGACATGCCCGCATTTGATGGAATCTTTGAAAATTGGCGATAAAAAATAAAAATATAATCTTTGTTAATTTTAAATTCTAAATAATCAATAATAATAAATATGACATGCCCTTATTTTTGTTATTTTGAAAAAAAAAAATTGGCGATAAAAAAAACAACTATCAAAGGCTTCTAATAAATATAATCAATAGTAAAAAATAGGTTTTAATCACTCTTTATTTAAATACGACTCGACTCATCTATTAATAATTTCAAATCACTATAATTATAACAAAAAGTTTAATTTCTAAACATTAATAATAAACAAAAACATGATAATGGTTTAGCCTCAATTAAATTTTAATAAGCTCTGATTTTTTTCAATTAGTATTTGAAAGTATAAATTAATTAAAAGAAAGCTTGATTTCTTCATGATAGAGGTTAAGCAAATTCCTGTGAAAAATGTATTCCTCGGGTCAACAAAGGGTAAGCAAATTCCAGTAGTTGTGATTCAGGGGAGTATATATCATGTGGGTAATGAAGATATGTTTATGTTGGTATATTGCAACTAATAAATAATAATCATGCCAAAATAATTAGTAGAGTTGAGTACTTATATATTAAAGATAAATTACAAAAAATAATCACGATTTAGAATTGCAACACGGCTAAACTCAACCTAATGTTAATTAAAGACAATTTGAGTTCAAAAATTCCAACTCGCGCAATAGACACTCTTCTTCATTACACAGTTTTATTAAATGTAAATTATTTTAATTTTTACTCTTATTCATTTACATATATTTAGAAACATTATTTATCTATTATTTTATTTGACTGTTAGATCATTCGATCACCATTCTAGTTGGATAAGGCTGGACGGAGGACCAACCTTTTAAACTTGCCTATAATAGCCCAAAAAGGGGCCAAGCCCAAACCATGAGCCAGCTCATTTTATGTCCAAGTAATTTATTTTCTTGTTTTACCTACGCGTGTTTTATGCTTATGAAGAACCAACAATTGGGCTGTATCAAATCATATACATAATGCATATATTTAATACTTGGATATAGCTCCGGATAATATTTATCATTTTAGAAACAGGATTTTAAATATATATATATATATATATATATATTTATGGTTTGAGGGTAAATGTACTTTTTCCAGTTTGGGCAAGGTCTCAAGCAATCTACCTCCTTCAATTGTAACTCAAAAAATATAAACTTGGACTAAAATAAAGATAAAATTAAATAAATTATTTAGCAATTTGAAGCACAAAAAAGTAAAAACCTAGTCCAGAATTTTCTGCCCATACATGTAGTTGGGCCTGGACCGGACATTATTTATGACTGTAGTAAAAGAGTGAAACCAATTAATATATGCAGTTAAATGTACTTTTCCTTTAAAATTTAAAGAAAATCACATGCACTTGCACTAAGAAGAAGAATTTATTAATTATTTTGATATCGTTTATTTTTGTTTTTAATAAATTTAGGGAGAAAAAAACTAGAGGTCGGAATCCTTTTACATTATCTTCATTTTGTTATTTAAGCAAAATGTTTGTCAATCAAACCTAGTTATAGAAGGCTTTCAAAAAAGAACCTTGTTACAGAAAGAAAGGCTACATTGTAATTTGTAAAATCTCAATGTTAAAAAAAAAATCAGCACCTCTTAGTATTTGTTTGCAATCACTTTGGTTTTTCAATGAGTTCATGTATCCACACGTTTAGAATCCAAAATTTGAATGATTGGAAGAAACATTCAAAAAAATAAGTTCTTTATAACTCGGGATATCAGCATTTGGAGTTTGCAATTCTAGCATCATTCTTGTGTTAATTTATATAATGATCGATAGATGTTCAATGTAATTCCACCACTTATTTAATATTGCATTAATAATAGTTTAAATCCCATAAAATCATGATAAGTAATGATGATACAGAAAAAAAGGTATATAAAGCATAGGCCCCAAGTTGGGTTTAAAAAATCACACTTCTCTCTGTATACAATTTAATGATTCACATGAATAATATAAAAATCAAACTTTTACAAAAGAAAAAACCTTAGATGCACATGATTCTGTCAAATGAAAAAGACAAACTGGATGAGTCTTGGCCAAGAAATTGAAAGTTTTTCCCAAAGAATTTGAGGATATCCTTTTCAATTTTAAAAATATATATACTCGTACCTAAATATACTTTATTTCCATAAAAAGGAATGCTATAATAATTGAATTAATACATTTTTCATCATCAATAGATTTTTTTTCAAAAGTATTATCGTTTTTGCATTCATACTCTTGAAAATGGATGATTTTTTAATGTAAGTTCTCAGTGTGAACTTGCACACTATTTTGATAATTAGTTTATGGGCCTAATAATTATCTATTGAGTATGAGCATTTCATTTGGTCGAGTCCACTAGTTAATCTATTACTTGGGCTGACGGATACTAATTGGCCCACGTAACATATAAAATAAAAATAAAATAAGGCTTGGCCCAATTCGCCTAATTATTTTCACACGTTCTTTAATACATTATAAATATGAATTAATTCAAATATTATAATTCAAATATAAAATATTATGTTACAAATATATAAATTTTTTGTGCATTAAGAATACCCTTGACAGGTTTAATCCCTCTTAGGCCTTTTTTGTTCTGATCGAATGCTCTATTTTGGTAATATTTATTTTATTTTTTTAAAACATATTTTATCCATAATCCTTTTGGTTGTGGTAGTATCTAATTTATTGGAGTATAATATTTTCAAGAGCAACAATATTTAATTTGTTTTTACACTTTAAGATATTGTGGTAATATCTAATTAGTGCATTCTCTTATAAGAGAATATACTTATATACCACACCTAAAAAAGGAGTTCAGCCATTATGGCTGTCTTCAGCAGATTAAAAGGTTTCAAGTATATTCTTTAATTCTGCTGGCAATTCAGAAACAAAATGACTATATATTAACAATTTGGTTTGTTACTTTATGACGATGTTGTTATCATTCATGTGGAACTTTATGCCTTTAGAATTGATGTGGTGGAAATTTATTTAAATTTTTCTTACATACACGACTGATGTGGTGGAAATTTTTCTTAAATATTTTTTAAGTTGATGTGGTGGAAATTTATTTAAATTTCGAATTTGAGTATCATATTTGTTTCAAATCCGAAAACTGGATTCTAATTATTCAATGCAATTTCACAAAATTACTATACTAGAGTGAGTTTTTTCCTTTCGTTTGGTTAATAGAAAAAGTCTGAACTAAAGTTATTAAAATTTGAAAAATATGGGCTAAATTTTATTGCTAAGAATGTTTTTAAATACAAATTTAAAATATGTGTATAATTTAATTAAAGGAAAACCATGTGATAGATTTGATAATTTGTGAAAATTAACAGATAAAATTGACGATTTCGGATAAAGACATTATATCCTAACTAAATTTAAATAATATTAGTACTTTTTTTTATATAAATGATAGTAGTACAAATTTAGAGAAATGATATCCTAAATTTATAAAGAGGGAATTTAATCATAATACTACTATTTTTCAAGAATTTGGATATTTCCAAAGCAACTGTGCCGTCAAACACTCCAATGTATAATATTGTGTGTGTAATTTCCAACGTATCAAAAGTCAAACCCTAATTCTCATTTCACAGAAATGTACACCTGATGATGCACATGGTACATACACTTTAGTTCCAGAAGGATGAGAGAGTTAGGGAATTATTCCTATATAGTCCAGCTGTAGTAATTAAACATGCCTACAGAGACTATAACTACTAATTAAAGTTGTAATTAATTTACACTTTTTCACTTCTTCCATCATAATGAAAGAGCAACATAGACATTCATGGACTAGTTTAAAACAGCTATTCAGTTCAAAACCTAATTTAAAACTCCCAATAAAAACATTAAAATTTATGAACCTAAAAAACTGCTCAGTTGTTATGAAGAATCACATTTTCTTCAGAACAACTCAGCAGTTTCTCCCAAACCCATGTTCATGAATTCCCCATCCTGCCCTTGTGCAACCGCATCATCAAAGAGCCATTTCTCCAACAAACTTAGGGGCATTTGTGTCTCCAAATTAGACTTACCTTCAAATTTTGCTTCTTGACCCCCCTCTGAATTCGACCCAAAAAAAGGCGGGCTAATTGTCCCCTCACTCGGGCTTGAACTAAGTCCGACTGAGGGGGCGTAAGCAGTACTCTGAATGCTCTCAGACGGGCCTCCCTGAGAGGAATTCGGAGCTTTTTTCATCCAATTTTCAAGCAAACGAGCGATGTTTTCAGCACTCGATGCATAAGTACAAGCCGGAATTTGCTTTCCTTCCGTAGGGCCTATTTGTCTGTTTGGAAAGAGCTTCGATTCGGACGAAGAATTCTTGTCGGATTTATCCAAAGAGAGGGCTTCGAATAGGGCCCGTTTGGCAGTGTGGATATCGGTTTGAAGCCTTCTTTCCCACTTTCCCTTTAAAATTGATTGAGAATCTGATGAACTCCCATTTTCACTCTTCTCATCATGCCCTTGAATCTTTCCTAGCTTCTTTCTCAAGTGTGTGTTCCAATAGTTCTTGATATCGTTATCGGTTCTTTGAGGTAAATACGAAGCTATAGCAGCCCATCTACAAATCAAATAGTCTCGTAAATGCTACATCTCATGAAATACAAAAGTCGTCGCACACAGATGTTATTCAAAGGGTTTTTCTAATTATCGCTACATCTCATGAAATACAAAGGGCGTATCGTCACACACATATGTAATTCACTATATTTAGCACCGATAAATTAAAAATTCGGTCAAAACTCAATATAAACCCATCACAATCTTTATATCCCGTGAAATACAAAAGGGGTGTTGGTAAAGAGAAATTTAGTTCACAGGATGTACCATTTATAAAATACCAAATGAATTTTCTAATTATAACTACATCTCGTGAAAGGGGAAATTATAACATCTATAAAACATCAATTAATTTTTCTTATAATTATTTATAACATCTCATAAAATAGCTAGAAAAAATGTATTCCAAACAAATATAATTCAAAAGGTGTAACGACATATAAAAAATATCAAGAAAATTTTCTAATTATAACTACATCTCACGAAATACAAACGTTGTATCAATAAATTAGACAAATATAATTTACCAGATATATCATCTATAAATTAAACATCCATCAATTTTCTTACGATTATCACTACATCTCGTGAAATATTATAATTCACCAGATGTAGCATCTATTTATAATAAATTAAAAAAAAAACCGATTGATTTTTTTCCAATTATGTAAACCCTAATTAAACAGATCTCTTGCATGTTTTCACATATAGTGAGTATGTAATTAATTATTTACCGATTTCCAAGAAGAGCTTGGAGATGAATGATCATCTTCTCCTCCTGTTCGGAGAAGTTGCCGCGCTTTATTCCCGGCCGGAGATAATTCGTCCACCGGAGACGGCAACTCTTGCTACATCGGAGCAAACCTGAATGAATCGAAAAATAATAATAAAGGAATTGTTAACGTTTTAATTTCTGCAAAAAAAAAAATCAAACAAGATAAGGGGGTGGGTGATTTAGCTCAGAAAATTTATTACACCGCTTTAATACTTTCAACTAACAAAAAAAAAACTAGAGAAAAATTGAAAACCTTGAAAAAAGAGTACAAGTTTGATTTAATTAAAATCGTGCCTGTATTTGAAGGAACAGCTCTCCAATTTCCAGGGCCATTTTGTTGAATGTAAGTGACCAAGGTTATGTCTTCTTCAGGAGTCCATGGCCCTTTCTTCACACCAATTTTGTCACAACAGGGTGGTCTTCCCATATTTGAAATTAACAATCAACTGGAATGGAATTTTGTTTGGAAATACTTGGAGATTTAATTTTTTTTTTCTAAGTTGAATATAGGAGAATTTTCATGGTTGATTTGGGAGAAAATTGGAGAGACAGGAGTCCAAGTGAGGGAATATATAGAGAAGAGGACCGATTTATGTTTATGCCGACTTTAGAGGTGAAAAAAGGTTTTATTAAAAGGCTTTTGTTATTATCTTCATCATCAGAAGAGTCAAAAGAGGCCAGCAAACGGCATTTACTCATTTGCTAGCAAAAGTCAGCTCCCCCTTTCTCACTCTTTAGTTCTTTCTAATGACACGACGAATGTCTTGTATTTACCAGTTGCATCGTACAATTCAAATATATTTTTTAAAGAGAGACACACTTATTCATGAGACTGTCTCATACGAATTTTTGTCTTTTTTGAATGTGTAATTTATTGTTTCGCTAAAACATGCAATTTATTTATATTGAAACATGCTTAATATTTATAAATACGCTTGAATTTCACGATGCACTTAATGCACAAGAAACATTTAATAATAATGTTTAATATTTTGATTGATGATATTGCATTGAAGGTTGCCCTATGAATAAATCAGTTTTGTGAACAACCCTAAGTGCATGATTGAGCTGATTGATTATTGTAATCCTGTGTATGCTAAATTAGATGCTGGAGTTTGATTTCTTTTATTTTGTTTATTGCACGTACACAGTTTGATTAATTACTAGAGAATGAAATAGATAATGATCATAGGGAGTCCTGCCTATATATGATACACGTGTAGTGGAACAATTAATTTATGGGGAAATAACTATAAGGTACAAAATGGACACACATATTACTCTAAGGTGCAATGTGCAAAAATTACGTTGCACTTTAGTATCTAGTTTGAACTAAAGTGCAAACAGTTTTTGCACATTGTACCTTAAAGTAATATGTGTGCTCACTTTGCACCTTAGAGTGATGACCCCTTAATTTAAGGTCATCTTCCTGAAATTTCTTTCCTTAATTTTAGATTTTGTTTTGATATATATACTATATCTACTCTGTTTTAGATTGTCCATTCACTATTTGACTTGTGTTTTAATGAGCGAATTATTTATTAATATATAAAATGATAAAATGACTTTTAAAAAAGTATAAAATAAATGAGGGGTAAAACTACCGTGCCCGACGCACCCACAAGACGGAGGTAGTAGTATATATGATCGGTTCAGGAATGCAGGAATTTTGGAGTAAATTAAATGGTGAATATGAATATGCTAGCAAGAGTAAATGTGTATATAAAAATGGAATATAAACGAATAGTGAGATAAATAAAAGTAGAAAATATGATAATTAATACAAAGAAATATATTACTAAAATTCATGACGCATAAATCATTGTAAGTAGGAATTCTCTGTATGCATATTTATTCTACATACTTTTTATTATAACAAAATATGATAAAAGAAAATTTATGGAATTAATTAATAAAAAAATTTGCATGAGATAATTTTATGCATGAACCGGTCATATATAAAAAATTCGTTTGAAAAAAATACAGTAACATGAGTATTTTAATATCTCAAACTAATCTCTCTTTTTGAAATATTATTCGTTTTGGTGTCTTGATGGTTTTTTTATAATTAGGCTCACTCCAAATGATTTTACATTGATAGAACAAGTCCAATTAGATGGCTGGTTTCAAAGGTAATTGAATAACTAACTAAAGACGTACAATTACTCTTCCCTACTTAATATGCGTTTACAAGTTGTCTAATAATTTATAAAATTTTAATATAAACATTTAAGAGTGTATAATATCCGAACTAATTATTTTTACTAAATTTAAAAATTAGTGGTGTTCCGTCGTACTTTAGAATATTAGATGAAAGAGAGTTTGAATTAGAAATTTTGGCCTCAAATAGATTTAGTCTCATAAATTTTTTTGTTAACGATTTAGTCTCAATAACTTTGACAATGTCCAATTTTAATCCAAATCAATCAGAACAGCGTCGTTTTAATTTGGGACTTTCCGGCAAATGTTGTAACTGGGCTAACATGTGTATTTTTTTTAACAGCTGAAATTTCATGATATAATTAATTTTTTTTTAAAAAAAACCTAAAATCAAAATTGAATTGACAACAATAATTAGTCAAACACACTTAAAAATACACATGACAGTACACATGAAGTCCAGTCACAACATCCGCAGGAAAGCCTTAAATGGAAAAGGCAAAACGACGTTTTTTCGATCGATTTGTAACTAAAATTAGGCATTCTCAAAGTTATTGCGACTTAACGATTAAATCAACGATAAAAAAATTTATGATACTAAATCTATTTGAGGCGAAAGTTATGGGACCATTTATATTCAAATTCTTTGGAAATGTGGAATCGGGAAAACCTAGGAAATTAAAAACATTATTTTTTGGAGAAAAAGTTATTTATCTAAGAACTTCCATGGAAAGATAGATTATGGGTCCACATCAAAATTATATTGCGAATTAAATGATACTTCAATCAATCAAATGTTTATATTAATTCATTGTATGATGAGCAGGAGCATGAAAGGTATATGGTTTATTCCACTGCAGACAGGTCAGATGGGGGGTTTACTCCATCTCCTTTAACATTTTCTTCTAGTAAAATCAAACTGCAGTTATTATTTCTGAATTCTCATAGACACACGACTCTTTCAAAAAAAAAAAGAAAACGAAAACACGACTCTTAATTTCCAGTAAGGAGGCCAGAAAACGAGGTACAAATTACATGGGCAATAAAATGTCACCAGACTAGTTATTTTACTTTGATATTCTCATGTAAAACTATTTTATCTTATAAATTGATTTATAATTATCACTTTATAATATAATAACTAACTGGTGGAGATGAAATCGCAATATTATTAAGAAATGAGTTTGACTGACTATTGATCAATAGCAGGATTCGACGAATTTAATTCATTAAATGCATATTAAACTTTTTTTGATTAGTTATTTAATTATGTCCTTTTATATATAGTTTTATAACTAATATTTATAGTTTTACTAAGTCATTATAATTAGGGTGAACTGATATAATTAATTTGGGTGGACTGTGGACTAATTTTAAAATTTTTGCATGTAATAATTACAATAGTTACAATATTGGATTTGATCATATGCCCGCAGGTGGGCACAAACTTATATGTACACCGCTTATGTGGTGCGCCACATATGCAAGGTCTTCATCATCATTTAATTAATTTCTTTATTTAATTCAATCTTCTCATTTATATATTTAATATTTTACTTCATTATATATATTATTTTTAAAAAAAATCGGACCCGAAACCGAACCCGGCCCGAGTGGTTCATGGTTCACCCGGCCCGAATGGTTCATGGGTTTAGGGTTCATGGTTTAGGGTTTAAGTTTATATAATTAATGAGAAGATTGAATTAATTAAAGAAACTAATTAAATAATTATATTTTTTTTAAAACCCAACCCGAAACCGAACCCGGCCCGAATGGTTCATAAGTTTAGGGTTCATGGTTTAGGGTTTAGGTTTATATAATTAATTAGAATGTTGAATTAATTAAAAAAACTAATTAAATAATAGTGAGGACATTGCATATGTGGTGTGCCACATAAGCGGTGGACATATAAGTTTGTGTCCACCTGCGGACATATGATCAAATATGTTTAACGATTGTCATAGTTTCTAACATAATTAATGTATAAGATTATATTAGTAAATTAATTAAAAAATATTTTTATAGAAACAAATTTATATATTTTAAATATTAACAAAAGAAAAACAAGCTTATATAATTGAGACAGAACTGAGTAAAAAATGGCTCCTCTCAAGTTTCAAGGCTCCAGTAAACTTTCCGACAGACCGTTGGAGGCCAATCAAATTCGACGAAAACTTGGCCCCAAAATACGCGGCTATTTGGCCACCTCCTTATTTCAATATTTCTTACACATTTTGCTTCTCTCCCATTAATCAATTTCTCAAAATATAATTTACTTCTCATATATTTAACTTATGAAAAAGAGATTGGTAATTTACTAATTTATCCCCTAAATATGTTATGTTCTCAGCTGGCCTTTAACTTGTACTGTCTAACTCTTTATCAAATTCAATTGGGGTCTAAAATCACTTAATTTTAAATCGATTTAAAAAAAAATACTAAATACTATATATTAGAAGTTGAAAACTCGCCCTAATATTGCCTAATTTGATAATAAATGTGATGGAGATCAAATCACGATTGCATATCTTATATCTCGATAAATATTAATCAAGAAGAAGAATAAATGGTATCTTAAATTACTTTTCATTTGTTGCAATTTATGATTTTTATTTACTTAGCATCCTTTGTGATTTTTATCTATTTCTTTAAACTAGTTTATTTCCCAGTATTTATTTAGATGCCTGAGTCACTGTTTTGACGGTCATTGTATTCACGTAATGTCAAAAAAAATTATCTCTATTATCCCGATATGTGTTGTTCATAACTTCATATATATGTGATGCGTCAAAATGTACCTCACCCCAGAGTTTGACTTCAGATTGTTCCTATGGTAAGTTGTAACTAAAAAATGGTAATTGCAATTTTGCAAATATGTACAACCAAGTTCTTTATAAATCTCTACAATTATTGAAACAGAAAAATAATAGTTCCCTGCATATTTTTTTATTACTCCATTCATACTATAAAAATAAAGTGGAAATTGTGGAAAATGTTTTAATTCGAAAAAATAGAGCCTTGTTTTGCCCAGGGACGGATCTAGGATTTAAGGGTGGGGTGGGCTGAAAATTTACGAAGTTTCGTAACATTAAGATTTTATATTTATATTTAGTATTTTTTTAATATATTAATTTAGGTGGTGTCATATGGGACTTCGAAACATAAAACTCATCAGTAATTAAGTCGGAATTTTTCTATACTTTTAACAAAATATATTTCAAAATATATTGGTGTTTATTTATAAAATAGTTTATTTTCTATTAATAAATAATATTTAGTTAAAATAAAATTATGCAACATATGCTCAGTATTTTTTTAATCATTTCAAGAAACGTTTATCAGTTTAAAAAAATATCTCATTTAACTCATGTTAATATATTATTACATTTATAATTTCTCTTTTTCTAATATTAAAGTGTCCAAAAACTTATAATTATCACAACATATAACAATAAAATATAAATTATTCATACATATTCCTCAAAAGAAAAGGACACATCAAAAGAAAAGGACAAAAATTAAGAGAATAATGTAGATATTTAATAGTATTAAACAAGCTAAATAAATAAAAATACTAAATGAAAAAATTAGAACCATATTCAGATGATTATACCCTAAATGTTTAGGTGTGAGAGCCTCAAGAAAGCACATTCAAAATTATAATAAAATAAAATTTTTATTGTGGATAAAATTCTTGAATTTTAATATTTTAATTAAGTTTTAATAAGAAAAGAAAAAAGAAGGAGAGACATGATAGATCAGGAAAATATATTTATATCAAGTTGTATCTTAATTTAATAACTGAATAGAGAGTATGTGAATGAACTTTAATTTTACACCGAAAATTGCATATTAAATATAAAATAGAAAATAATATTTAATTAAACTTAAATTTATGTATTGAATTTCATTCACATATTATATATAGATATATAATATATTAGTGGAGACTTACACTGTGCTGAGCCCCGTACAGCCCCCTAATAGATCCGTTCATGGTTTTGCCTGAATATTGATGATCTTAACTAGCCGTCAAGATTGACTTTTCTGATCACCTCTATATGTAATCAAAGATGAAATCATGAAAACACAAAAAAGGAAAAGCATATATGTAGGAAAATTGTTCTGTATCTTTAATATCGAAAACTCATGACATGAGACACTAAGAGCATGTTTGATTGGGGTAAAGAAAGTGAGTAATTAAAATTAATTCTATTGATGTTGGTTGGTAGGTTTGATACATTGGTAATAGGAATAGAAGTAAGCAATTGATTGTCCTCACCTCCCCAACTCACCTCACATGATACCTATTGTTGATGTTGTAACCAAGCAATAACAATGCAATCAATAACCCTTATTGATCGACCCCTCAATAATACTCATTATCATTATCATTCCCTAGTCATACCAAGCGGACCCTATATAATATTCCCTCCCCTCTATTTTTAGACTGTTTACTCACAATTTCACTCCTGTTTTAGCGAGTGAATATTTTATTAGTACTCCCTCCGTCCCATAAGAACTTAAACACTAAAAATAGCATGCAAACTAAGTAAAATGAGTTTTAGTGAGTTTGAGTGGAATAAAATAAGAGTATTATGAGTGTATTAATATTATGTTTGTTTCCATTTTGGGAATATTCAAGTAATGTTGGGACGTCCAAATAAATCAAGTGTTCAAATAATTGCAGGACGGAGGGAGTATAAAATGATAAAGTTATTTTTAAAAAGATATAAAACAGATCATAGATGTGGAGTAGAATTATATATGATATCTCACCTTAAAAATCTCTTTACCATTTTAAATACCAATAAATAATTTACTCGTTAAATTAAACACGAGTCAAACAGTGATTTAGCAATCTGAATCAGAGAGGAGGGAGAGGTGTATTACTTATCAGCATGTAATATATAGACGTATACCCTTGCGTCGAACGATCAACTAGTCATGCTCACTCATTGCGCATGTATTTCTTCACTCATAATAAGCCCTTCAAATGAATTTATCTGCTTGACCGTACGTGACATGACTATGAAATAAATTTAAATTTATTGCAGATTTGACAAAATTGAAAGGAAAGCAAAGTGATTTTCGTACACCACAATTCAATCACATTTATATTGAGCTAGCTCGATATCATCCCCAAGATTCATTACGAATTCCATTCAATACAAAATGTTAATTTTGAGAGAAAATTGAATAGTTCGAGCGTTAGATTATCACTACTTAAAAAAAAAAAAAAAAAAATCAAATTATACAGTATGCTTACATCCTTTTTCATTTATTTAAATTTAAAGACATATGATTAAACATATTTTGAAACTAATTAAATAAATGAACACCTCTTTTAATGTCAAACATTAGTTAATTTTTTTATAGAAATAATGATCATTCAATATATCATGTCTTTATAAACTATAAGAAAAATATAAAAGGTTCTAAAAAAAAAATGTGTAAGTACGTACAGAAATTTGAACTCATGCAAAACATGAATAGGATGTTACAAATGTTTAGGCTAATATTAGTTCTAATTGTTGATTGACCTGTGTTTATTCTTGGAGTTATTAATGTTGAAGAAGGGTTTCCCTAAAAATCATGATGAATTCAAAATTTGGTTGTACGCTATAATCTAGAGCCGTAAAAATATAACTTTTGAGTTTCTTTGCTTTAAGTTGCAGTTAATTCTGTAGACAAAGCTATATATAGTATCTTTAATTAACCATACGATTACTTCAAAATTTGTTTCCAGACTATCCGACTTTTGACTTTACAATCTCAAACCCTCATTTGTTTTGAAATTTAAAGTAAGAATTTTGTAATCCTATTAATTCTACTTTATTCCACCATTTACTACTAATTTACTTTTTATTATTTCAATACACTCACATTGTCTATTTTTTTATTCTCTCAATACACCAAAAATAATATAATAATATTACATCAATCAACTTTTCCATTATGTTACCCTATAAAATCCCACAACAAACATATATCTTGAATATTCATCAAGATTTTAAAATTTTAGGACTTCAAAGTCTGAAATTTCACAGGACACTTCTAACCCCAAAACAAACATACATATTAAGGAGTTTTGAGGAAACCGTCTCATAGATTTTAGATTTTAAAAATTCTTCCATTTTATATTCACATTTTACTTTTCAATTAATTTGGAATTTTTTTTATCAAATTAAATAAATTGTCAAAAATTATAATTTAATAATTAAAAATTGGGTGCTTTTGGCGGATTATAATTTTTTTTTTCAAATACTATTAATTTTCTTTGGGGTACTATCATTGTTTTTTTATTTTTTTGCAAATAAAATCAAATGTTTACTATTAATCAATTCCTTCATAATTATTAATTTTAATCAATTCATCAAAAAATATATTTATTTTTCAAACAACCCCCATATTTTATAGGAGAACTGAAAAGTGGTAATTTCATAAATAAATATTGACGATTTTTAAGTGAAAAATAACATTTCACTTTTCCATTAAACTTTTATCAATTTTTTACAAATGGTATATATTCCTAGTAAACATTTTGAAATGAAAAAATTAATATCCCTAGTAAACATTATTACTCAATTATTAATTATACAGGAAAATGAAATCGAATTAGCCTAGCCTAAGTGAAAGCATTTTATCCCTTAAATTTCATTAATACCACTCCCTGTACGTAAAATTTGTTCAGTGGGCGATTCCGGATAAAATTCAATTCAAATAAAAATAATAATAATAATACTCCTAATAATTAAATCTTCGAGATATAAATTGAATGTACGTAGCTTTGTCCTTTTTTTTTAAAGATAAAAATAAAATATATTAATTGAGTACATGGGGTACTCAAAATTCCGAATAACGTGCATATAAGAATTACAAACTCAAACCCGAATTACAGACTAGATGGGAAACGGACTAAAGGATCAAGATCCCAAAGTTGAATAGGAACACAAAAAGAAATAGGACAATGGGATCAAACCCACTTCCACGCACAAAACTTGATACCGTCAATCAATTTGTTCAAAGTGTAGACACTCTCTTTGAAGATCAACCCGTTTCTGAACTTCCAAATTTTCCATATGGTGCTTCGCCAAATCATCCCCAAAATCCTCCTTCTAACAACATTAGAATCACAAGCCACAAATTCCAAATAGTGGCTTTTAATATTAGAAGAGTATAAAGCTGATTTCCCCACCCAATTTGAGATGAAGTTCCACACCAACAATGCCATCGGACACTTAATGAGTAAATGACTCGGGGATTCCAAGGCACTTAGACATAACGAGCACATTTTGAACTCGAGTCAAGATTTGATGTGTGCACTTTGCGGGGAGAAGGAAGAGTTCGGTAAACATATCTTGTTCGAGTGTTTCATTGCTCATGAGGTTTGGATGAGATGCTTTGATTGGTTGAGTATTACCACTGTTTTACACTCTCATTCTTTCACTAGTATCATAGCAAAGTCGTATTTTAAGAGAAAAGATTGGGAGGTATTTGGCAATTGCACTATGGCAATGTGTGATTTGGTCAATTTGAAAAGGAAGGAACGCCTTGATATTCGAAAAGCTGGAATTTTCGGTTGAAAAATTGTTGGAGCTAGGCTTTGGAGCTGGTTTTATGTTAAAAATCTTATACTTAATTGTTTTACTTTTAATGATTGACTTGTTAACCCAAGAATAGCTTTAGGTTGCTAATTATGTGTACTGGTTTTCTGTTGCGTGTATCCCTTATGCCCGACTCTTTTTAATAAAAGTTTCCCTTTACCGATAAATAAAAAAAAAAAAAAAAAAAAAACGAGCACAAATCATTGCCAACTTCAGCCCCCCAAACCTCCCTTCCAAACCCAAGAATCCAATGAACATAACTTTAGTTTGTACCTGCAAACAAAATTTCATAATTCCACAAACTCAAGAATTTTATCAATAGTGAAAAAAACTTTCCCGCTGAAAAATCCAAGACTCCCCATCAGACGAGAAAAAAATCTCCAACAAGGCCCCAATGGCATAGCCAAGTTGGTAAGGCTCGTGGTGATGTGGAGAGAAGTCCCCCGACAATGCAGATTCGAACCCCGTGTGGGACAAATTTTTTATTGAAATATTATGGAGGTTTGTCCTGGAGATTGAATTATGTTGGCTCTCTCCCACAAGTATCTGTCACTTGAACACATTCTTCGATTTACAACCCGCCCTGCTGAGGGGCCAACGATACGAGTGAGGAGAATTTCTTGTCTCTTCCTTAAAAAAAAAAAAAAAAAACACGAACAACATCACCCTTTTTAGATGACAGACTGTACAGCCTAGGGACTTAACCATCAACTTGACTTTACCACCCACCCACGGGCCCGACCAAAACTAAATAATTCTCAGTGATTAATTATTTTTTGGCTAAAGTGGTTAGAGTCCACCGATCTTGAGGTCCCGAGTTCGAGACACGGAAAGAGAATATTTATTCCCTCTCGTGGTAGTCCCCCTCTTGTGGGGTGGTGGTCCCTATATCGTTGAGTTACGGTTTCGATTGCGGTTTCAAGTTGCAGTTTCGGGTGGTCCCCCTCTTGTGGTGATTGCGATCCCGGTTTACAATGAGATGAAATGATGTTATCATATATCCGATAATAGAAGGAATTATTGTAATTAATTATGTTAGGAAACTATTGTAATTGATTATCTTTAAAAAAAAAAAAAATCTTTTTATGGCTACCTTCACGTGTTTTTTAATTAATTCGCCATCTCTTTGGGATTTATTCATATGTGTAAAATAGATAATTAATAATTTAACATCAATGACATGCTTTTCTCAGTTTGTTCCTTTCTGAAAAGAAGGCGAATTTCGACTCTCCCTATATTCTTTTACATTCTTAATACTATTTCATATATGCGACAAAATATCACTATATATTGATGATGTTAATTTTGTTGACTAATTGGTGGAAAATGTTAGGGAAGATAAAGATTGCATGATCCTATATATGTATTGTTCCAACTTCCCACCACCTTGATATCGTCCTACAATTGCTAACAAAATTGGCAAAGTGTGAATAAGTTATATCATGACTTTGATATATGTAGAGTAAAGTTCTTGTGTTGAAATATATTTTCAATATTTAATTAAAAAATCTAAGAGAGAAACAACTAAAATGATTAGAGTAGAACGCACATGATTTTGATGATTTTTTCTAAGCTATATTGTTGAGCATTGTGTAATGATGCATTAACATATTGCACCACATGCTTAATGTGTACAATTAATGCACGATTGGATAGTGTCTAACATTGTACAATATATAAAGCATGTGGTGCAATATACTAATGCAATATATTGCACAATTGGACAGTGTCCATCGGTGTATTATGGAAATAACTATTTCGACTTTGTGTTTCACTCTTCGAAATTTGGGAGAATGTTTTCTACTTTTGTCTATTGAGCATATATATTATCCTATAATTGCGATTTTGATCAATTAAACCAAGTTGGTGCGGTTGTTCCTAATATTATACAAATAAAGTTGAAAATACGGGTTAATTTCGTTTTAAGACAATTGGTTTTTGTTTCGATTATGAGTCACTTTTGTCTAACCATTTATACTATGTCTACTCCAATTACTGCAAACGTATCTAATTTTCCTTTTATTTATTTTTTTATCGGTAAAGAAAAGTATTATTACTCAAATGTGGGCATAAGGAATACCCTCAAAAAGTTACAATGTACAAAAGCTAGCAATCTAACACAAATCTAGAATTAGCAGCCCAATCAGAGAAAGAAAAACAATTCCGAATAAAGTTTCTAACATAAATCAACTCCAAAGTCTAGTTTTTATTTCGCCTACAACTTTATCTAATTTTCCTTCTAATTAATATACATTTCTATATATATTATTATATTATGATGGTCGAAGTTCATGAGCAAAAATTTGCTACATCTTTAGGGAGATTTATCTCTTTTGTATGAATATTAGTGATATTGTGTACTAAAATATGAGGATTATGGATTAAGATGTGGCTTAATGATCTTAGTGACACAAACAATAAATGTGTAAAGTGGATGATATTTATGTTATATGATTGCTTGAGAGAGTAAGAGTTTGAGCAATAAATTGGCAAGAAGTTTGGTAAGGCCTCAATTTCTCTCCTCTTTCTTGGTCATAAATGACCTCTATTTATAAGGTTTGGGAGAGTGGAGCTCACTCTCCCGATTCACAAGGACAAGTAGCCGAATTATAGCTCTGACAAACATTAAATGATACATGATTGATGTGACCCAGGTCGGAGGTCGTTGGGAGGTCGTTCGAGATATTTAAGAGCTCGCGCACCTCGCTGGGACGTCGCCAGAGGCCAATCCGAATTTGCAGGGATTTAGTCGTCTGTCTACTCATAGCTACTCATCATTACCGTCCTTTACTGACACATCTCTAATTGAGGTCATTCTTAGGTAAGGCTCCTGACGCTGCTCGTCTGCCACGTGTCCCATCCCCATTAATGCTCGTCAGCTTGTGGCCGATTATGCGACTGCGAGTGCGTCGGTCGCATCATCTTGGTGCTTGGCATGTCTTCGTTTCCATCCTTTCTGCGAGGTGTTATACTTGTGCAAAATGTGGTCTGGTCCTCCTCTGTTTCTTTCCAGGTCGGGCCCGACCTCGCGCCATATTCCCACAACAATAGCCCCTAGCTCATTCGCCTATGCTTGCCAAGGGGGATAAGCTATCCTTCTAATCAGTAACGTGAGGTGCGATGTTCGGTGGCTTCTTGCGTCTGGCGTGGTTGTTGTCTTGAAATCGTTGATCGGCGGTTGTTTGTCTTACTCGAAATCGTTGATGGCGCGTGGCTTTTTACGCCTGGACTTGAAAAGCCACGGTCCAATCACTTATTCCCTAGAACCCTTCTATAAATACCCCTTTCCCCTCTCATTTTTCACTTTTCACTCTTCAAACTTTCGATAACTGCCTTGTTGCTCCGGCGATTCTTGTGCGAGCGGTTTCGGTGTTTGTTTTTTCCTCAGGTAAGCCCTAAATCTCTTTCTTCTCTTCGTTTCTTGTGATTTGGTGAACAATGTATGCCTCAAATCGGGAGGACTCGGGGAGCGAGGCCGAGAGTCTCGATTCGATTTGAGACGATTAAATTGCGTCGTAGCCCTTGAACTGAAACTTTGGTATTGGAAGTCTCCTCGGAGACGATGAGTGGAATTCCTGTGTTGGCTAGGGGTGAGGTCACATCGAGAAAATGCCGCCTTCGTTGGGCCGAGGGGGACTCCTTGGGGAGGTCTTCGGCCCCCGTCGCGCCGGAAGCTCAGGTTTTGGAGATGGTGGGGGAGGAAGGAGATGAGCCTAGTTCAGGATCGATTGATCCAGCCGAGTTCGACTTCTTATCGGACGAGGTCATACCCAACGTGCCGAGCGATGACGACGAGATTGACGACATTGATCGCAGGCTACAGATAGAGGAGAGTATGTCTCATCCTCACGAATTGATCCCCGACCAACCCGAACTAGTGCGGACATTATTTTTGCTGCGGGTGAGGTAACTAGCTTGGTAACCGAGGCCGAGCTTTTTCTATGGAGAGAACAATTTCAAGTCCCCAACGATGTCCACTTCTGGGTTCCTGGTTATAAGATCGATTATGAAGACCAGGTCCCTGATGGGTGTGTGGCGATGAACTATGACACAATGAAGGTTGGGCTCCATTTTCCGCTTCATCCAATTATTACTTCGCTGTTGTGGTTTTGCGGCCTAGCTCCGACACAAATCACTCCCAATGGGTGGAGCACCATCTTCGGGATCTTATCTCTATTCGGCCGCATCCAACCTCGGGCGTTCCCTTCTGTCAAGGAAATGAATCTTCTCATCTCGCTGGCGAAGTGGGTTAAAGACCCCGGGTACTACTATGTGAAAGCCCGCCCTCATATGAAAATAGTTGAGGACCTCCCTAGCAAGGTCCAAGACTGGAAAGAGAAGTGGTGGTTGGTAGGGGGAGCCTGGCAGAGTCCCGTCTTTGCCCTAGGGGCCCTCGAATATCGCGAGATTCCTTGCGACTATGCGACTCTTAAATGTAAGCTTTTTGTTTTTCCCTTTTCCATAATACTGATTTAACTTCTTCTACCTATTGCAGCTCCCAAGAAATCCAAGGCATCCGAGCTCTTCCTTCCCTTCTTGGTCCGGCTGGTTCAGGTGTGCTTAATTGATCCGGACGAGAGGTCGTTGATCATCCTCCAACGGTTGAAGTGTCTAGAATTTGCGGGCCTAACTATTCCACCTCGGTCGTCATTGGACGCCGACCTTCCCGGTAAGCTTTACAGGATTTTACTCGCATTGACTCGACTTCTTTGGTTATTCTCTGGTCATTTTATGATCTTCTTCTTGTCTTCAGTTTCCTTCAACGAGCCTATCTGTTTCACATCCTCCAAAGTTACCGACGAGATGCAAAACTTGAACGCCGAGGAGATGCGCAAAAAGGTTTCTCGAGCCTTGGCTCTGTCCAGGAAGAGAGTGATCCAGAAGAAGGATGTTTGCGTCGGTTGGCCCAACCCCCCCCCCTCAGGGGCCAAAACTATCGCCGCCCCAACCGAGGGCGGAAAAGGGCTCTTGCCGAAATCACGCAAACAGGGGAGCTCCCTAAACACATCCGGACGTCCATGGACATGGATGTGCTCCCTCTTTCCCGAGTGGGAAAGTGTTGGTCTCGGGTTCATGGGGACCCAGCGATCGATTATCGAGCTCACACAACATCGGGCTCGCGATCCCGATGATCGCACTTTCCTTGGGTGGAACCCGAATTTTTCCAACGGTATACCTCATTTTACTTATGACTTCATTTCTATATTTTATTTCGAGTGTACCATGTTTATGTCCGGTTGCCTTGTAGATACAAACTGGATGACATAGTATTTCGGGGGGAGTCGACCCGCAACTACCTGTGGTCGCGAGCTCCTGCGGCCAATGGCACCCACCCTTCCTACCTCCGGTCAGATAGCCGAAGATGCTCCGGGGTCTTGGACTCTGGATCTCCACGAGGAAGCTCATACATAGCACTTCTCCGAGAATCTAACCTCGGGGATTGCTCACATGTGTCGTTCTTTGGCCTTCTTTGAACGGAGCCGGGAGCAGTATGGCCGGGCAAAGATCCAGGCCCAGAAAGCTGAAGCGCATTGCTCGTTGATGAAGGTGGACTTGGCCAGGTGCTCGTTGATAAAGCTGAAGCGCAAAAGCTACGGCCGAGGAGAAATTGAGAAATGTGACCCGGGAGCGGGATGAGCTGGAGAAGAAAATCTCTCAGATGGCGAAGGATCTCGAGCTCCGAGATCAAAAGGTGAAAGAGAGCATGGACAGGACTGCTGAGGTGGAGGCTCGGTGTCGCCGGTTAGAAGCTGAGGTCCATGCCTTTCCGGCCACTGTGAAATTGGAGCGCCATCATGCCTCCAACTTGGCCTATATCCACTCATTTTCTAACATTGTTCGGGCTTGTCATCGAGCTGGCGACCTTGATGGAGCAAAGTCAGCGATGTCCGAGTTGCTCGCCGGATACATGCGTAACAACCCTGTTCGGGAGGGGGATGATCTTCCCATCAAAGCCTTGTTGCCTTTGGTGTGGAGTTCAGTTTCCTACCCACAGGTGCTAATCTTTATGATCCCGAGGAGTTGCTCGGGCTGTTGAATGAAAGCGGATGATGGCCAGGATGGCGATGGTAGGGAGGTTGTTGGTGGTGATGATGGTGGAAATGGTGAAGGGAATCAGGTTGGCGTCGAGATTCCCGAGGTTGAGCAAAACACGACGACCAACCTGTTGAGGGGACCTCGGATGCTCCGCCGTGATTCTAGGGGCCCGGTTTTTTGCGCAAGATATGCCAAATGCCTTCGGGCACCCTTTATGTCGCCGCCCGGGGTTTTTCTTATCAGTTAGTTAGGTTGCCCTTCGGGGTGTGTAAGTGTTTGCCCAAGGGGTGTAGGACTTCGCTGCCTTTGGGGGTTTATTAATGAAATCGCAGTTCCTTTTCATTTCTATCTTTCTCGCTTTCTGGTTTGAATGCTTGTTTGTTTCTTTCCAAAACTTTGAGATCGGTGACTTTGTGTATCTTGTCTTCTCGCAGATTGTCTTCTCGAACATCTGGATAAAAAATCATAATGATAACAAATTTGTTAATTGATAGCGACTTGAATGTCGGCTTAGATAAGATATGCGACCGATGTCGACTTAGACTTGGTAGACTTTGGTATATGAGTATCGACATACTAGCCTTCACATATTCTTGGCTTAGCCGACTTAGACTTGGTATTGGACTTAAATGGGTATCGACATACTAGCCTTCACATATTCTTGGCTTAGTCGACTTAGACTTGGTATGCGACCGAGGTCGACTTAGGCTGGGTATGCGACATACTAACCTTCACATATTCTTGGCTTAGCCGACTTAGACTTGGTATGCGACCGAGGTTGACTTAGGCTGGGTATGCGGCATACTAGCCTTCACATATTCTCGGGCTTAGCCGACTTAGTACCGAGGTCGACTTAGACGGGTATCGACATACTAGCCTTCACATATTCTTGGCTTAAGCCGACTTAGACTTGAGCACCCGACTTAGACTTAGGGTCGGGTTTTTTCATTTATTCTTGGCTTAGCCGACTTAGACTTTTTCATTTGCGAATCTATTTCTGATCGAACTCGTGAGAGGTCGGGGACCATTCCCCCAAGTTCGTGAATGTAAAAAGGTGGAGCAAGTTTATGTTATAAGTCATAACTCATAGAGAAATATACAGTCGATCTGGATTTTACAACTCATAGTTATTGGTAGAACTTCTTCAGGTATGTCGCATTCCACGGATACATAGGGGGAATGCCCTCCAAGTCCTCGAGCTGGTAAGCCCCATTTGGGAGGCATTTCGAAATCTTCATGGGTCCCTCCCAGGTTGGACCAAAAACTCCTTTCTGGACACCGATGATTCTTTTCAGAACGAGGCCGCCGACCTTAAATCTTTGAATTTTTGCTTTTGAGTTGTAATATTTCTCCGACTTTTGTTTGTAGTTTGCGTTTCTTAAGTTGGCTTCCAATCTTTTTTCTTCGAGGAGGTCGAGACTGAGAGATATGGCTTGATCATTGTCCTCTGTGACTGTCTGCGATGTTCGATGGCCGACCCACGACCTCGGCCGGGTATGACCGCCTCCGTCGAAAAGCCATAGCAAAAGGTGTTTCACCCGTTGAATTTCGGCAAGTGATCCTATATGACCATAGGATGCTTGGAAGCTTGAAAGCCCACAATCCCTTTGACTCAATGAGTTGAGTTTTCAGGGTGTGTTTGATTATTTTGTTCACGACTTCTTTTGCCCATTGAATTTGGGGGTGATAGGGGGGTGGAGAAACGACTGCGATTTTCCACTATGCGAAAAAGGCATCGATCTCGAAGCCATCGAATTGCTTCTCATTATCTGTGACGATTGCTTGTGGTAATCCAAAACGACAAATGATGTTTTTCCATATAAATCGAATGATTTTCTCCTGGGTAATGGTCGCCAAAGGTTACATTTCCGCTTTATTTGGTGAAATAGTCTCTGCGATCTTTGCAAACTTTGAACTACACAGGGCTTTTGGGAGCGGGACCGATCGGTCGATTCCCCCACCTCACGAAAGGCCATGGGATGTAGATTGATGTGAGCTCCTCCGGAGCTCGCTTAATCGTCAGGGCAAAAAACTGGCATTCCTGGCACTTCTTTGCATATGCAATCGCATCTTTCCTTAAAGTTAGCCAATAATAGCCTTGTCTGATAGTCTTGTAGGCGAGGCGGCTGTGATATGATTTCCACAATCTCCTTCATAGATTTCCTTCCGGGATCTTGGCCTTCTTCGGGGTGACGCATTTCAAAAGTGGCAAAAAGAAACTTCGCTTATAAAGTTGTTAAATCGATGATGGCGTACCTCATTTGCTCTTAGTTATGTCGGCGGCGGCGACCCTATCCTCTGGCAAATATCCCTTTCTCGATGTAGTCTCGACGGTCATCAATTGTTTTTCGGTCGCGATCCGAAGGACTTCCCTATGAATGTTTGATGGACTCGCTTGGTTCGTCCAAGTTATTTCTTTTTATGTCGATGATGGCGTGACCTTTCGGGGAGTGTTGAGTTTAGTAACTGTTATGTTGTCCATATCTGCGGCGCCTTCCGATGTGGCCAAGCGAGCTAGTGCATCCGCATGTGTGTTTTCTGCTTGAGGTATGAACTCTATTTGCACCTCCTCGAACTTTTCGATGAGGCTCTTCGCTATCTGCTGGTATTTCATCATTTTTTTCACCCGTGCTTTGTATTTCTCGACATCGGCATACGACCAAGCGGGAATCATTTGTAAACTTTCAATTTTCGCACACCAATGGCCATCGCCATTTCCAGGCCATTTATCAAGGCCTCATACTCTGCTTCGTTGTTTGTGGCATGAAAATCAAAACTTACAGCCGTGGTGAAGGATTGTCGTTCGGGACTGATTAGGACCACTCCAGCCCCTGCTCGGGTGCTCGTCGAAGAGCCGTCGACATGCAATATCCATGGGATGTCGGCAGCCTCCGGTATCTTTTCTGGAAAGGTAAGATCGGTGAGAAAGTCGGTGAGGACCTGAGCCTTGATCGCAGTTCGGGGTGCGAAGGTGATCCCGAACTGTCCTAACTCAATGGACCATTTCAACAATCTTCCGGCTGTATCAGGTCGGTGCAAAACCTACCTCAGTGGCATGGTAGTTAGGACTTCTATTTGGTGATCGAAAAAATACTGTCGAAGTTTCTGGATGCTCATAATCAAGGCATAGACGAGCTTCTTGATCTGCGGGTACTTGAGCTCGGCATCATTCAAAGTCTGGCTGACGAAGTATATAGGCAAATGGTACTGCCTTCTGTTCGCACTAACACCGCGCTGAGAGCGGATTCCGAGACCGCGAGGTACAGAAATAACTTCTCGCCTGGTATGGGTTTTGCCAAGACCTGAGATACACTTTGAGCATCAGAAATGCGGCATGGCATTGCGGGGTCCATGAGAACTTTTCTTTTTTCATGGCTTCGAAAAACGGCTTGCACTTATCCCCCATTCTGGATACGAATCTGTTGAGAGCTGCGAGATAACCGGTTAATCTTTGGACTTCTTTCACGTTGCGAGGTGGTTTCATGTCCATGATGGCTTTGATCTTTGTAGGGTTAGCTTCGATACCCCGCTAACTGATGATATGGCCCAGGAATTTTCCCGAACCAACCCCGAAATTGCATTTCTTGGGATTCAGGCGCATGTTGTATTTTCTCAAGATGTCAAAGGTCCGGGTGAGGTGGCACAGATGGTCCTCCTTCTTCTCACTTTTCACCACAATGTCGTCGATTTATACCTCCATGGTCTTTCCAATCTCGTCGGTGAACATTCGATTTACCAAATGCTGGTAGGTTACCCCTGCGTTCTTCAGACCAAATGGCATCCTCTTCCAACAATACACATTTTTCTCTGTCAGAAAAGATGTGTGTTGCTGATCATTTTTGTCCATGGCGATCTGGTGATACCCGGCGAACGCATCCATGAACGTCATCATCTCGTGCCCAGTGGTGCTATCTACGAGGTGATCGATGTGCGGCATTGGAAAGTAATCCTTCGGGCAGGCCTCATTGAGGTCGGTGAAGTCAATGCATAGTCGCCAAGAGTTGTTTGTTTTTTTTACTAGCACTGCATTAGCCACCCACTGCGGCTGATCTGCTTGCTCGATCAACTTGTTATCTAGCAGTTTCTTTACTTCCTCGGCCAGGGCTGCGTACTTTTCCGGACCGAACTTCCTTCTTTTCTGGGACACTGGCCTCTTCGTCGGATCGATGTTCAGTTTGTGGCATGCGACCTCGGGGTCGATGCCGACCATGTCCTCATGTGACCATGCGAATACGTCTATATTCTGCTTGAGAAAATCTATCAGTTGTTCTCGCAGGTCGCTGGGAATTCATGTTCCGATGGTCACACTTAGTTCTGGCCAATCAAGGTCGACTGAGATTGTTTCGAGCTTTTCGATCGGTGTTGCTCGTTGATCATTTCTCCCCGTTCTAGGATCGAGGTTGAATTCTCGCTGTTCGGAGTCGACCTCCATTGGTTCGAAACCTAGGCGAGGTTCCAAATCTGGTAAATCTCGTGAAGGCTTCTCTCTAGCTGTGATGTCAACTTCCATAGGTGTTACATTTTTTTCTACTACACTATCTATCTTCATTTCATTACTTTCTTTCTCTTTCCGAGGTGGAGTTCGGCTCGTACAACTTAGCCCCACCTCGGATTTTCTACCAAAATAAAAAGCAGGATTTAAATCGACACAAGTGTAAGTTAAATATTTTCTTGCCACAATCTGGTCACCCTTGATGGTGCCAATCTTCCCGTCAGGTCCGGGAAACTTAATACAATAAAAGTAGGACGAGGAGGCAGCCCCTAACTCATGTTCAAAAGGCCTGCCGAAGAAAGCATTGAAATTTGATGGAGCATCTATGATTACAAAGTCCAGCTGCCTTGTTGCCTTCACGTCAATGTCCAAGGTTGATGTGATCTCGACAGATAGGCGGATCATCCCATAGGCCTCAACAGGCTGGTTCCCGAAACCCCGAATTTTGACCTCACAAGGCTCGACGTAGGAGTGGAAATCGTCGAGCAGGTCCAGAGTCTTTTTGAAAAGGATGTTGCAGAAAGCCCCATTATCGATCATGACGCGATGGACTAACTAGAGCCCCCATTATTCTGGCCGAGATCACGAGTGGGTCCCAGTTTGGAAACACCACCCCATCTTTGTCCTCCTCGGTGAAGGTGAGTTGCTTCTGACTTGGGGCGATGGTGTTGATTGGAAGGCAACTCAGCACGGCATTGTCGAGAGCTCGCATCTCGGCCTTCTAGTGTCGGTTAGACAGGGAGGTCACTGGGAGGAATCCCCCAAGGGTCCCCCCGGTAGGGCAAATCATATGGATGACCCTGTTCTCCGCTCCCGCTGGGATCTGCGGATCTTGTTTTCCTTGGTTTCAAAATTTTGGTTTCTGGGCGGTGGGTGGTCATTTGGTTTCTTCTTTGTCTTAGCTTGAAGAAGTTCTCTAACTTCCCTTCCTCGTACAATCTCCAAAGCTCCCTTTGCAGGTCGCGATAATGTTCGGTGTCATGTCCAATGGAGTTGTGGTAATCGCAAAATTTTCTCGGGTTGAGTCTGGAAGGGTCCTGGTATATCTCTTTGGGTGGTGGGATATCGTTGCTTGCCTCTGATCTCCTGGAACACCCGAGCTGCATTCATGGTTAGTTTTTCCAGGTGTTTCACCTCCAGAGGGTTATCAATTGGCTTGAAAGTTCCCGGAGGTCGGTAGTGTGTGGATCCGGGCCTCCTGTACGGTTTCTCGGGTTTTGGATCAGGCCTCTTGACTTTGATCTTCACCTCGCTTGGTCGCTACTCGCCCAATCTTGATGCCAGTATCTCGGCATTGGTGATCATAACCCCTGCCCGGTATCGGAAATTGGCGTAGCTCGATGGATAATCCTTGTTCATCATTTTTCAGAGTTTTGTTCCTTTCTTCAACCCATGCACTATTCCCAACACCTTGGCTTCGTCGCCCAGCGGCTCGCCTTCCATAATAAGCTGGTCTATTCGATCAATATATGCCTGGTCCGACTCTTCCTCGAACTGATAGTTGTTTGCCAAACGTTGCTTTGTTCCCTTGTGCGGGGTCAGCGAGGCGAAGTGAGTGAGGAACAATTGAGCCATCTGGTGGAAAGACTCTATGGACATCGGGGGTAAGGAGTTGAACCATCGGTAATCTTGGTAGCCTAGAGTGAGCGGGAAAAGGCGGCATTGAGTGACATCAGTCGCGCCCATGGAGTTCATGTAGGACGTGTATTTGCTCACATGATTTATCGGGTCGGTGCTGCCGTTGTATTGGGTGATGGAGTTGACATTGATTTTGATTTGGACATGAGTGAGCATGACCGTGGGTGATAATGGCGAAATGGGTATTTTTGTGGTGAGAGGCACTCCCCCTTTGCTCGCCAGCTGCTCTTGGAAGTCCTTTATGTTCTGAAGGATGGCGGCCATCTGCGGAGAGTCGTTCTGTCCGGCGACCTCGCCAGGATGGCGGCAAGGTGGAGAATTTCTTTCATGTCGGCGAGGTGATGGGGTTCGATGAAGTCTGCAAGGTGAAGGGGTTCTTTCTACCTTGCGAGGTGAAGGACTTCGTTTGAGCCGATCTTTCGCCGATACTCGTTGTCTGGGTCCGCCTTGGGCCACCGACCCTGAAAATGATCTCTCCGGCTCGGCCTGTTCGTGCTGGGATGGTCTGGGTTGGTCTCGCCAAGGTCCGCGACCTCGGTGTGGGCCGTCATTGAAACCCTCTGAGAACAGATGCCTGTGGATGGGGTTTGGCCCCTCGTTAGGGTTACGTCGATAGATTGGAGTATGTTGGGTTCCGCGTGAGTTGACCTCTTGGCCCCGCCGGCTGCGAGATCCTCGCAGTAAACTCGCCGTGGCGAGGTTCCTGTGATCAGATTTCTCTGGCGAGGCTCCTCGTATTTGGGATTCTCGCGCTGGCCTTTGGCCCCCCTTGCTTTGGGCCTTAGGTTCGGAGTTATGGCGTGAGGTCGCCATCGGGATCTGTGACTTGGCCTGTCTTCGGCGTAACTCCGCGATAGCTTCATCGATTTCTTTCGGGGTGCGGATCTGTTCAAGATTTTGAGCAACCCCGGTGGTGGGTCCTCCAGCCTTGTAGTTGCTAACGGCCGAGCCGCTAGTCCTTGCTCCGCCGGAGCGACACGACACCGAAAAGGCTTTCCTCTTGGTGATGAGAGTTGCTTGAGACATGGTTGAGTGATTTTTTGAGAGATTTGGGTGTATGAGATGAGTTTGTATCGAAAATTCGTGAGGAATACTCCAATGAGAAAACACTAAGAATTTAGCTCGATATTTCTTAAAGAGTACCCTCCTTCTAGCGCCAATTGTTGTGTACTAAAATATGAGGATTATGGATTAAGATGTGGCTTAATGATCTTAGTGACACAAACAATAAATGTGTAAAGTGGATAGTATTTATGTTATATGATTGCTTGAGAGAGTAAGAGTTTGAGCAATAAATTGGCAAGAAGTTTGGTAAGGTCTCAATTTCTCTCCCCTTTCTTGGTCATAAATGACCCCTATTTATAAGGTTTGGGAGAGTGGAGCTCACTCTCCCGATTCACAAGGACAAGTAGCCAAATTATAGCTCTGACAAACATTAAATGCTACATGATTGATGTGACCCAGGTCGGAGGTCGCTGGGAGATCGTTCGAGATATTTAGAGCTCGCGTACCTCGCTGGGACGTTGCCCGAGGCCAATCCGGATTTGCAGGGATTTAGCTGACACATATCTGATTGAGGTCATTCTTAGGTAAGGCTCCTGACGCTGCTCGTCTGCCACGGGTCACATCCCCATTAATGCTTCGTACTTGTGTCAGTGTGCAACCTGCGAGGTGCGTCCAGGTCGCATACCGGTGCTTGGCATGTCTTCGTTTCCATCCTTTCTGTGAGGTGTTATACTTATGCAAAATGTGGTCTGGTCCTCCTCTGTTTCTTTCCAGGTCGGGCCCGACCTCGCGCCATGTGCCCACAACAAGTGACATAATTCTCAAATAGTGATGGTACATGCATTTCTAATGTAATTTTTTACGATTTCTTTTATTAAATTGTATTGAACTCATATGTATAATTGTTGCTGCTGACACAAACAACATATTTTATGAAGAAAAAAAATCAGAAAAAATGGAACCATTCTTTTTTAGTGACACGTAAATTGAAAATAATAGTACAAGACGCTTAAATACCAAAAAAATAAAAAAAATACTACATACATCTCATTTTTTAATGAACTCTTACTGTTCATAAGGATTTATGAGAATAGTGATAAAGTGATAACATATTGGGGGTATAAATAGTTATTTATTAGTATTTTATGTGATAAAGTGATAGATAGTTGGAGGTAGAAAAAGTTATTTATTACTCCCTCCGTCCCGCATTGACTTAAACACTAGAATTGGACCGCAAACCAAGGAAAGTGAGTTAAAGTGGATTTGAGTGTAATAAAATAAGGGTGTTGTGAGTGTATTAATATTATATTTATTTTCATTTTGGGAGTGTTCAAGTAATGTTGAGACGTCCAAATAAGACAAGTGTTCAAGTAATGTTGGGACGGAGGGAGTAGTATTTTACAAAGGTGCAGAAGTCGAAAATCGCTAGGCGGGCGGATTATGGCCGTCTAGCGCCTAGAACCGCCTAGGCGGTCCAATATTTTTTTTTTAATTACTAAATAAATTGACATAAATCCGCCTAGGCGCCGCCTAGCAAACCCATTTTTCTCGCCGATTTTGACAAAATTAGGGCGGCTGACGGCTGTCTAGCGCCTAGGCGCCGCCTAGGCCGATTTCTGCAACCATGGTATTTTATGTGATAAAATGAATTGGAGGTAGAAAAAGTTATTTATTAGAAAAAGTGTAGCTTGATGGGGATGAATGTGGATTATAGTAGAATCCAAGAGATGGCGGATATTCTGGGATGTGTCATTGGAGAAATCACGTTTTCTTATTTGGGAATACGAGTAGGAGCGAGCTACAAGAAACCAAGTGAATGGACTAGCCTTATACAGAAGTTTAAAAAAAATTAAGTCTTGGGAAGACCGGAAGATCTCTTTCGGGGGACGTATTACACTCCTAAATGCAGTTCTATCGTCACTACCTATCTACCAATTCTCCTTCTATAAAATTCCGAAATCTACCTTGAGTGTTTTATCTTCATTGCAACATAAATTTTTGTGGGGTGGGTGTGAGAATAATAAAAAAAACGTGTTGAGTGAGTTGAAAAAATGTGTGCAAGTCTAAGTCATTGGGGGGTCTCGGGGTTAGGGATTTATGTGTTTTTAATAGGGTCTTATTGGGAAAATGGGTTTGAAGATTCCTTGTAGAGAGTAACGGGTTGTGGGTTAGAGTCTTAAGATCGCTTTACGGGAGTATTGATGTGGGTGAGTCGGGCCTTATTATAAGAGGAAGTTGGAATAGGATGTCTAGTTGGTGGAAAGATATTCTGAACAACGTGTCTGGGGAGGGGGGGAAGTGGTTGTGGGGTAATCTTGAAAGATGTGTAGGCAATGGGAAGAATATAAGTTTTTGGGAGAGTCTGTGGGTAGGTGTTGAGTCTTTAAAGGTTAGGTTCCCTAGGTTATACTATTTGAGTGCTTTGAGGGAGGAGAAAGTCAGTGAGATGGGGAATTAGGTCAATGATTCGTGGAGTTGGAAGTTAGTGTGGAACAGGCCCT
Organism: Stenogyne calaminthoides; assembly: GCA_037126765.1. NCBI lineage: Eukaryota > Viridiplantae > Streptophyta > Magnoliopsida > Lamiales > Lamiaceae > Stenogyne > Stenogyne calaminthoides. The sequence continues at coordinate 4,030,778 of JBBCBC010000038.1, forward strand.
TGTTTGATCGTGAGATATCTTCTGTTAATGAACTTACTTGTGTGTTGAACAGGTGCACCTTAGCGGAAGAGGTGGAAGATACTTGGAGATGGAAGAAGTCCCCGGATAATCTATTTAAGACGAAACGGGCGTATGACGTAGTACTAGTGTCGTTAGCTTCGGCTGACACAAACACGGAGATGTGCTCGATTATTAGTCGTGTTTGGAGTAAGATTCCACCTCTCAAGACCTCGGCAATGGCATGGAGACTTCTCCAAGATCGTCTACCTACTCGGGTGAACCTCAGAAGGCACAACATTCTTCCCCAAAACAACACTCCAAACTGCCCCCTTTGCAATTCGTGGCCGAAAAACGCTTCTCATCTCTTCATCGACTGCTCCGTGACATCCAAAATTTGGTATGCTTGCTACAAATGGATGGGGATCTTGGGAGTAACTAATAATCAGATTATTCATCACTTTCATGCTCATTCCGGAATTTTTTCAGGCAAAAAAGGTACCCTTTTGGCTACGAGTCTTTGGATTTGTGTTGTTTGGGTTATTTGGAAAGGGAGAAACAACTTGATTTTTTTATGGAAAATGCTTTGAACTGGAGAAAGTGCTAGACGAAATTAAATGAAGATTCTGGAGTTGGTGCTCGATTAAATACCTATTTTTTTGTAATTTAGTTTTTTGGATTGGTTAGATAATCCTATGACTATTCTTGAGAGCTTTTGTTCTTCCTAAACTGTACATATGTGCACAGTGATACATCTTTGTTCTTTGTTACTATTGAATAAAGATTATTTCCTTACCAAAAAAAATTCTTCCTTACTATGATAAAATGATTTCATTTAAATATTTCATTTTAAGAAAATATTCTTTAAAAATTGGAAAAAAATAAAATAAAAGGAGTGCATTAAAGACCGGAAAGAGTGCATCATACCTTCATTTTCCTGCCCCCATGATGAAATCTCTCCATAGTCCATACATCTCATCCCAAAATCGGGCTTAGATGTACCACATGTGAGGCGTATGGTACACCACGTGGCAGTACTGTGAATTTGATGGGCACGTAACCAATAAGACAAGATTGTGAGGTACAAAATTGAGCCCAGAATCAAAAAAGGTATTTTTTATTTGCTTTCTCATATGGGCCCAGCCCGAAAGCTCAATGGGTTAGTTCTTTTATGCATTTGGATACACCGTGCACTCATAATGCATTTTAGAAGCATATAATTTGTTATATTAAAAAGTGCAACTGTTAATATGAGAATATAATTGCATACTTCTGTTTGAAATAGTTGCACGTTTCTGTTTTGTATAATTATATGATTTTAAAATGCACTATGAATACACAGTACACTTGAGTGCACATGAGATGCATTGTTAGCCTAGATTCTTCTACTCCTCAAAATGTCGATAACGACACGTAGATATGATATTCCATATTAATTTTGTGAAATAAAGTTGAAATACTTCAATCAGAATCAAAATCAGAAAAATGATTAGTTACTAGAGATTATAGGTTGCCCTAGATATTTTATGGTTTAAATTAGGAGACAAATTCGTATGAAATTGGTACAATCTAAAACAAATCAATACTAATTATTTTAAAGTGTTAATGTCTAAATTATGATCTGTCTCGAATAAATGTGCGTCTTTATTATATTCATGTCCAATACTTATTATAATATACATACACATTATTTAAGACTAGATTACACGAGTTCCCTAGTTGAAACAAAATAATTCATCCTAACAATCTTTTGTGTTTTTATTTTACATATATTTTCAAGACTTTTTCAATACGAGTTTATGAGATTTGGTTGCTCTTATCAAATCAATCGAGAAAAGATTTAGAAGCTTAATTAAATCACAATCAAATTTTACATGAGGATAACACATTTTTCTCATATTTGATAATCCTTATTTGTTTATTTGTTGTGTTTTAGTTAGTAATTTAATTTGCTAGGATTAAATCCCCTCCTTATAGGGCTACAACTGTACCCCCAATTTCAAAAATATTTTCCTAGTATACATCATGTATCTATATAACTCACAAACATAAAACTAGCTTCCCATTATATTGACTTGGTCACTAAACGCACCCGCCCACCCATTGCAAGCTTTCTATTATAATTTTTTTCCTTTTATTCTTAGATACAATTATTATGTTTTTTTAATAGGTTTATTCATTTAATTTGATGGTATTTATTTATGGATTAGAGCTTCTAATAATTTTTTATTTAATATATGTATGAAATTGATTGTGTTGAGTTTGTAATTTGATGTTATAAATTAGGTAATTTTCATTGAGAAAAATTCGTTCTTACAAAGTTTTAATTTCGGCACGATATCGGTGTGCATAATTTAACATTTCAATATTTTCGTATATCGAAAAAAAAATGATATTTCGGTAACAAATTGATGATGCCAAATTTTTTTTATGATATATATTAAACTTTCGGTATGGAACAGTATATATCGATACCGTTCGAAAAATTGGTGTACTAATATTTCAATACGGTCAGTGGTGGATCCATGAATTTATACAGGGGTGGGCTAGAAAGAAAAAAATTTAGACCACTAACTTTAAACAAAATAAAAATATTTTTAATATTTATTGTACTGTCCCCGAAGAGACTTCAAAGCATAAAGTTCATCAACAATTTAGTATATATCTACATTGTATAAGAAAAATTAAAAGAATAAAAAAAATTATTTGATCGGCCTTGAAAATTAAGAATGGGTGTTGAAAAAATAAAATCAAGAATAAAGAATCTCAAATTTCCTTAAAGTCTAATTCCTTGCTCATGGTAAAAATAAATTTTTTGAAGTAAAAATGTTTAATTTTTTTTAGATAAAATAAAAGATTAATTAAAAGTAGATGAATTTGCAATTGTTTACTAATATTTCTAACGGAATAGAAGAATATTGATGAGTTTTAGGAGATTTTATAATTAGGGTGGACTGATATAATTAATTTGGGTGAACTGATGGACTAATTTTAAAAATGTTATATGTAATAATTACAATATATAGTGAGCTAGGATGAGCTGAAGTCCACCCTAGCTCACTAATAGAACCGCCACTAAATACGGTAACAATAAAGATTTTTCATTTGTTGCATAAGTGCACGGTGTACTTGGATGTACAAGAGACCCACTCAATTTACAAATATCAAAAATTTCGATATAATAGATGATATTTTTGTATACAGTATACTATGGAATATTACCATACTCTAAATAAAGCCAGAATGCACATGCAATGGACACGTGTGGCGGGATGTATAAGTCGACAAGGAATGACTGTGGGGGTGTTTGCAAAAACTTATGATTTTAAAGAAGTGATTAAAATTAAAGGTTATAGGAAAAATAATTAATAGTTGTTGGTCCCGGTGCAAACGAGTCTTACACGTGTATGGGGGGGGAATACACGTGTTCAATGTTTTTTAAAAAACTTTTTTTTTCATCGAGGTCACTTGGGTCGATAATCACGAAGATTAGGTTACGAGAAGCCACAGATCGCTCTGAGTCAAAGTCTACAGAGGCAGTGATCCCGAGCTGCTTTCAGAAACCTCAGATAATCCCAACTGAGTCCTGAGTGTCAGAGATCCTGAGTTGCTTGGATCGGATAACTAACTTATGAACCCTCGTAAGAATGCGTTCGGTTTGGTAACTATCTGTTCTAGCTACTTTCGGTTGTCTTTGAATGGTTTGGCCCTTAGTTTATACTCGTTTTAAGCTTTGCGTAAAAACCTTCCCTTTATGAAATAGATTGATTAGGTTGTGATTCACTTATGCAACTTCGATTGGATTGATTCCAATTGAATATCGATGAAAAAATATGCTTTCAAAATCAAGTCAATGCAACGGATAAGCCACGGATAAGTAAAGTAATAAAGAACACAACAATTATAGTGGTTCGGAGACTCAAGCTCCTACGTCCACTCTCTCCGACTCTTGAGGAGAAATTCACTATCAACAATGAGCTTTACGACTACCTCGTAGTTTACTTACTCAACTTCGTACCACGAGTTTTTCGACTACTCCACGTAGTTTACTAACTCAACCCGACCTTGAGCTTTCGACTACCTCCGTAGTTTACTTACTCAATCACACACAAGCTTTCGGACTACCCACCGCAGCTTACTAACTTCTCCTCTAGAGTTTTTACGACTACTCGCGTGGTTTACTAACTCTTTACAACACTTCTCACCAACAATCACACTCCAACTACCTTCACAAGGGTTTGGGGTTTCTTAGTTGGTTTCAACTAGGATGAGATATCCTTACAACAATGAAGCACAATGCAAAGGGTTAGGATATCTCGACTAAGATTTGGATAATTCTTATCAAGCTAGGCTTAGTATAGTGAGCTCTCTTCAATATTGAAGCACTTGGGAAATTCTAAGTTTTTCGAAAGTGCTTTTAACTTTTACAAGAATAGGCTTGAGCTCTTAAGTTGCGTATAAATTTCCGTAACCTTACAATGTAGAGGGTCACCAAGTATTTATAGGCATACACCAAGGTTACTCTTGAAAACTATCCGTTGGAGAGACAAACCGTGAGTTTCCTCTTGTGGTGTGTGAAACGGCTATATTTAGGGTTTGAAACTCCCTAACACTTTCTAGGCAATAGCCTTCCATGTGTAGCCGGTCTTCACTTTTTTTGCGATCTGGAACTTTTGTACATCGACATTCTTTTTCGGAGACACATCCTTTGTCGATTTGTCGGTATGGTATGATGTTGTCTTTCTCTTTTTGACTTTTGTCTCCAATTAAAGGTAGACACATTCAGCGGCTATTTCTTTTTGGTTACAAACTCGAGTTTGATATAACCTTAATCAATACTTCGACTTAGTTCCTTTTATGCGCATCCGAATGTCTTGGCGGATATCTATCTTTCTAAGGAATCGCGATCTTCCGAGATTGCATCCTTCAAATAGATATATTGATTGCCTCGGAACATTCGAGTTCATCTCGAGCATTGAGACATTCGATTCTTTAGTAATTCTTTGCGCCTTGATATTCTTGATCTTGATTTCTCGGTCTTGATCTTTGTGTCTTGAGTCTTACGAGTCTTGAGTGGTCTTGAATCTTTGTAGTTTATCTTGGACCGATGTCTTTGAGTCTTCTCGTTGAGTCTTGATTTTTTCAAGATCTCATCGAAGTCTTGATAACTATCTGAACTATATCTGCGACTATACATTCTGCGAGATAACATCCTGAATATTCTAAAACGAATCTCGACTCAACTTATCAAGACCATTACGAACATGTCATACTCGGGGTTTTGGGATCTAATCAAAATCATAAATCTTTATTAAAATTCATCTCCCAACAATTTCCCCCTTTTTGATGATGCAAAACCTATCTTGTTACAAACAAATAACCTATACTCAGGTTTCAGTTTATCCTATTTCAAGATTGGTTGTCTCCTAACAATTTCTTAAGACAGAGAATCTCTCAACAATTTCAGAGTTTCTCAATAGTTTAATCATTCAGTAATTTCTTCAGTAATGAATCTCTTTAACTAGTTAATTACCAAATACTTAAACAATTTCTCCCTTATCAATCATACAATCAGTTCAGAGACATTCATTCAGGCATATCAAAATAAAATACATGTAAATAAGATAATGAGATATTATCTTTTGAGCATAATGATAAATCTTCATTGATGATTGGTATCCCGTTACATATTACAATGAGTTTATCAACAAAATCAAAAAGACAAAATATAAAGATTACAAAAATCTTACGAGTCTTGATCTTGATCTTCGATTTTGGCTCTTGATCTTCGCTCTTGATTTGCTTCATTCTCAACTTCATCGTTGGGCACCTCCAGTCAAACATTCGAAAAAATCTCTTCTTGGTTCATTTCTTTCCTTGATGATGTCCGGATTTGTTTCTGTTAAACCCAATGACCAAAGATATGAGCAATCTCTTGAGTAATGGCCTTCTCATTCACCAAGCCATTTTCAAGTTTTGGAGGTGGATAGGAATATGGACCGGGGCTACTATTTGTACCTCTCCTTCATCCATAAAGTTAATCGACTCTGTAGATACTTTGGATAGAAGATAAGAAGGTATTCAATGAAAGCTTCATTACGATCCGAGCTTTCCCTCTCCATTCCCCGAGAACATCATAATTGAACGGAAGGTCCTCTTGACTTCTTCCCACATATCGTTGAGTTTGATAGGCATCCATTTATCAGCGTGGGGCCACTTTAGTGCTTTTGATGTTCCTTTCCTCTTGCTCGCAAACTTCACGAAATCACTCCTTCGCTTACGCTCTTCGTCTATCTTCTTTACGATCCACGAGGCGTTCGCGAGACCAAAGCGGCGGCTTTTCTTAGCTTGTTCTTCTTGGAGTGTCTTGAGCATTTCTCGTGTTGAAGACTTTCTTCCGAGGTTGAGACTTCGATTCCTTTGGTTGTTTGTTTCTTCATCATCGAATCGGTTTTCTCTGGATTGGCTTAGAAGCCTTTGACGTTTGCTTTCGGGTTGAACAACGCCCAAGGCTTTCCTCTTTATAGGTAGTTCATTCGCTGATGACGGCTTGTTCCAACCTTTGCTCTAGCACTTAGTTTCTCTCTTGCAACATCAAGCATAGCTTGCTCAGAAACTCGAGTGTAGATAGGCTTTTCAACCTGAGCGAACTTCAACTTCTCAGTCGCTCCAGGCTTCTTTAAAGGCTTTTGCTAGATTATACATTTCGGCATCTTTTCGAGAGCCTTCTTCTCCAAAGTCACGTGCCATGAACTTTACGAGATCTTGACTTCCTTTTCCCCCTTCTTCGCACCGTAATTTGGAAGAAGCACGGAAGTCTTTGTGTCCCATGTGATATTGCTCTTTTGCTTACACAAGCCCGAACTTCTCCGCTATCGATCTTGTTCGTCTTCCGGCCTCGTAGATGGTTCTTGTACGAGAAAATTCTTGAGATAAGTGGGCAAACTGGCCAGAGAGTGCTTCTTTGAACATCTCTGTCATCTTGGTCATGAGCATTGAGCTCATTTCCTCAACAGCAGACTTGATTAACACCTCATTCTTTTCTACCAGTTTCACCTCTAGGAAATCAGAACTTTCCTGGTGTTTCTGCTTCAGTTCATCACTTAACTCAGCCTTGACTCCTCCGAACTTCTCATTTAGCTTTCCTTCCATGGAGGTCATCTGGGTGGTTAGAGTGTTTTGAATTTGCACCAGTTCTGAAGAGTGACTAAGACCGTCCATCTTTTGAGCTTGATTGGCCAACATTTCTTCCATCTGAGCAATCTTGATCATCATTGGCTCAACCTTCTCAAGTTTCTCTATCAGAGGAGTGAGATCAATCTCGGGAATCTTACGTACCTCTGTGTTATCGATCATCTTGAGCTCCGGCTTCATTTCGAGCTCCGGTCTCGGTGCGCCTCGGTCGAAGAGTACTATCAACATTCGATGTTGACTAGATCGGAGTTGATCGAAGAACGAAGTCTCCTTTTCAATATGAGGCGCTTCTCAACATCTCCCTGTTGGTCCCCATCTCCATCTTGAGATTTGTCTCCATTTGCTTGGGGCACCAACCTCGGTTGCTCTCCTCTCGGCTAACTTCCTACGAACCGGCTCATCAAAATCGGAGTTTTTCATCACGAGCTTTGTCCTTCGAACCCGAGAAGTCGGTCAAAAGGTTGTCTCCTCATTCCACCGGTCTTCCCCTCTAAAAGCGGCAATATCAAGCATCTCGGGAAGAGTCGATTGATGATAAATCTGATTGTCCTTAATCTGAAGAAAATATCTTGCGATCGGGATATGAAATTTGAGCTCGTGGTATCGGTCAAGTATGAACCGTTCTCTTGCTCCTCCACTCGCCTTCTTGACCTCGCCTTTCTTCCATCTCGGGCTTTACGGTTCATTTGAAGTTTACGCTAAGGGATCAAAGTAGATCTTTCGGGGAGCTCATCAAGACTATTACGCTCTAAGTCTCGGCACCATCGAAGTTTTGTGCGGTCGGGTTCTCGGTTTGTATCTGTGTGGGTTACGAGGCTGAATCGGTATATATCCTCGGTTTAGTGCGAGTTGGTTCGTCGATCTGAGCTTGCACATCTTCGGATCGACTCGAAGTTGGCTCTTACGTGCGAGCACTGCATACGAGGTAGGCATCTCGAGGTCTGAGCTCCTTTGAAAATTTCGAGAAATTTTATACAGTCTTAGCGATGTCTCGAAAGCACCTCGAGAAAAAGACACTCCTCACCGGTCGATCTGTGTCCCGGAGATAACCCGAGCCAACACTTGTAATGGTGAACTCTGAGTAGTTTGGCCCTCAGGTTTAATCTCTTCAGAATCACTTCCATCTTCATCGGTGAGAACCACCAATCTTCTGCGTTTTGGAGCAAGATTCTTCTGTTTCATCATTTTTGCTCCCCTACTCCATCTTTGCCTCCAACAACATCTTCCCCTAGTTTGTTGGGTCTCTTTTTCAAAGAAGCTGCGAGAAGGTGATTCTACCTTCTTTTCTCTCTTCCCACGATAACTTTCTTCGCAAAGACTTTGGGTTTAAGGAGAATTTTGGATTTAGGAAATGGGGTCGAATTGGCGAAGATATCCTCCTCCTCTCTGCACATCTCCAAAATGTAAGCAATTTTGGTGGCATGGTGGATCTTGCCTTTGATTGAGATCGCCCCGTCAATCTTCCTCAAAACTTTGGTCCGCTTTCACTCACCGTCGGATCGGGAATTTCACCCGGTTGAAATTGTGGTGGGTGAAGCTTTATCGCCGCCATCAATCGAAGTTTGGGTACTTATCCGCTCAAAACTCCCCGAAGACTCATGATGCACTTGCTCACAATATCCATCAACACACGATATTGTGGCTTCGTGTGCCTTTTTATGCGATGTGTCGCCTCAAACTTAACAGGATTCTCAGCAATCCTATCTAAGTACTCCTGCTCTCTTCCTGACATATACATCGTAGGATCCTCTCCTCTATCACAGAGCTCAAAAACATCATTGATTTTTTCGGAACAATATCTGAGATCCTCTCAAAATCGGCGTATTTGGATATTTGCTCTAAGTGTGATCTGATTAACTTAGAATGCATCTGACCCTCTTCATCTATCTTTAAATTACAGATGAATTTGATTACCTCTTTCACAAACTCACGGTGCGGGTCGGGAACTGCGACTAGTTGGGTGAGTTTGGCCGGTCGAATCATATCGCAGAGCCTCCTCTTACGGCTTTGAGTTGGTTGTGCTTTCGAGTGAGACAACGAACTCGTACCACGGCTTGTTGGTTTCGGCTAATCTCTCGAGCGGGGTTGGAGCCATTTTAGAGTTTGATTGAAGAAGAGAAACTTTAGGGTTTGGAGATTTTTTTTACGGGCAAAGGGATTTTTTAATTGCAGAGGATTTGAGAATGAAGGGTTTGATAAAAAATTGGCTTGAATGGTGATTGGGGTTTATATAGCCTTGAGATCGTGGGGAATCGTGTTGGTTAGGTGAGTAACAGCGGTTGAGATTAATCTCCGATTAATTGGGTATATCTGAACCGACGATCTCCAAAAAAGTAAGCCGCCAAAACATCCTCATTGGTCATTAATGTAGCGAGCATTAAATGGTATTGACCTTCTTCGGAATTTAAAAGCGATCCAAAAAAAAAAAAAAAACATTCCTAGGTGTTTTTATATTTATTGCGAATGATTCTTGAATTTACTTGAGCAATAAATGGATCGCGATAGTCATTACTTCTTCGGACCAATTTCCTCTATCGGTCTTCTCGAAAGCGATCTTGATAAAATGTCGATTATATCTCGAGTCTTGAATTGGTTCAAGATTTCTTGAGTTTTTTCGAGATTGATTCAATATTTCCATTTTATCCGAGTTTTCTCGAAGGATTTAAGAAAATTTCATGCATCCGAAAACCTTCAATTTTTTTGATTTTTATTCTATACACATGGTTAAAGATCCCTAATTCAACCGAAAGTTCTTGAAATCTTGATTCCGCCAAAGGTTTAGTCAAGATATCGCTCTCTCGCTTATCAAGTATGAATTTTCTCCATCCTTATGTCCTTCTTCTCGACATGATCTCGATGATGAAGTGATGTCGATATCCATATGCTTGCATCGGTGTGCAATCTGGGTTTTTGTGAAATAGCAATGGCACTATTATTGTCACAAAATATTGGTACTTCATTGGCTACAACTTTATAATCCCTCAATTGTTTATGCGAGCAAAAGAATCGTGCCACAGCAGACTTCACTGCTGACCATATATTAAACGATGAGTACTTGTTGCTCTTGAGGTTTGTTTCTTCGAAAACCAAGATATCAAACTTCCTAGAAATTGACAAGTTCTGAAGTGGACTTCTGTCAATTCTGCATCCTCCATAATCGACATCGAGTAACCACTTAACTCTAGGTTATCATCATTTGGATACCATAATCCTCTATTCTTTGTGCCCTTAAGATATTTTCAAGATCTTTTTGGCAAAGATCCATGTGACTAGCCTTAGGATTAGCTTGGTATCTTGCACATATCCCAACAAACAAATGTTATATCCAGGCCTACTTGGCGTGAGATAGAGCAATGATCCAATGATTCCACTATAATCGAGTATGACTTCATCGATTTGCCTTTAATCGGGATCCATCTTGTAGTTAGTATTCATGGGAATTCTAAGCAGTTATTGCAATTTTGTACACCATATTTGGCAATCGGATCTACGGTGTACTTTGCTGGTTGATGAATATTCCTTCCTTTGATTGTTTCACTTGAAGTCCTAGAAAGAAATTCATCTCTCCCATCATTGACATCTCAAACTTGCTTTTTCATTAGTGTTGAAAACTTTTCACCACGGTGATGGTTTGGAGATCCAAAAATGATGTCATCAACATATATCTGAACTAGTAAGATATCTTCCCCATCCTCTATCCTGAACAGAGTTCTATCAACAGTTCCTTTGACAAAACCATGGTCAATAAGAAACTGAGAAAGAGTATCATACCATGCTCTGGGTGCTTGTTTAAGACCATACAAAGCTTTTCTTAGCCTGTAAACTTGGTCATTCTATTTGAAACCAGGAGGTTGTTCCACATAAACCTCTTCTTTAAGCATGCCGTTCAGAAATGCACTTTTCACATCCATCTGATAGACTGTGAACTTCATGTGGGCAGCATATGCAAGAAACAATCTGATGGCTTCTAGTCTTTGGCCCCGGTGCAAAGGTTTCATCATAATCAAGCCTTCTTCTTGGGAATAACCTTGTGCAACTAGCCTTGCCTTGTTTCTCACAATGTTGTTGTTTTCATCTCTTTTGTTCTTGAAAACCCACTTGGTTCCAATGACATTGTGCCTTTCTGGTCTATCTACTAGCTCCCATACTTCATTCCTCGAGAATTGATTCATTTCATCTTGCATGGCAAGTAATCCGGTGAGAATCTTGTAGAGCTTCACCAATCTCGGTGGGTTCTTCTTTCTCCGATAGGAAGCGGCAGAATAGTGCACTCTCTCCATGGAACCTTCTAGTCTTAACACCTTGGTTAGATCACCACAACGGCTTGTAGGATGGCTATCTAACCATTTCCTTCTTGATGTTCCCCTTCAATGGTATCCTCAACATTTGAAATGTTAGGTTCGATTAAATCAACAAACTCGGGGAACAACAAAAACAAGAGAAAGGGAATCATCTTCCTCGGGGAAATTCTATTGAGAACATTGTCGAGACATTTGTTCCTCTTTGGTTGATAGATTCGAGAAATTGCCTCATTTGTGACCACATCTTCATTGGCATTACGTGCACTGAGTGCGAGGCGGTGTCTGCTTGATTGGTCACCTTGGAGTGTTGGTTTTCTGGGTCTCACCATCCCGATTTCCATCCCGAACTTCTTTTATCGAAGTCCGAGTCACTCCAATCATAGATAGTAGTGACGACTTCTTTTCAAATTCGATTGGATGATTTATCTTTACATTTCGGGCTTAATCTGGTGATCCTCTTTGTCGGGTTCATTTGCATCATGTTCTGTTTTCTTCCGAACACAGACAAATTCATCAAAAACAACATGAGGTGTTTCCTCCACAATAAAGTCCTCGGTTGTAAACTCGAAAGCTTTCTTGACTTGAATATCCTAAGAATATTCCTTCATCGACTTTACTATCAAATGTTTTCAACCGATCTTTACCATTATTGTGTATGAAACACTTGCAACCAAACACACGAAAAGAAAAAAAACAAGAGGCTTCCTTTCATTCCAAAGCTCATAAAGGCGTTTTCCCTTGACTTTTTTCAAGCATGGATCTATTCTCGAGAGTAGCATGCGGTGTTGGCGGACTTGACCAAAAATCTTTTAGGAATATCGAACAAATTTATCATTGTCCTTGCGAACTTCTTTTCGGAGTTACATTTCTTCTTTTTCGGCAACACCATTTTGTTGGGGGTCCTTTGCGGTGATGTTTCATGTAGAAATTCCATTTCTTGCACAATAATCGAAATTATATGATTTATAAACTCGGTTCCTTTTTCGGATCGGATCGATTTTGACCACACTCGATTTTTTCTCATTCTTTGAGCCTTTTCGATGAATTCGGCGACTTTTCGAAGTCTCTTTCTTCTTGAGTAAGAATATGACCCATGTATATCTTGAGTATTCATCAACTACTACCAATGTGTATTTCTCGCCATTAGTGCTCACGGTGTTATAGGACCAAACAGATCCATATAAAAAGTGAAGTATTCTCTCGGTAGAAACTTCAACTTTGCTTTTAAATGATGCTTTGACTTGTTTTCCTTTCGCACGCATCACAAATGTGTTCCTTCTTGAACACTTCATTAGGCAACCCTCTCACAAGAGCTAATCTTGCAAGCTTGTTCGGGGTTTTGAAGTTTAGGTGATTCATTCTTTTATGCCATAACCAAATTTGGTATCTGTGGAACTTTTAGCAATTAAACATGTATCTTTAGGAGTTGAACTCAATCAAGAAGATACACATTCCCTTTTCTTGTACCCGGTCAAGAATACTTTTTGCGTGATGTATCATCTTTCACAAAGCATAAGTTCTTGGAGAACTCAACATTGAAACCCCTTATCACGAAATTGGCTAATTGTGACAAGTTATGCTTCAATCAGGATACATATGAAACACCATGGATATGGCGAGTCGACTTCCAAAGTTCCATATCCTTGATCGTCCCTTGGAGTTATCTCCAAAAAAAGTGATCTGTGGGCCTCTTTGTTCAACATAGTCCCGAGCATCTTCTTGAATCTGTCATATGTCTTGAGCATCCATTTGTCAAGATACCATACATCGGGAGCTTTTTCATCTCTCGCTCATCGGTGCCATGTGATCTTTCATCGACTTAGTGCCTGGTTTTTCCTCCGAAAAAGCAGATCAATTCTTAGGTACCCATTTTGTGTAGGGTCCCACGAGGTTAGTTGTACCTTTCGGAATCCAAATCGCCGACAACTCTAATCACTTTAGAGTGGCTAATTTGTCTTCCATAAACATCAACATATACATCCACTACTCTGGGTGCCTTAGCATTTTTTACGTATATGTGTGCTAGCTTTAGCATGAACATGTGCCTTAGAGTTCTTCTTTGGTTCGGGCCTTACGTTGTTTTGGATGCTTAGGCTTTTTGTGCGGCCCGGTCTAAATCTTTGATGACTCGGGTTGAGATAACCTTTACCCTTAGGCAAGTGAGGTTCGGGTTATGCATCTTTGAAATCTGGGTCTTTCAAAGATCTTCGAGGACTTGGTCTCTTGATTGAGAATGTCTCTCTTTGAGTGTTTCTCATCGAGGATTCCTCGATGGTTCGATGTGGAGCCTTTCGGGTTTGCATTCTTAACTTGAGGCTTTGAAGTACTTGCAGATGAAACTTTCAATCGATCTTTCGGGTTTTCTTGCCTTCACCGAGGTTTGGGCTTTCTAACCCGATCATTCGGGTTTTTTTTGAGACCATAGGTCCTTTTCCTTGTCTACAACATTGGGCATTTCTTCGGTTTGAAGTGTAGGTGCCCTTTGGTTTTACAAAGATAGTTTTCTTGCTACTTGACGCAAACATTTAGATGACCTTGTGAGGTTCCCCGGAATATATCCCAATCCAGATTTTATAGTCACGGATCTCTGGTAACTCGGATTTCATCTATTACATTAGATGCTTTATTCAATAGAGTTAACTTACATGCACTATCCTCACAATTCTGTAGAGAGTTTTATGCTTCTCGAGAGAGGTCATTGAACTTCGATTCGATTAGTTGAATCTCTTGGTGGATTTTTCTAGTTTTTCGATTAGGGACACTATCAACTTCTCTTTTCTCGAGAGTTGTACTTTGAGAACATCCGGTTCATCGGTAGCTCCCATTAATTGAGAAGTGACTTCGATATTGCTAGAGTTTTTCCATTTTAGATTTTGACTTTTCGATTCCTTATTCGCTCTTGAGTTTGATTTAGCGATCCTTGCAAAACGGCATAGTCCTTCATCGATTCTCGAAAAGAATCCATCAAAGTCAAAATGATTTTTTTCGGTGGAACTAGAAAACTCTTGTGCTAGTGTAGGAGCAACAACAGAGAGAAAGAAGAGTTTACCTCCTCAATGGCCATCGGGGCCGGATGTCATCACTTTCCTTTGTCGAGAATATCTCATCGAAGAGCTAGATCCTCCCTCGAGTGTTCTTCTTACGCAATCATGGCATTTTTGCTTGAGAACTTACGGTCTCTTATAGCTTGCCTTTCTCTTCTCTCCTTAGCACTCAAAACGGACAATCATCTTTGGAAGTGACCTTTCTTCCGGCGGTTATAGCATATGTTGGCATCATCATCATCGATCATTTTTCTTCTTTGGACTTGAAGTCCTTTCTTTTGGATGAAGATCCTTCAAACTTTCAGTCTTTCTTCTTCTCGGTTGATCGTCCTCGGGTTTCTTCGGTACTGTGGTTCTGTAATAGTTTTTGTATTTTCCAAATCTACTATTGAGTCTATCAAACCTTCTTGCCATCGGTGCTAGCTTTTCCTCAAGCTCATCCCGATTTTTGGCATGGGGTTCTCGAGACTCTCTGGTTTTCTGAGTTTTATCTTTGGCTTTTAAGGCCACATTCTTTTCGATGAAGAATCATCTTTCTTTGTCGACCTTTTTGGATTTCTTATCAATTACAAATTCATAGGCTTTCAGCTCAGAGAAGACTTGTTGGTAAGGCATTGAGTTAATATTCTTGGTGTTTTCAATCACCACTGCATGAATATCCCATTTCTTAGATAGACCTCTAAGAATTTTCAATGCAACTTCTCTCTGTGGGTATTTCTTTCCAAGTGCATTTAGATCATTCATGATCTTTAGTGAATCGACTTCCGGTTTGTCTATTGATTCACCATCATCCATTTCAAAACTGTCAAACTTTCCAATTGCCACTGAAAGTTTGTTTTCTTTTATATGATTTGTGCCTTGGCACATAACAGCTAGTGTATCCCAAATCTCTTTAGCAGTATTACAGTGAGAGATCATTCCCATCACACCATCATCAATTGTGCTGTATAGTGTGTCTTTTGCAATGTAGTCTAGATTGACTAACTTTCTCTCCTCAGGAGTCAGTTGGTCATCAGACTTAGGAAATTCTGCTCTAGGATCAATTCTCTCATCTTCTGTTCCTCTGGGATTCACTACAGTAAACTGGAATGGTCCTTGAGAGACCACTCTCCACATATGCTCATGTTTGGAATACAGATGAGTCTGCATTCTCAGTCTCCATAGGTCATAGTTCTCCACTGAGAACATGGGAAGTTTTTTTAGAAGACATTTTTCGATCTCTTGAAAAATAAAAGGTTTCAAACAAATAAGATCGATTCGGATAGACCCTCAAGTATTTTTGAAAATAAAACTTTGGTCAACACGGCCAGTGGTCAAGTTGAACCCCGCTTCGATACCACTTGTTGGTCCGGTGCAAACTAGTCTTACACGTGTATGGGGGAATACACGTGTTCGGTGTTTTTTTAAAAAACTTTTTCATCGAGGTCACTTGGGTCGATAATCTTGAAGATTAGGTTCGAGAAGCACTGAGATCGCTCCGAGTCAAAGTCTACAGAGGCGGTGATCCCGAAATCGCTTTTTGAAACCTCGGATAATCCCAACCGAGTCCACGAGTGTCAGAGATCTGAGTTGCTTGGATCGGATAACTAACTTCTTGAACCCCTCGAAGAAATACGTTCGGTTTGGTAACTATCTGTTCTAAAGCTACTCGGTTGTCTTGAATGGTTTGGCCCTTAGTTTATACTCGTTTTAAGCTGCGAGAAAACCTTCCCTTTATGAAATAGTGATTAGGGTTGTGATTCACTTATGCAACTTCGGTGGATTGATTCCAAGCTGAATATCGATTGAAAAGTATGCTTTCAAAATCAAGTCAATGCAGCGAGATAAGCACAAATAAGGAAAGCGATAAAGAAACACGGCAATTATAGTGGTTCGAGAGACCCAAGCTCCTACGTCCACTCTCTCCGAGCTCTTGAGAGAAATTCACTATCAACAATGAGCTTTTACGACTACCTCGTGGTTTACTTACTCAACTTCGCCCCGAGTTTTTCGACTACTCCCGTAGTTTACTAACTCAACCCGACCTTGAGCTTTTCGACTACCTCCGTAGTTTACTTACTCAATCACACACAAGCTTTCGGACTACCCGCGAAGCTTACTAACTTCTCCTCTAGTTTTTCGACTACTCGCGTGGTTTACTAACTCTTTACAACACTTCTCACCAACAATCACACTCCAACTACCTTCACAAGGGTTTGGGGTTTCTTGGTTGGTTTCAACTAGGATGAGATATCCTTTACAATGAAGCACAATCTGAAAGGGTTAGGATATCTCGACTAAGCTTTTGATAATTCTTATCAAGCTAGGCTTAGTATAGTGAGCTCTCTTCAATATTGAAGCACTTGGGAAATTCTAAGTTTTTCGAGTGCTTTTAACTTTTACAAGAATAGGCTTGAGCTCTTAAGTTGCGTATAAATTTCCCATAACCTTACAATGTAGAGGGTCACCAGTATTTATAGGCATACACCAAGGTTACTCTTGAAAACTATCCGTTGGAGAGACAGCTTCGTGAGTTTCCTCTTGTGGTGTGTGAAACGGCTATATTTAGGGTTTGAAACTCCCTAACACTTTCTAAGCAATAGCCCTTCCATGTAGCCGGTCTTCACTTTTTGCAGTCTGGAACTTTTGTACATCGACATCCTTTTCCGAGACCCTTCAACTGTCAGTGTCAGTATGGTACAGTGTTGTCTTTCTCTTTTTGACTTTTGTCTCCAATTAAAGGTAGACACCTTCAACGGCTCTTTTTGGTTACAAACTCTGAGTTTGATATAACCTTAATCAACACTTCTGACTTTGTTCCTTTTGTCTACATCTGAATGTCTTGGCGGATATCTATCTTTCTAAGGAATCGCGATCTTACCGATGATTACAGATCCTTCGGATAGATATATTGATTGCCTCGGAACATTGAGTTCATCTTGAGCATTGATACATTTACCGATTCTTTAGTAATTATTGTGCCTTGATATTCTTGATCTTGATTTCTCGAGTCTTGATCTTTGTGTCTTGAGTCTTACGAGTCTTGTGGTCTTACGAATCTTTGTAGTTTATCTTGTTGATGTCTTTGAGTCTTACCATTGAGTCTTGATTGATTTTTCGATATCTCTCGAGTCTTGATAACTATCTGAACTATATCTCTCGCGTTATACATTGGCAGATAACATCCTGAATATTCTAAAACTGAATCCTGACTCAACTTATCAAGACCATTCTGAACATGTCATACTCAGGGTTTTGGGATCTAATCAAAATCATAAATCTTTATTAAAATTCATCTCCCAACAATAGTAGAAGTTGAAAGCAATGTTTTCAAAACCGGGTTGAACCGAAAACCGGCCGGTAACTCGGTTAAAAAACACCTATATAACCGGATTTCAGGTTGAACCGGGTTGAACCGGTCAAAACCCGGTTCAACCGGAAAAAATTGGTTTTTTTTTTTTTTTTTAAAAATTAAATTATTAATTTATATTAAATATTTAAAATTTTAAATCTATATTCCTCTCACATTTTTCTCCAACACTTTCGATGTGGGATAAATGTATAAGGTGGGACAAAATTTATAAAATATGATATGAAAAGTTATAAAATATATATTTAATTTTTTGTAGGTGTATACTTATTTTGTTTTTTTAACTAAACATAAAAAACGGTTGAACCGCCGGTTGAACTGGTCAAGCCGGTTGAGCCATTGGCCGGGTGGGTGCGTAGGATTCGATCACCTGGTTGATTATGAACTATGTTTTAAAAGCAGAAGCGGCGATCGGTTCGGACAACCTTAGCGCTTTTGGTCGGACCGGTCCAACCGGATCTGACCGTTTTTAAAGCAGTTGAGCCGATATGACATCATAATTACGTTATATATAATTAAATATAAAATATTTAAATCATCTATATATCTTTTTATAATAGTATATTCTATAAATAAATTACAACAAAATTAAATAAACATATATCTAAATCTGTAATTTAAATTTAAATCTTAACAAAAATAGCAATGGCTCTCTTATATATATATATATATATATATATATATATATATATTATCTATACTTTTTAATTTTTTATTTATAATGTCAATTAGGATACGGTTATACTTTTGATAAAATACTTATATGAATAAATATGGTATATATAATTATTATATCTTACTTTTTTATTAAAAAGTTAAACAAAAATTAACATTTTAGGTGTGGAAACCATATATTCAAATTTCAAACTATTCCTATATTTAAGCCACATTTTATGGCCCATTAAAATTGACAACATAATTTTAGGGTAGCATGGCCCACTAAATGAAAGAAAAATTAATCGTGAAACCTAATTGTGTTCAATGGATAAGAGCGCCGCTAGTTCGTCTTCTTCATCGCCTCTCCAACCTGTACTCCTCCTTCCGATTGCAAAACTCTGTAACTCAAATTTAAATTGGGCGACGCCACCATTTTCAAGTCAAATAGCCTGAAAACGAGTGAGTTTGCGGGAAAAAAATGGCTAAAAGTCAGAACAACATTGTCGACCGCCGGTTCGGGCGGTTCAACCGCTTTCCGTTTTGGTCCGCCTTTTCCGTTTTTCGCCGGTTTCTAGGCGCTTTGAAATACCAGCGGTCGGACGCTGCTGTTTGGTCCGGTGATCTCTCCGAGTAGCGGTCAGACCGGTCCGACCAGCCGGTTCGATCCGCTTTTTAAAACAGAGGTTATGAAAAGCATTAGTTGAAATTGTTTGTAAGAAAATTCAAAAAAAAAAGTTGACAGTGTTTAAAAAAAAGTTAAAAGTTTAAAAAAAAACTAATAAGCTACTAAAAGCACCCTCTTTGAAGTTTATAACTTATAGCTTATGAGAGGTTATTTAAACTATTAAACTAAAAATAAAACACTTCAAATTACTTTTGCACACAATTCTAGGTGATTATTATCACTTATTATCTTCGTCTCAAATTCAATTGCCACATTTCTGTTTTGGCGTCCCATACTTGATTACTATTTTTCTTAAATGAAAATACACGTTTTATCACTTTATCATATAAAATATTAATAAATAATTTTTTTAATCCAATTATCTATTACTTTATTACATAAAATACTAATAAATAATTATTTTTATTTCAATATTTTATTATTTTATTATTTTTTCTTAAAACTCACAAACACATAGTAATATAACAATCGAATTTAAGTTTGAAGTAGTATAAATTTTTTAAAACACCCGCACATAGGTATGAACAGACGTGGCTGCAGTATTGACTTTGGATCATATATACATGAGAGTCTTTTTTATTAAAAATATATTATTGTTTTATTTTATTAATGGGACAGAGTGATGAGTATTAAAAGTCAAAGAAATATCATTGCTGTGTCTGTATGTATCGTTAGTTTATTATGGATATGGCGTGCTTGCACTGTGGGCCCAATTTCCTTCTTAAACAGTGTCCACTTCTGCCCAATAAAAGCCCAACACGTTTTGGGTTATGGATAATATGTTCGCATCAGATTAAATGTACCTGCATTTAATTTCATTTAAGTATTAAAATTAAAATATTTCCATCTTTAATAGGAGGAAAAAATTGGTGATGAATTGAGATTTATTAATGTATGATTAAAAGGAAAGGGAAATGGAAAGGGAAATGAGTAGGTCACACGCGCATCCAGGTGCACTGTGTATATAGAGTATATTTTAAAATTACCCAATTTATTATTTTAAAAGATGTAACTTATTACATTGAATCGTGCAATTATTAATAGTTGTACGGTTCAATATAACAAATTGTATCTTTTAGTATAACAAGTTACATGATTTTTAAATGCATTATGAGCGCACGATGCAACCATGTGCATACAAGACTTAGCCCAGGGAAATTTAATAAAATTAGGCGGACTGTTCGTAAATACAGTAACATTGAAAATGAAATATATGATATCATAATAAAATTGTAGTAACTTTAAAGAGGTCATAATATAATTTGAATTAGATGGTAGTATTTCATTTGCCCTTGGATTGTATTTCAATAACTTACATCAAGCGTTATCAGAACAAAATTACAGAACGTTAATTCCGAAGGAAAATGCACTATGAATTTAAAATATGTAATTCTAGTCCATCAACAAACATTAATCCAAACGTAACGATATTATATAACTCCAAAATATTTCATAAAGTTGAGAAAGAAAGAAGTACTTAGTTGGTAATATTTTTGTTAAATTAGACTCGTCAAAATGTCTTGTCTTAACATAACATAATAAGAGGTATGTTTCAATGCTGACACACTCTTCAATGGATATTCAATAAAAATTATTCCAAATAGATCAGTATCATTATCGTTAACATAATGCCTAATTTAACTAATATAGTTTAGAAACTGTGAAACATTTTTTTTTTTTTTTTTGGATTATACAGACATGAACGATATATAACCCAATACCCATAGCAAAATCAATCATCTTCTCATAATTATAGATAAGGATACCATAACTAATGAAAGTATTTTTTATGAATGGATAAAAATATTCGAATTGATAATAAGGTATGAAGATAGCATTAACTAGGATTAATTGTTAAACATTAATATGTTAAAAGTACACTAGTATTTATATAATCTTTACAACATCTATATATAGATGAGTCAAGCCGAGTCGAACACGCAAGTGTTGAAATGTGTTCGAAATATTATCGTACTTTGAAATTTATGTTAGAGCTAGTTTGATTAGTAATCAAGTAGAGGCCGAATGAACTTTAAACGAATCAAACACGAGTCAAGCTTCAATAGTTTGATATTTTTATACTTATTTTATCTTTTTTACTTATCGGCTTGAGTCGAGCTTCAATCTTTACCTAACATAAAAATATGTTCAAACTTATTTGATATCAATATCAAACTAATCTCAAACGAGCTTTTATCAAACTATCTCGAGACGAATATCAAGTAACTTGATTTGATTTTCAACCCTGTTTCTGTCTCCCGCAATTGTCGAGAAAATATCTAATTAATTTTTTATATAAGTTAGAAATTTCATCAATTATAAGATCCAAAAACACACAACGATATGTATGTCGAAATCATACCGAAACCTGCATATATCCGCAAATAAGAAACGCGATCATTCTGTATGATTAAGGATTAAAAGAGTCAATTCAGATTCCACTAATTGTACGTCGGTATTATATAGGCCACAATAGTCAACAATAGTCAACAATAAACAAAGCCCATTAACTGCACTCACATTCACATATGAAGTAGCAATATATATAAGCATACAAGCAGACAGCCAATTTATCCAACACTTAACCTTCAATACTATGATTCATCAACAAGCAGTTCGTATCATAATAATACCTGCCAATTTCAATACTTTGCCGCTTTTTTATCACAGCAGATTTCTTGCTAGCAATAGCATGGCTAAAAATTATCCAGAAAACTTAGGTAGATGTTAGATATCAAGAAATGGTCACATCAATATTAAAATCATAAAGTAGCTTTAGGGATCGGTTAGGGAGGAATTGTGAAGACAATACTCATTGTAATTATATTGTTTGGTTGGTCGATTAAAGATATGACTAATAGTTCCATTGATGATTCATGGTTTATCCAAATTCGTTAGGATTAAAAAAGTAACACTGGCTTTCCCTTCAAAAAAAAAGTAACTCTGGTTTCTAGGACGGAGATGAACTTTAGAGGACAATGATATATAGAGCAATAATTGCATAAACTACTTATACCCATACTACATTTTACAATGTAGTGATGTACAAGCACTTTATGATGATGTTAAGCTCCATAAGAAATCCATTGTTGGACTGCCATATCAAAAGTCAAAACTGATGATATATATAACTCGATCTACATAGCAAATTTTGTTAGTTTCAAAAAGAAGTATGAGGAAATGTAACACCGGTCGGCTTCTGGGCCGTCTCTTTACATATCACAGATGATCAGAAGAATCAAACTTTAGGGGGATAAATAAAGACATCTGATGAGTGTTTCAAATTACTAGTTAGATAGACTTGGCCGCCGAATTCCCGGTTTTGTACGAGAAATATAAATTTCTCTTACAGTCCATGTAACGTATGGTCGAGCAGAACATAAATGTCAGTAAATCTGCAACTTTGTTCACAAAGAATACTTCCTTTCTGTGTTCAGAATGACTTATTATCAATTGCTACAGTGTGATTATAAAAAGTGGGAAGCATATGTACCGTAACTTTAAGTATAGTCACGACTCTGTATAAATAAGGTTTAATTTGATGATTCCAAATTTATCATATGCATCCCATTCACAAACCATATAAAGATCAAAAGTGACAATTCTTGCTAATCTATAAAATGTAGCAGATGTTTACGGTTTACCTATGCTCTCCACCATTTTGCAAGTGTGTATAATTTCTCACGCCTCCAATTCAAAATTCTCCACCAAAAATCTATACAACTCTTCTGCAACAACCTTAGGATACTCCTCTTGTGGAAGGAGAGCACCTGGGACTTCCACAAATTTGGTCACACCTTTTGCTCCCCTGAGAGCTTCCATTTCAGCTTTCGACCTCTTCGGTGCACCAGAAGCTGACATAACAAGGACAGGCACTTCTCCTTCAAGTCCTGCAAACAGGGATGTAAACGAATATTCGTGACAATCGAATCGAATACACTGATGCTCAAATTCACATTTGAATACCTTTCGGATCAAAAAATTAATTTATATTCGAATTCAATTTCGAATCGTAATATTCAAATACGAATGACGAATGATCAAAGTTATTTGATTCTCTTATATCCTTACCTGCAAATAGTTCAACAAACTCCTCTCTGGTATTTACTGGATCGAGCAATCCAGTCAAGAAAGCGGCAGGTACATAACGGGCACCTTTCTTTTTGGTAAGTGCATATCGGCTTTCAACAATACTAGGAGTTACATTATCAGGATCAGCATATACATGGGATTTGTATTGCGACTGGATTGCCTTCTCATTGCTGACGAGTACATTGTACATCATCCAACCAACAGCAGGAGCCCTCAAGGTCCCTCTTAGAAAGCCATACCTGTAAATTCAAAAGGTTGATCAATTGTGATGGGTATGACTTGAAAATTACAGTTTTGTAATAATACAGTGGTGACATTTTTTTATGACCCAAGATACACTATTCTTTTACCATACAATGTTATGGGGAAAAAGAAATTTGGGCCGCAACTATGGGGTAGCAATATAAGGACCGCAAGTTTTTGGGCTGGCCAATTTATGCCCTCAACTTTTAAAAATCTACCATTTTAGGCCAAATTGGCCTGAAACACCTCAATTCGGCCTAAATATCACGTTTTGGGCTGAAAATTTGCCTGGACGATAAACAGTAATTTGGCTGCAAAAACGAAACTAGAAATCGAGGATACCAAACTGACGGGCTTGGAGGAATAAAGAGAGTATTATTATATGGCACGCACCGCGAATCATTGGAAATTGGCCGGAATCAAGACAACAACAATTGAATTGCGAAATAAGATGAGTGAGACAAAAAAACACAAATTCGAGCCATTGTGGAATACGAAATTGGTAATTGATTGAACCAAACTTACGGGCTCGAAGAGACGAAGAGAATAATATATGGTTGACCCTGGAATCGACCTGGAATAGGCCGGAATTTGGGTGGGGAGAGATTGAATCGCGAGCGAGTTTTGAATTTTAACCCGATTTAAGATGTTTTGGACCAACATGGCCTACATGTGCAAAAAAAATTTTTTAAAAAAATTAATAGCTTAAATAGCCTAAATTTGCCAGCCCAAAAAACACAGTCTTTATATTGCTAGTTTGCTACCCCCATAGCTACAGACTACAGTCCTAAGAAAATATTTATCCCTAATGTTATGAGATCATTAGGTCAGAGATAAATGGCTTAAAAAATTATGATGCCCCAAAACAAAAAAAAAAGCAGCATGAGTGTGAATGAATTATCAAGCATGGTTAAGGTGTATGAGTAGTCTTTACCTAGTCTCCATACTGGAATCTTTACCAAAGACAATAGGAAGGGGGCCCGCCCAGGTTGGTGCAACAGCAGCAATGGCCTTTGGCTTTAACAAACCATTTTTGGTAGCCCGTACTGCTAAGGTTGCAGCATGCCCTCCTCCAAAGACTACATACTCATTATCTGTTATGAAACAACAATGAGCAGGAGTTGATTTACACAGATTTGGTCAAAGAGGTTACAAATAAGAGAACACTTTCAACTACACATATTCAAGGCATATAAACACACACAAAAATTCATGAAATATGGTAAGATAAAATGGGGATAAAAAGGTATTGGTAAGGTGATATGCGAAACTAATAAGGCTAAATTAATAAAGACTCGCTGATGGTAAGGGGATATTGGAAGTTTGTACTGAATAAACAAAAATGATCAAGTCCGGTAAAATTAGAGAGTGAGCCAATGATAATCAAGCTAGCTTATTTCATTCTTTAAAATCAATGTCCATTCACAAAATCACCAATATGAGAGGTTAAATTAGAATTATCAACACTTGAGGCTATTTCTCACAACTGACAAAAAAAGTTCAGATATGATCACTATCAATCTTTAACATCTTTGGCCATGATTCTTCACCTTAGACCTCTTGATCCTAGATATCCACCATAATTTATTGACGGTAGCGAAAATAAAAAAAGGGCCACAGTTCAGTTTCACATCAGCCTACCATAAATTTGACACTTGTTTTTGGTACAACTGCTACACTAATCTGACCCCAGTTGACCATCTAAGTCCTCCACCAAAAAGAAAAAGCAAGATTCAACTGTGAGGCCTTCAAAAAAATTATATACTATATAGCATAACAGAAGAAGAAAAATCATAACAAGAGGTATGTAGCACAAGGCCTAATCTATCAGTGACTTAAGTGTGAAAGAGACTCCAAACATAATTATTATTAGCTTGAGAGGTGGAATAGTTGATCGCTCTGTTTAGGAGAAGATAATAAAAATTGAAAAGACATAAAACTCAATCTCATTATCAACCTCACACCTGTTTTAACTCAGCAGGGTGTATTCTTTTCCAATCAATATTCCGACCTTCAGTTATTTTCGGCCAAGTTGATTCATACGATCTTTTTTTTCCCCCTCAAGCAACTAATTCCTTGATTTAATTCCACTGATTACGCACTACATTTACTTCCAATCAATTAAAAAAAGTTCAATCTAGAAGCTTCCAATAAACTTAACAGAGTGAATTTCCAG
Organism: Stenogyne calaminthoides; assembly: GCA_037126765.1. NCBI lineage: Eukaryota > Viridiplantae > Streptophyta > Magnoliopsida > Lamiales > Lamiaceae > Stenogyne > Stenogyne calaminthoides. The sequence continues at coordinate 4,056,516 of JBBCBC010000038.1, forward strand.
CAACATTGATCCCTTTTTACACTTTCCCTTTGTTTATATTCTCCTATGCTGCATTGACGTAGGTTACACTCTGCCTACTACTATCATCCTGGTTTAGCTGATAACATGCAATTATCAAAGTGTTTTACTATTTTTCATATCATTAGAATATATTAGCTGATAACATGCAATTATCAAAGTGTTTTACTATTTTTCATATCATTAGAATATATAGGAGATACATTCCCTCCAATCTCCAAATTCACAACTAAACAACCCTCAAGCAACTTGGATGCAGAACTATATTCCAAAATCCAAACTAAAGAACTGATAAAAAAGTTAGCAGAAAGCCAAAAATGCAAACACAAACACAAACAAATCAACATGGAGCTTCATAACATGAAGAAATTAAAACAGAAAAAAAAAATGGAAAGAAAGAAAAACCCATCACAGTACCTGCAACAAAGTCGGAAATAGGACTATCAGGTGCCCTACAAAAATCCACCAGAAACTTCTCCATCACATCAGCATTATAATCAAGTTTCGGCCGATCCGAATACCCCAAACCGGGCCAATCCACAATAGTCGCGCTCCAATTGATCCCGCCATTCATTCCAACGATTTCTTCAGCCACGATTCTCCACTCCTCAACCGTACTAACATCGGAAATCGTGGGTACCAACAGAATGTTCTTCTGCGGCTGATCAGCCGCGCCGTCTTTCTCGAGCCTCTCGAAATTGATATTCACCGAATTCCCGTCAATTTTCCATTTCCAGCTCCCGGGTTTGGTCTTGCAAGTTGAAGGCGATTTCGATGGGGCGGAGTAGTCGATCGATGTTGAGGCTTTGACTGTAAATCTTAGGTTTTTGGAAAAGGAAATTAGTTGTGGAGAGAAGGATTGGGTTGATTTGAATGGGGAGGCAACAGATGATGATGGGAGACGAAAAAATGCCGCAGACGCCATTGATGGAGTAAGAAATTGAAGTTCGTTGGCCGAGAGATTTGAAGAATTTTGCAGAATTTTGGGGTTTATGGTGTTGATTCCGTTGAAGTTAAGTAGGTGGTGGTTGATTTTTCTAAAGATTTTTATTAGTGCCTTTTTTTCTTGTTTTTAAAGGGGAAGAAATACAGCGCGGCGCATTTTTTTTGAGAAAAAAAATTATAAATGGTCATGTAATTTTATTTGAATTAAGCATGTAAGATTTTATTTTATCAATTTTGATTATTTTGGTTTCAATTTTAATCATTTTCGTCAGATAATTTAAAATTTTATCGGAAAATTAACATAACTTTTTGTTTTTGTCACATCAACGATCGTCACCACTCTTATTTGAACTGTCTCTAATCAAGGAAGAAAAATCCTCAATTAATTTCATGTTTTGATTGCACTTCCACCATGAATCACAACTTCAAAATCACGAATTTCTTTTATTTTTGTGGTTAATTTCGAGTGATTTACGTTGAGGAGAGGATCGAAACTTATATTATTCTCTTCCTTTCACTGAACCTGTCATTTCAATATTTTTTTCGCATTATTTTGTATGCTACATCATAATTCCGGCCATTTTTCGACCAAAATTTTCAATTTTCGGCGAAAAGAACTAGAATTGAAACCAAAAAGATCAAAATTGATAAAATAAAAACTTACCTGACCATTTGCGACATTTTCTCTTTCTTTGTTGATGCTCCCCTAGTTCTGGGATGAAATCATTTATTCCTCTATTGATGTTTCACTTTGTGTCTATATTAAAAATAAATATTTTAAAAAAAAATCTAACAAATCAAATATATTGAGTTAATGTATTAAAAAATCTAATTGTGCAAGTACAAGTGAAATATGAATTGTGAAATAGAAAAATTGAACTGGTACCTCTATATTCTATTCTTATTTCTATTTCATTTACATTTTGGGTTGTGGTAATTCATCACAATAAGTTGAATGAATTATAGATCTATAAGGTCATGTTTGTTTTTGGCATGGGTGAATGAAACAAATTTGGATGAAAAAAAAAAGTGAATGGGGAAAATTATATGAATAGTAATTCTTTTTATTTTATGTTGAATGTGGTAAGGGTAAATGAGTTTTATGTCTAATCGATATTTTTAAATGATAATAATATATTATTTTATTATTGTTAGTTAGTCGGATAATAATTATAGAAAAGAAAAGAGTAAAAAAATTATGAGAGATAATTAATTGTTGTAAAAAATCATGAAAGAAAATGAGTTGATGTAAAAAAAAATAGTGATGTGATAGTTTTTGCATGTGTATTTGAATGGACGATGAGATGTGCAAATCCGAAAAGTGGTCGGGATGGGCGGAAGTTCATCCCTCATCCGGATCTCCTCGGCCTAAAACAAACATGGCCTAAGGGTATGATTGTTTCGGAACTCGCACCCGAATGATCTTAGAAATTTTCACTTTAAAAAAATATAATTATTATTTCGGGACTTACCCAAATGGACTTAGAACCTTTCGTTGTTAAAACAAACATGGCCTAAGGGTATAATTGTTTTGAAACTTACACAAATGAACTTAGAACTTTTTGCCATTAAAAAAAAAATTATTTTTTCCAAACTTACCCGAATGGACTTAGAAAAATTAGGGATGACAATGGGTCGGGTCGAGTACTTAGATACTCAGACCCGCCCCGCTCTTTAAACGGGACGAGACGACCCATATTAAATGTCTTTATATATATATATATATTTTTTTTTTACAATTTAAAATGTTGATATCAATAGATAATTTTAATTGAAATAACATATTATATTTCATATAGACCTAAAAAATGTCTATAAAGTTGAATTGTTGTTATCTATATAGTAATAAATATGAAAAAAATGTAAAAATATATTATATTTGCATATATTTTGATTTTTAATATATGTAACGGAGTACGGGTCCCGAGTAATATCCAGACCCGCTCCCATTTCAATACGGGTCCGGGTGGGTCCGACCTAAACAGTACGGGTCGAGGTGATATTGACAACCCTAAGAAAAATGGTGTTGTTTCGAAACTTACTGGACTTAAAAAAATAAAAAATGTCAAGAGTGGGATTTGAACCCACGCCCTTTCGGACCAGTACCTGAAACTGGCGCCTTAGACCGCTCGGCCATCTTGACTTGATGTCAAAAATTCGTACTTTAAATTATATATTCGTTTTACTCCTCTCGCCATAAGGCAACACAGTGCATGATCTGTTGATCTTGCTCGACTTTCTCAGTGTTTAATTGTATAAACTTATGGCTCCATAATGCGTTAAAGAGAGAATGCAAATGAACAAAACGCAAGAAATTTACCTACTAATACTTCCATTCGCCAATCACATCAACACATCCTATAATCTCACAGATATATAATAATTATGATGTGAATGCAGTAATGAACAGAGCAGAGCAATTATGCTTCTCGATTTTGAGCACCTGCAAAACCCTAAAATCCCTCCAAAAAGTGCAAGCCTGCCTCATCAAAACCGGCTCCGATTCCGACCCATTCGTCGCCGGAAAGCTACTCCTCCGCTGCGCCGTCCACCTCTCCGACGCTCTCGACTACGCCGGCCGCCTCCTCCGATACACCCCGAACCCCGATTCATTCATGTACAATGCCGTTATTCGTGGATTTTCCGATTCAGAAACACCACACAATTCAATCTCGACATTTTCTCTCATGCTTAGGGATTTGGGGTCGCCCGATAGTTTCTCCCTGGCATTTTCGCTGAAATCGGCGGCGAATTTGAAGTGTTTGCGAACTGGGGTTCAGCTACATTGCCAGTCTTTAATGCGTGGGCTCGATACGCATCTATTTGTGGGGACAACATTGATCAGTTTGTATGCTGAATGTGGGTGTGTTGAGTTTGCAGAGAAGGTGTTCGATGAAATTCCTCAACCGAATATTGTTACTTGGAACGCCCTGTTGACGGCTTTTTTCAGGCGGGGCAATGTAATTGGAGCCGAGAGGGTGTTCGATTCGATGCCTGCGAAGAGCTTGACCTCTTACAATTTGATGCTCGGAGGGTACGTGAAATTGGGGGAGTTCTTGTTCGCCAGGAAAGTGTTTGATGAAATGCCGATGAGAGATGAGATATCTTGGAGCACGTTGATTGTGGGGTTGGCGCAACATGGGTACTTTGACGAGGCGATTGGATATTTTAGGAGTTTACATGAGGCGGGAATGAGGCCTAATGAAGTGAGTTTAACTGGGGTTTTATCAGCTTGTGCAAATGCAGGGGCACTAGAGTTTGCCAAGAACTTACATGGTTTTGTAGAGAAACTAGGGCTAGTTTGGATCACTCCGATAAACAATGCGCTTATGGATACTTACTCCAAGTGTGGGAACTTCGAAATGGGTCGTTTGGTGTTTCAGAGGATGCCCGGGAAGAAGAGTATCGTTTCTTGGACGTCGATGATCACGGGGTTGGCAATGCAGGGGCAGGGAGAAGAAGCACTAGCCCTTTTTCAAGAGATGGAAGATTCTGGAGTAATCCCGGATGGGGTTACGTTCATTTCGATCTTATATGCATGTAGTCATGCTGGTTTGATTGAACAAGGGTGTGAAATTTTCGATAGGATGACCAAAGTGTACGGGATTGAGCTTGAAATCGAGCACTATGGATGTATGGTTGATTTATATGGTCGGGCAGGTGAGCTTTTGAAGGCGTACGATTTTGTCAATCGGATGCCAATTCCACCCACTGATATTATCTGGAGAACGCTTCTCGGTGCTTGTAGCTTTCATGGCAATGTGAAATTAGCTGAGAAGGTCAAGAAACACCTCTCGGATATGGATCCTAATAATTCCAGTGATCATGTTCTGTTGTCGAACATCTATGCCGTTGCAGGGCAATGGAAGGACGCTGCAATTGTGAGACGGTCAATGGAGCTGAAGAAGGCTCCGGGTTGGAGTACGATTAAAGTGGACATGTAATACACATGTGAATAGAAATATGAATGAACATAAGAGACGAGACATAATTAGAGCATCTGTATGAGATTTTGAGAATCTTGGAAGGTTTGCGTTTGGAGGCTTCTTGGAATCTTATTATACAGTGATTGATTAAATGGCATGGCTATTAACAGTCAGGTATTTCCTCAATACACCCACTTTTTATGTGATGGTATAATGTATTTTAAAATATAAAAAATTCGAGTGTGAACACACCCTGGATGAAAATACGGGGGTTCCTATTACAGTGTCTCTGCTACCTCAGAATGATCATGTATAAAGATGAACATAATACCAGAACATCATCACTTTGATGGTCTGATAAGTACATAAATACATTATAAAGCAGCAAGAACAATTCATTTATTTGTTCATTTTTTACAAGTTTGAACTCTTTTACAGATCAGAAGTAGGTGAGACGGAGGATTCAAACTCGCCTTGAGCTCAGATATAGTTCGTCCCATATCCAGTGCTTTATCTCCAGAAATCGAGGAATCCCAAAATTCGTATTAGATTCCTCACTGAGAGCAACTCCTGAAAGAAAGCAGGCAACTTGATCTTAGAGTCTGTTTACAAAGAGACAAATTAGTCATCTCTAACCAGATTATTACAAAGCTTACAACCTTCGTAGCTACTTGAACATTGTCAATGATATGAAATTGGATTAGTGGGCACTGAAAGTAGCGTGGTTCCTACATCCTATGTTGCACATTTATTTCTAACTATGTCATTTCTCGTTTACCATTTTGTACAATTTAACTTAAACTCAGACCAGAATCTTGGAATTATGTTTTTCCAAATGACTAAATACGACTCTAAGATTCATTTCATGATCTAGTAGTAAAAGTGGCTTTTGTTGACTACCCCTATGGAACAAGAAAGCATGTTCTTTTTAAATCTGTGAGGAGATAAAGAGAAGAGACTCAAATTGATTTTACTTGGCACAAATTTATCGAGTAATTTTCCTCCCAAATAGCAAACAACCACATAATTTGACAAGGTCTGTAAACATGAATCAACCAAAGCATTCTCAGAAACTGGAAAACTGGGGAAGGCATTACCGAATAAACAAAAGTATTGCCAAGACTTCAACGAAAATTTTACTTACCATTAAGCAGGAAAGTTTAGTCTGGTACAGCCCGTTCAAACTAGAAGCATCCAGCTAAACATTTTCATCTATGATGGACAGAGTATAATTTCAGAAGCGCGCTGTTTGGATCCATAAGCTCGTTCATAAATAAAGAGCTAACTCATAGAGATCCTTTTGTCAGATGCAATTCACTCTGTCAAATTAACACAACTTTTTCCTGCTTCTTTAGAAGCTTTCTGAACGACCATGCTGTTTCTACGAGAAATAACATCAAGCCATCTTCCGGCTTCAGCATATATATTAGACGAAATTACAAAATCACAAGAAGAATTTGATTCTTTCATGCCAGCAACCAAGTCCAATCCAATATCTACATATCCATGAACCCTGCATGCATTCATCAACATTCTCCAAACAAGTGCATTCGGTTCCATTCCCATCTTCTGAATAAACATTTGAGCAGCGTCTATTCTTCCAGCTCTAGCAAGCATGTCAACCACACAACCATAATGCACAATCTCCGGTTTAATATTGTAAACATCGCACATTATATTGTACATTTTCATCCCTTCATCAACTAAACCAGCATGATCGCACGCTAATAGAACTCCAATAAATGTAACAGAATTAGGATCGAGTTTTTCAGCACACATTTGTTTAAACAAAGCAAGAGATTCACTTCCTTCACCGTTTATAGCATGACCCACTATCATCGAAGTCCAAGAGATAACGTCTTTCTTGGGCATACTATCGAAAACACCTCTAGCATTTTTCGTGCACCCACACTTTGCATACATATCAATGAGAGCATTTCCCAAAACTACATTTCCTTTAAAGACATCACTTTTCTCCGCAATAGAATGGACAAGAATACCCTCATTAAGTTCCCCTGCATCACGACAAGCCATAAGTAATCCAAGAATCGTTACTTCGTCTAATTGTAATTCTCTAGACCTGACTTGTTCAATTAGCCCCAAAGCCTCCCTAGCAAGCCCATTGTTAACATACAAATGTATCATTGCATTCCAATACTCGATATTTTTCTTAGGTAGTTCATCGAAAAGTTTTCTTGCAGATTCGAGGTTTCTGCATTTAGCGTACATGTTGATCAAAGCTGTCCCAATAGAAACATCAAACTCTAGCTCCATTTTTTTTACATGAGCATGCATCATCCTCCCTAACCGAAGATCTCTGCAACGAGCACAGACAGATAACAAGCAACTAAAAGATGCTCGATCAACTCCTAAACCCCCAATCCTCATCTTTCTAAACAAGGAAATTGCTTGATCACAATCACCACTATTAGCATACCCCCATATCATCGAATTCCATGAAATCAAATCTTTAACCGGCATGCGCCTAAACACACTTGCAGCATCAAAGATACATCCAAATTTAGCATAAAAATCAATAAGAGCATTACAAATTTCAGTATTCCCATCCAATCCCATCTTACAACAACAGCTATGAAGCGAATTCCCGGTCCTATATCCACCAAATTCTACACAACCAGATACCAATACCACAAAAGTAACATAATTAGGCTTCACATTTGCACCAAAACAACCACTCAACATCCAAACAAACAAACTCAAACCCACATCAAAATTCCCTCTACCAACATTCCCAGATATCACACAATTAACACTAACAACACTTTTCTCCGAAACCGAATCAAACAAAACGGAAGCATAACTCATCAAATCCACAGAACCCATATAAAAACTAACAAGACTATTCATCACATTCACATTGTAATCCAACCCTAACCTAATCACACGGCAGTGAATCGACTTACCTTCTCGAAATGCGCGAACCCTGTTGCAAGATTTGACCAAAGAAACATAAATGAAAGGATCATCGGTGATTCTATTATCATATCCCATATCGTTCTGCATTTCTTGGAAAAAAGACAGCGCCTTTAAAGGGTCGGTGGTTGATGCGTGCCTGATTATGAGATTCCATTTACTGGGTTCTTGAATTTGAGGAAAAAGATGGGTTGCGTGGGGGAGAGTCGAGGGGTTAGAGAGATAAAGCTTGAGGAGAGAGACAAGAACAGGGGGATGCTGAAATTGGAGGCCTGTAGTGACTACTAGAGAGTGGAGTTGGAAAATTTGGAGAGGGGGGAGAAGATTGTAGGGTGTTTGTTGAAGAATGAATTGAGCTAATCGATTTTGAAGCGGGTAATTCATGAAAATTTGGTGGATTGTGGACGGAGGAGATGATACCCCTTTCAAATTCCAGGAGGTTTTATGTATTTTCTTTTGCATGTTGCACTAATTGAGTCATCTCTTGTACACTCCATGCACCAATTTAAATTGGTATAATTGAATTTAATTTTAATTTGAATAAACTATACATTCTAAACTCCAATCCCTAAACAATGAATCCTAAATTATATATGAATCATTCGGGCCGGTTGAACCATGAACATTTATATCGAGTGAACCATAAACCACTCGGGCCGAGTTTGGTCCGGGTCGAGAAAAAAAAACCTAAAACTGAAATTAAAATTAAAAGAAAACTGAAATTTAAAAAAGGAAAAAAAATAAGAAAAATCATAAAATTAAATTGCAAATTGATTTGATGCAAAATAGTGCACAAAAGAATTTATCGCACCAATTTTATAATTTCGTTTGTAAGTGTGGAAATAAATTTTTTTAACAATTATTATTGGGGAATATTTTTTATTTAAATCACGCCATATTATTCCAAGCGACTGATGATTGATAAAATCAACTATCAAAGAGAAAAATGTGATGTAGATGCATAGCATTGTCCTCTATGTAACCTCTAATTACTAATTTTTTATTGCTTTAAAAAAAAAAAAAAAAAAATTTAAAATGGTCCCAACTGAATAATGATGTGAAAAAGAAGGGAGTAATGCTCGAACTTGACTCGATGAAAAATTTAAAATACTCGAGCTTAAGTCAATAATTTATATACTCCCTCCGTATCAATCTTAATTGCATTCTTTTCATTTAAGGCGTTTCAATCTTAACTGCACATTTCTATAAATTGAAATACTCATTTTATCACATAAAATATTAATAAATAACTCTTTCTACCCCCAATTACCCATCACTTTATCACTTTATCATATAAAATACCAATAAACAACTCTTTCTACCCCAACACTTTATCATTTTTTCTTAAACTCCGAGCACACAGTAAACCACCGGTTAAGATTGGGACGGAGGAAATATCAATTATAATTTTTTATTAATTTATAATTATAGTATATTTGTAAATAAATCAAAAAATTTATGGATAAAATAAAAAAATCGAGTTTGATTTCTCATTGTAACTAGGCTCGAAATCGAGCTCGAGCTCGAGAACTACTTGAGTAGCTCGAACTTAGGCTCGATTCAATTAGATTCAAGTCCATTTTTAAAAAAGCTCGAGTCGAGCACAAATAATTCATGAGTTGAGCCGACTCACTTACCCCTCTAAAACATGATTATTTTGGGCCAGATGTGAAAGGTTTGGGTTGTATTAACTGAAGCCAAACAAACCAAAGTTACTCATGTTTACTTATGGAGAATGTTACATCTAGATTACAAATCCAATGAAATCATGTGAAAAATGACAAAAATTCATATGAGACAGTCTCATGCATGAGATGAAGTACAATTTAGTACAAATTACACTAATTTCTTCTAAAATGTTAAAGTGTTCCAACTTATGTCTCATCTCACCATAAAACCGTCTCATGCAAGTGTGTCTTGTGAAAAATATGGTTGAAGAGAGAGAACAAGTAGTAATATTTATTTTCCACTCAACAGTGGTTTTATTATTTTAGGAGAGGTTAGATTACCCACTGAGTAGATAAATTGAGCCGAGTTTATGGTTCATTAAATAATTGAATATAGAGTAACACTTCAATGAATTAAATCTATACATAAATTATATCACTGTTATATAAAAAAATTATTACTGTTATGCATAAAAATTTAACTGTTTAAAAATATAAAGTATTTTTTAAACAGTAAATTTTTTTGTGTATAATGTAACAATAATATTTATGCATAACAATGATAATTTTTACATATAACAGTGATACTCAAAATCACATGAGTTTTTGTCTTGAATATAAAAAATATAATGATACAGTTGTACAGCCACATATCATTATCCATTTCCAGCTTAACATCTGTCTTTTCCATCACTGATCGTACCAGCTACTAATCCCAGTGAAACTCAGAGCATAAAAGAATTGTAGACTCAAATCATGTAATTTAATTTATTATGACATGGACTTTTGGCCCTATCTTGTGGGCACATTTGGTTGAATGAATGGAGGCCTTTCAATCTTGTTTTTCAGCCACCACTTCGTCTGAGCCCTTCTCACTATGTCAATCTCTAATTAAATGTAAATCTTCATTCTTGATCTGAAAAGTATTATAATAAATATAGATTATACTCAATTCTAGTGAAAACTATAATGACTCTTTTACCTACATCTTTATTCTTGAATCCCCATCTTTAAATTCTACCCAAACACTTCTCTAGACAATCATTCATCCCATCTTTTGTTTCTTTGAATCCCCATCTTTAAATTTTACGTGCCAAATATTCTATTCTCTATGTGAAAATCATTCATCCCTATGTGAAACTTGTGTGTTAGTAAAATAACTAATGGAGTAGTACAATTTAAAAATGCAATTGAGTAAGTGAAACCGTTGCATTTTTCTACCTCTATTCTTTTACGTTAAAAGGGTATCTATACACATATAAAATATCCCCAGTAACTCTAGTTACATGACCCAACCTAAATTATAGACAAAACGATGCTAGTCTTGCAAAAAACATCATGCACAACACCAAAATCTTTAATCCTAAAACCATGAGAGATGAACATATCAACATTAATGGGACCAAGTGGTCATGTAAAAAATTGCTAAAGTGAAAACTCAAATAAACTACATGTAGAACCCACAATCTTGCTGTTATGTGCCCCATTCCATTACTACATAAGAAACACTTTCCATGAAACCAAATCAAATCAAACCAAACCCATTCTTGATCAAACCAAAACCCCCTCCCACAATCTTCAAATCTCTCATCATCTTCTTTCTTTCAATCTGATCATGGAGATTGATGATCATAACAACACGAGCCTTCGCGTTGCTTCGTTCGCGTGCTACTTAGACACAGCAAAAGACAACATGATACGCCGAGTTTCATCTCAAGAAACCAACACCCCACCTCTAAAACCACCTTTTGGCCTCAAGTTTTCCAAAAATCAAGATCACACAAATCTTCGAGTCGACTCGTTTTCTTACCTCAACACCACGAACGATCAAAACTTCGTGTTCGAAGTTCCGGGCCCCATTCAAGATCCCACCTCAGCATTCTCCTTCTCTAATCAAATCCCAAAAGATGGAGGAGAAATAGGCGTGTTCAATGCTGACAAGTACTTCAACATGAAGTTAGAGTACAAAACAGAGCAAAATTCTTCAAAATTCATTTTCAAGAATCAAGAACCCGGAGACATCAAGCCAAACACGCCTAGTTTATGTTCGGAATCAACCAGCTGGAACAGCCAATCCACTATACTACCTCACAATCTCCATAGAAGTGAGTCTTTATCAAAGAAAAAGGCGAACGGACGCAGAATTTTCACGGGGTTCGGATGCAGGGGCCCCTGTTTCGACAAAAAATCAGTTCACATAAACGAAATCATACCACAAGGAGCTTATAACTACGCCTCAAAACCCACCCGGGCCGGGCCAGAAATTCAGGCCGGGCCGGGCCAGGACGATTCAAGACCCTCAATTGAAGTTTTTGGGAGTAGCAACTCATCAAAGGGGGGAATAGCAACAAACATGGAAAGGAAGCTTTCCATGCTGACGTGGGATGCCATACCTAAAGCAAGAACACTAGCTCCCACTTCTAAAAATGGAAGCTCGACTACATGTGATGACATGGCAAGCGATGCAAGCTCGGATTTGTTCGAAATTGAGAACATTTCAGGGTCGGTTTATCCATTGGAGTGCATGAGCCCTGCATCCATTTATGCACCAAGTGAGGACAGCATTCAATGGAGTGTTGTCACGGCCAGCGCGGCGGATTACTCGGTTATTTTGGATGGGAACGACGAGGGGAGAGTGAGCGTCGCGGGTAAGATGAACGTTAGGAGCTCGAAAACGAGGGGCGAAGAGGCGAAGAAAAGCGGGATCTTGGGGTGCAAGAATCTTAAGGCTGTGGATGTTGTTGAGAATGTGTGTGTTAAGAGTATTGATCATAAAGTGAAGAAAATTGGTATATAGTAATCAATTGAGGTTTTGCATTGTGTATAGATTTTGATTTATGATGTTTTGTGTCATGTTTTCTTGCAAAATGTGTTCTTGTATGGGAGTTGAAGTTATCATTTTGTGCTCATTTAAGATGATCACCATGTAAACTTCTTTTGTTACATACTTGCATACTTTTGTGAACTAAGTTTGCATTAACTTTTTTTTCTTCAAGTATCATTTTTGTGAATATAAGGTGTTATTATTTAAAAATCAAGCATTTTTAAAATAGTAACACTTTATATACACAATAGTGACACTACAATATTGATACTCGAAAAAAAGAGTAAACGTGGACCCAGGTTCACAACCTACTTCAATATATGAAAGAAATTAAAGAGCAACAAGCTAAGGGATGAAAAATGTGGTAACTACAAAGTCTAGATGTTTCCACCGATATTTTCAGACACAAAATTACTCCAATTGAGGTAACAAGGCTTTACATATATTTTGTATGTTTTGTGTCATGTAAAGGCACTACAAGTACAATTCTTAAAGGTTTATGTGTATCTCAGATGGCAATCAGAAGCCTAATAAGGTTATGTTATCTTCAAATGAAGTGGCCATTGTTGTCTGATTTTTTTTTATGAGTTTGATAGTTTAATGCTTTGAATTTGTCTGAATTTTAGAATTTGTACTTTGAGGAGGCCACCCTTTGTAGTGGTATAGTAGTTTCATAATTCAGATTCCTCAGTTGGGGTCACTAAAGCACACATTTGCAAAAAAATGTTTGCTTTTTAGGCATAGACAATATTTGTATGATTAAGAAACAATAATCCTATTTTCCCCATGTTGCCATGCATTTATGTCTGAAAAGTTGAAGGTCCTACATATACATATTATTAAGAAATCAAGAAAATGTTTGAGTAATATTATATATACACATATTTATATATATTACTAATATAGAATTTATGTAGTGTTTGATATATGTGATGGAAGCCAGATTATTTAGGACTTGTATACTGAAGAAGTTGGTGGGAAAGGCCATGGCAAGTTTTATTCATAAATTGTAACAAACTACTTTAATTGGTGTATAACAAACTGCCCAAAAAATATGACCAACATATTTCAATATGATATAATGGACTCAATTAATAATTAGGTAAAAACACGAAAGTGTCGTATATGAAACAAATCTCATTTAATTTATATTATACAAGTCGGGAATTTGTGGAGCTTTAACCTAGTTATATTTTAAAGAAAAACATGACTAGATCACTATCCAAGTATATATCCTAATTTATCTGATTAATTTTTTTTTTAAAATGCTTGTAGTTGGTTTGCACAATTAATTCCTCAACGGCCATGACAAGGAAAGTGGAGCCAATTTTCATTATCAAATTCATTGCTAAAATGTTGGGGCAATTAATTTGCATGCTGAATTTATTTTTATGCAAATGAGATGTAGAATTTGTGATGTAACTTACACAGCTCATAAATGAATATCTTTTGTCTACAAGATGTATATTAGGTGATATGCATGTTGTTTCTGGAAAATTATATTATTAAAGTTCAGCTCATAATATACTCAATTGAATAATTGTAAATTTATTTCGAAATCTACAAATAAATAAATTTGTTTTTGTTAATAATGAAATTTTCTGAATAAGTTTAAGAAGATATATTTTAAACACTTGATCATCTTTATAAATCTCACCATCTTTCCATATTAATTAGAGATGGGATACTATTTAACACCCAACCGAGTGATGGGAAGTATTGAAAAAAAATACAAATTAATTGATGTTATATTTCTACAAGTTAAAATTTTCAGATGAGATGAAAAATTTTCAGAGATGACAACATTTAACTAAAGATAATATAGTATTATTATGTATGTAATCAAACCGAACCGAATTTTAGAGTGCTTGACCTTGATTCGTTTATTTTCGAGTCGAGCCCGAGCTTAATTATCAAATGCTTATGAGTTTTTACGAGCCCAAACAAATTTAATAATATCAATTTTAAATTAGATTATACATCAATTAATTATTAAAAATGTATTTTATATTTCTAAAAATCATATATATCTACTAAATTTTGTAATTTTATTTAATTAAATAACTTTAATTATATATTTTTATATTTATCATATATATTTAATATGAAAATTATAAATTAAAATCAAACTTCTTATTATTATTTATAAAAGCTAGCTCACGAGCTTACTAACAAGCTTGTTCACGAACTAATGAATCAAATATCATTGAGCTTAAGTTTGTTCGTTTATAGTGACGAGCTTTATTAAACGAGCTCGAACGAATATTTATCGAGTCGAATTCCGAATAATTTGGAACGGCTTGATCTATTGGTTTATATATATATAGCTTTACTAGAAGTAGTAATTTAATTTGAATTAATGACTCTAAGGTACAAAAAATAGGAAGCAGTGACTCTAAGGTACAAATGCAATTTTTAGTGACTCTAAGGTACAAAAAAATTGCACTTTGTTTGAAAAAAAATTACATTTTATACCTGAGAGTCACAAAAAAATTGCATTTGTACCTTAAAGTCACTGTTTCCTATTTTTTGTACCTTAAAGTTTTTTCCCCATTTAATTTAAAGCAAGAGGTCCCGGAATGAGAATGTTTGTAAAAGGGACCAATTTTAGGTTGTATATCTATTTCATAGTGAAGTATGTAGGTTTCAAGAATTATGCACATGAAAAGATATATATGTGATTGTGTCTAAATTGGACCACCTTGGTTAATTTTCATGTGTCAGAAATCTTGTGGTTGTCTTAAATTACTACATATATATATTATGAAATGGATGAGATTTTGGGACATATATCATAGTCCTGTGCGTGTAAAATTTAAACTATATACGTTTAAACTTTAAAGTTATAGAATACAAATTTCAATTTAATGTCTGGCTTTAAGTAGTCTGCTTCTTAAAATGTTAACATTCAAGTGCACGATGCATTTATTGTGCATTTTAAAATCATAGAACTTGTTATATTGAAAGATGTAATTTGTCTATACTGAATCGTGAAATTATTAATATGAAAAAATAGTTGCACGATGCAGTGTAAATAAGTTGCATCTTTTAGTATAATAAGTTGTACATTTCTAAAATACACTATGAGTGGACGATGCATTTGGCATATGAAACCAACTCTACTATTTTTATTTCTCATTTTCTATTTTTCTTCATATACATGCAAATATTCAATAACTTACACCGTGCCGCTTACTAAATTTCTGTTGGCCGATTATGGGCCTTACTAGTGGGCCTCATCTTGACTACCTCTACCCATTAGGGCTTGAAGGTTTTGGTTTGGTCCTTCCAAGGTTTGGGCTTAGTATTTTAGCTGAATTCTGGTTTAGTTCATATAAGTTATAATCGGATTTTATTATTTTGTTGTGCAAAATTATTAGAAGATACCAAACTTTCAAAAGATATTGGTATGGTTTGTTTTTAGCTTTGAAATCTAAATGATGTTTATTCATAGGATTGAACACAAAAAAAAAAAAAAAAAATTAACTCACAAAAATCCTAACTTATGATATCTACACTTATCTTACATTCTCTTTTATATATTTCTTTTTTCTAATATTACACATATTTATTTTTTATAACATACATCTCACTATCCCTTACTTTTTCATATTTTTTTTTAATTCTAATCTACTACATCTTCAATTTAATATACACAAAAATCAAATTCATATTTTTACCATTTAAGAATTTAACAAGCGAGGTATGTTTCGGGCTGTAGAGAGATTGAGAAAATTCTGAATTAAAAATTGATAAATAGTAGAAAGATGTAGTATGATAGGATTGAGTAAAAAATAAAATGTAAGTTATTACTAATAAAAATATACGTAATATTATATGTTAACATTTTAATAAATGTTGAAATATAGCTTACATAATTATATAATTAAATATACTTCTACTAATAAAATTCTCAAATTGAATTTGTAAAGCTGATACCAAACATACCCTAAGGATTTTATCAGCTCCTTTATCACTTGAAATAAACATACCGCAACCAACGAACCACCAAAAGAGTGAAAAAAAAATTCTCTTTCCGTGTCTAGGACTCAAGATCTCGGAGTTTTAGATAGTGGAACTCTAACCACTTGTGCTATTCACATTTGACGTTTCCATCCAAGTTTGCTTATGTGAACAAAATCAATTCCCTATTTTGTTATATCAACTCAACAAAACTTGATATTATTCAAATTATTGGGAAATGTGAAATAAATTAGGTAAGTTATTTAAACAAATCCAGAAATTACACATAAAATCTAAATCTAAATAATTATATAAATATGAAAAATGTAATACCACATTAGATAAGAATATATTATTACTTTTCTCACACCGAAATTAATTTTATCTCCTTCAATTTACACAAATGTTATTACTTTACTCATTTTAATAATAATAAACAACTCCTACATAAAACCCGTGCAAATAGTAAATGTTCAATTTAGAACGGGATGAAGAGAGTATAAAGGCAATCGATCGAAATCAATCGAAATGGCACTTCGTGTACTAAAATAATAAAATGTAATACTTTGAAAAGGAAAGGGTGAAAATAAACATGAATTCATAGAAATTTTTGTCATATAAATTTTAACCAGAAAACCAATAATTTCTTTATATTAAAGGTATCGTACTTTATATAAAATATATTACTTCATGTATATTATAGTAACATTTTTAAAATTTAATTTCAAATTAAAAAACCTTCATTTTTCTCTTAAATATTTTACTTTTTTTTTAATTCTCTTGAACGAGATTTCCAACGTTGTTTTCCATTAATAAACTTGATTCTCTAATAATAAACTAAATAGAAATTTAATTAATTTTTAATAGGACTCCGTCTCACATAATCTAAAACAACCACTCTTCAATAAGTCAAAGTCTTGTATGCATTCAGGTGCACCATGACTTCATAATACATTTAAAAAACATACAATTTGTAAATATGCAATTTATTTGCACTGAACTGTATAACTATTAATATAAAAATAATAATTGCACAATTAAGTATAAACAAATTATATACTATATAAATTATAATAAAGAGAAACTAAAAAATATATAGTGTTATAATACAACATAAATAAGATAAAAGTTCATAAATTTGTGTAAAAATATCGGGGGGTCGGGAATTGGGCGGGTAGTGTTTATGTGGTTCGAGGTTGATAAGCATATGTATTTATAAGAATGATATCTTTATAAATATGTGTTGGGTTAGTGGTTCGGGTTTGTTGCTAATGAATTTGGTCTTGGGGTTCGATTCTCTGTACACATAATTTTTTTTTGTCAAATTTTTGTGTGTTACTACATCTATGTATATTTACATTGTTATATTGAAAAAGGATATCTTTATCTTAATATAATATTGTAGAACACATAAATATTCATAAGGTAACATGAGTCACAAGGTAACACATTATTGTTCATATGGTAATTTGGTATTCACATTGTATTACGACAATATATGAACATTGTTACATATTACTTTTTTTTTTTGAACAAAAAATGTTATTTTTGTGTGTTACTACATAAACAAAATGAAAAGCGAAAAGAAATCTGTTACAGATTTACATAACAACTTGATGTGTTAACATGAACAAAAAGTGTTACCCTATGAACAAAAAAGTGTTACTACATGAACAAAAATCAAGATAAATGCATAAACAAAAACCGTAAAAACGGAAAAGAAAATTTCAAATCCATGTTATAAAAAAATCATATCTTCGTAACACTTAATATAACATATTTACATAAATATTCATAAGGTAACATGAGTCACAAGGTAACATTATTGTTTCATAAAGAGTATTCACATAGTATACCCGATATATGAATGAACATATTACTAAAAAATATGTGTTACTACATGAACAAAAAAATGTTACCATATGAAGTAAAAATGTTACCACATAAACAAAACGAGAACAAAGCGAAAAAAAGTTTCCGGTCCAAAATTACAGATTTACATAACAACTTGATGTGTTACTACATGAACAAAAAGAGTGTTACCCTATGAACAAAAGAGTGTTACTACATGAACAAAAACAGTACAAATGCATAAACAAAACCAGAACAAACGGAAAAGAAAATTTCAAATTAAAATTAGTGATTTACATAACAACTTGATGTGTTACTACATGAACAAAAGAATGTTACCCTATGAGCAAAAGAGTGTTACTACATGAACAAAACCAGTACAAACGCGAAAAATATCATCAGTCTAAAATTACAGATTTACAGAACAACGTGAAAAGAGTGCAAAAGGATCTGAATTTCAGCACACACTTTGTGTTGAGGTGTAATTCAAACACCAAACACATATTCTTTATTCTTCTCACAGAATCCACACCAAAATTTAAATTGAACAACCCAATTTCATCCAATAATCGGAGCGAATTGAAGAAAATTAAATTGGACAAGAAATTAGGACACGAACAAGGAAGAAGAACCTGTGAGATCCACCAGCAATCTGAAGAAAAAAGGAAGAAGAATAAATTTGATAGATCCCGTGCTGAGCGGCGCGAAGATAAAGAAAACTCAATTTGCCCTAACCTGTTTCTTTTGACCAACAAGAAAAAAAAAATCTAATTACACATAACTCTAGTATGCAATATTGCATACAAATTTTTTGTCTATAATAAATTGAATGTTCTTAAAATGCACTCAAAACAATTTCATAGACGCTATTTGGCATATCATATATAATTATTGTAACACGCTTTCTTTTTGTGATCTTCATAGCCCTAACCCCTCTTTGTATAATTGCAACTCATCTTGCTTATATATAAACGCTCTCTCTGTCGCGGTTGGGTTTATTTAGGGTTTAAGAGAAGCGCTCCACAGTCAGTCGATTTCCAATTAAGCCTCCTCTTTTTCTCCAATTAGTTTTTACGCAATGGGAGCAGACAAAGGCAAGAAGCAGAAATTGGGCGAGGTGGAGCAAGGGACTAATGGGTCCGACCAAATTGATGGCGAGCTCGTTCTTTCAATTGAAAAGCTTCAGGAAATTCAAGATGAGCTTGAAAAGGTGAATGTTTCTTGTGTTTTTTGTTTATTTGAGGGAATTTTAGGCATAATTGTTGTGTTTTCTTTCGTTTTGTTGATTGTTTTGGCATTCTTTAGAAAGCCCAGAATTTACTGTTCATGTTTCTCGTTTATTTATTGGTTTTTTGGGTGGGTGAAGAGCCGGTATGTATGAATGATTGCTGTGTTATTATTGTTAGGAATTAAATTAAGCAATTAGCATGGGTTAATTTTGGAATCAGACTGAATCAAAGAGAATTATGCTTTTCTTTTGTATACAAAGGATGGTCTGTGTTGTGTTATTAGGTTCTTAAGTTCTGCATGTGATTCTTTTTTGTAAATTGAATCCCTTTAGTGGTCAGCTAACTTTATGTTTATGTTGTAAGGTCTATGTATGCACTTAAAGAGAACATCAATTAAGAGAATATATTTTATGTTTTCATAGTAGACTATTCACTCTACCAACTACTTTGAAATAATCACAGTTGTCGGAGGTGACAAGGGCAATGGGCCTTCTAGAGGTTCAAGGCGATCCTCATGAACATGGAGAAAGTCTTTTAAGAAAAATATTATGGAAGTTATATTATTTGAGGAACAGTCCAATAGGCTAATCTTATCTAAATCAAGATTTGTTAATTTTCCCCATGGGAAGGAGATATAGAGTTATAAACAAGACAAATGTCATAAAAGCATATAGCCAGAAATACGTTTCGCAAAAAGAAAAGAAATGGAAAATAACCTAGAAAATAGCGCCTCTATCGGCTATGGAAATAATAAATGTTTACTGATAATTGGTTTCTGGGGGTTATCCTTTTATTGTGTAACGGTAAAACAATGCCACTTGTCGAGAGACGGAAAGGCTAATTAACAAGTGGAGTTTGGATAGACAAACTCAGCAGTTTCTAGGTAGGCAACGTTATTAGCGTGTCATGCGAGGGTACTTATGTTTATTCTCAGGACTATTTGGTTGTTTACATATATAAACAAACAAACAAACCGAGTCTTTGATCCCCAATATTTGGGGCAGGCTACATGAACCAATAATAGAATCATGTTAGGTCGTGTGCAAAAATTCTTCTTCTTCACGTGCCTTTGTTTACATATACAATAGACAAAAATAACTTATGTAGTTATTAAATTTTCTTATTTTATTGAGTCCACTGTTTATTTTATCATTATAAGGTTTAACCTTTATTTATGAGAAATTGCAATGAATATAAGACTGAAAGAAATCCTGTCGTGTATCACAAGATTCTTAAGTCTTACTTTAGAAAGTTTGGTGCATGTTCTTTCCTGGATTTAAATGTAAATAAGGTTTGATAGGAAGCTTGGCGTTTGTTGTATAAAGTTGATATATTTTTCTCAAAATTTTCTGTGTTATATGTACTTTGTTTCTTGGGATCATTTACAATTATTCTTTGCTTGGATATATGTTGATTAAGCTTGGCGTTTGTTATATAAAGTTGATATATTTTTCTCAAAATTTTCTGTGTTATATGTACTTCGTTTTTCTTGGGATCATTTACAATTATTCTTTGCTTGGATATATGTTGATTTGCTGTAGTGACAGACATAATTATCATTCCATAATAACAATTTGTCTCTATTTTGTATGTGCTTTTCAGATCAATGAACAAGCAAGCGAAGAAGTTGTGTTAATTGAACAGAAGTACAATGAGGTACGGAAGCCCGTGTATGATAAGCGAAATGAGCTAATCAAATCCATTCCTGATTTCTGGTTGACTGCGGTGAGTTTTTTATTTAAATCTTTCGAAAGATATGATTTTATGCTTACAAGTCAATCCACTAATGAAAATTTTTCTATTTTTCTCTAATTGGCATGTCTTGTTCTCTTTCAGTTTATGAGCCATCCTGCTCTCAGTGAACTTTTGACTGAAGAAGATCAGAAGGTTTCATCTTTCTCCTTCAGTTCCCAAGAACAGACATAGAAATTTTATCTTTGCTTATTCAATTTTTTGGATACTTAAATCTGCCAATATTAAGCTGTTTAGTCTTTTCACGTGTTAGATTTTCAAGTTTTTAAGTAACCTTGAAGTGGAGGAGAACAAGGATGTGAAATCTGGTTACTCCATTACATTTGTAAGTCAAATGCTTTCCTGTTCTTATTATTAACTTTTTTTTAATGTGGAAAATGTTATTCTTATGTGTATCTTTATTACTTTCAGCACTTTAAGCCCAATCCTTATTTCGAAAATACGACACTCACAAAGACCTTTAGCTTCCCTGAGGAGGGCTCTAATGCTATCACAGCAACACAAATAAAGTGGAAAGAGGGCATGGTAAGCTTCCATCTGCACTTTGAAGATGGTCCCATCTCATCTTTTGGGGTTTTTAATGTATTGTGTCTGGCATTGTAGGGTTTGCCTAATGGTGTTGCTGAAGAGAAGAAAGGAATTAAACGAACTCACGCTGATGAAAGGTTGCTCCCTTCTCCATATATTCTAATCTTTACCTTCATTTCTCTTGTGTGGTTAAGTGTGATGATTGGGTATTAACTACGTATGGTTGCTAAAGATCTTATTAAATGTGTGTGCACAATTGATTAAGGAAATTCTTCTCTAATGGTGGAAAAGTTTGTTTCTTGGCTAAAAAAGTTTGGTACTTGTGTTATAGCGTAAATTTTTTCAGTGGGCTACATTTGGAGGTTCCGAAAATTGGATTTGGTTTTGTAATGTGTGCTTCCATTTGCCAACATGCTTTCTGGATTGCCTCATGCATCCAACAAGCATGCCTTGTTGCCTTATGGGACAAAGGTAGGAATGTAGACTAACCGAGTCGAGACGAATATTACAATATTAGATTCGATAGAGTATTCGAATATTTGTATCCATTTAAATTTGAATCTTAAATCCGATTCATTATTCGATTCAGAAATGATATTCAAATTATTAGGTCGTATTTGAGTATTCAATTTTTTAAATTTCAAATAATAAAGATTAATAATTAATAATATGTATTATTAATTATTCATTAAATTATAAATTCGAATATCTTTCAAATCAAAAAATTAATCTGTATTCAAATTCGAATCGTAATATTCGAATATGAATATGGCATCGAATCAAACTTATTTGATTCTTTTACATCCCTAGACAGAGGTGCATTTATGGATCTAATGCTGTCACTATCATTCACTGTTTTTTTCATCTATGAAACAGTTCACAAACCGTAGTCATCATTACTTTTCTGATCTTGAGGTCCCATTTTCTCACTTTATCCTATTATACATTTTATCTTAATCTGTATGCTTGCTTTCAATGGTATAAGCTCTTACGGTTAAACTGGTTTCTTACCTCAATTACACTGTGAATTCCAGCTTCTTTTCCTGGTTCAACGACACTGTGCGTAATGGGTTGGATGAGATTCAGGATGAGGTAATTTCACCGCAGAAGTAGATACAATTTGAGCTTGACTTTATTTTTAAATCAATGCTTCAGCTGATACTTTCTTACTACTGACACGTGTATAATCTTTATTTTTATAGCAGGTTGCTGAAATTATCAAGGACGATTTGTGGCCAAATCCCTTGACATATTTTAACAATGTACGCTTTGCTAAAGCTCAATGGATCCCAACTTCAAATGTTAATAACTGTTTTATTTGCTAATCTCTTATTGGTTGAAATTTCCCCACTGTAGGATGCTGATGAAGAGGATTTTGATGTGGAAGATGATGACGATGATGATGAGGTAACCGAAACTCTTTTGTAATTACTACTTTCCTCTTTTGCATATTATACACTAGCATTTACCCTTTCCAAAAAAAAAAAAAAAAAAAAAAAACATCTTTGGAAATAGTTTTTCTTCTTGCTTTTAACTTACAAAAATGATAGTGAATGCCTTTTGTCTAAGCCTGCATTTATTTATGGTCGGTATGACAAACGCAATACAAGAAATATTCGCAGTAGAACAGCTAACAAGTCAGTCAGTCAGTTAGCCATAGAGATTATTTTAAGTTTTAGCCTGAAATCATTTGAACTTTAAATTTAATTGAAACATGGTGATGAAGCTTTATAATGTAGTATTGTTGGTTTCTGTAGCTACCTTTTCTATTTTTCAAAATTCTTTATGTTTTTTTTTTTTCGGTTAGTTGCAAAATAAATCTTGATCTTTTCAATTGCAACACATATTTTTGAAACTTGCAATTTGATACGCGACCTTTCATATTGCTGGAATTCTATCACATGGCTATGTTTGGGTATCCTGCTGATGTGACAGTTGTATGAAATTGCAAAAACTTAAAAGTTTGTGATCAAATTGAAACAATAAAAAAAAGGACATGGACTTATTTGCAAAATTTTCAAAGATTTTTCGACTGTCAAGTAAGCATAAGTTGTCGGAAAATAGTCGTATGATATGATTGCAAAAGAGTCTTGTGTGTTGGATTGAAAATTATAAAAACCTATGTTGTAAGTTGTAACTGAAAAAAACGTGAAAATGTCATGATTTTTCATGCAATGAACCCTTTTTTTTTTTTATGTGAGATTATATAAAGTTAAAGTTTGTAAAGCATTTTAGATCATGAAAAGCGTAAATCGGAGATAGTCAAAGACCTGCAAATAAAATGAAAAATTGACAAATTTGAGCATGTGTGCAGGGGAAGGACAGTGATGGGTCTGATGATGATGGCGAAGAAGATGATGAAGACGGAGTTGAAGATTAAATCGGAGAGGAAACAATTCTGATTAATTTCATGGTTTTTCTCAACTATCAACGACGGTATGTAAACAGGTCTAGAGGTTCCCGTTAAAAAAAGAGCCAACTTAATCGACTTTGTTTAAATCTTTAATTCGGTCTGCAGTGCACACTTATAATCATAATATTTTGTCTTGTTTTCGCTGGGGTTGTTGATATGAGATGCTCTGCCCTATATGAATGCGATTAATACCCTATTAATTAAAGAGCCACGCTTGTGTGAGATGGGTATAATTTATACATCAACGTTTTAAACACACTTTGAGAGGGGTGGGTGTTGATTGTGCCAAGTCATGTGAGTTTTTATCTTAATTAAATATACCGTCTACTAATTATACTGCAAAACTTGCTCTAATTGGGTCCTAGTTATGAAGAAGAATCAAATGTTTTTTTTTTTTTTGCTGATCAAAAAAATGTATTTTAACCCACACCATATTCTTGTTTCGGAAAACTTGTATGAAAAGTCAGTTTTGTAATTTAAACTAATCGATTTTTAAACGGAATATATCACCCAGATTTTGACACATTTTGGATAATTAATATGTTGGATAAGTAGATACATTTAATTTAGATAGAGATTTCAGCCCAAGAATTTGGGCCAAGCTAATTTTTACTTTACTTTCAAGTATGCAAAACTTCAGAATTGGGCTCCTTGCAACAATTAATATCCAATTGGGCTGATTTACTTCCGAAAAATTGAGATTTGAGAAAAAAATTATTATTTTTTAGATCAACTGCACTTCAGAAAAATTGGAATGTTATTTTGAGTCTAAAAAACTTGAAAAAAAAAAAAATTGACACAGAGAGATAGTTTGTTAAAACCGATAAATGTGGACTTGGAACTCTCATTTGTACTCATATTGAGATGAAGTCTCCCAACTCTATATTATAAAATAAGCTGGCTAAATAAATAAAAAGGTCCTATAAGTTGATTGAAGTATTAAATTAATATACCAACTTGTTTAAGATGCAATAGATGTTTAGGTTGCTACCGTTCATGAGAT
The DNA here is from genome assembly GCA_037126765.1 of Stenogyne calaminthoides. Classification (NCBI taxonomy): domain Eukaryota; kingdom Viridiplantae; phylum Streptophyta; class Magnoliopsida; order Lamiales; family Lamiaceae; genus Stenogyne; species Stenogyne calaminthoides. The sequence continues at coordinate 4,081,569 of JBBCBC010000038.1, forward strand.
GTTACAGAAAAGAAAAAAAAAAGTGAAAATGTGTATCACGACTATTAAATAAAATTCCTTTTAAGCCCTCAAAATTATTCGATACTTATCTGGAGCGATTTGATTGGAGTTCATTAAATTTGAATGGGTAAGATGCATAAATGGACATTTTGGCTTCCTTTATTAGCGACAGTGAGTTAAAGCCATTGAAAATGACTTTCTCCACTTGCTCTTTTGCACACTAATTTGAAGTCTATATTTATTTTGCAATATTAGTATATATGCTCACTCCCTCTCTTTCTCAATCATAGTTTATACTCATCGTGTTAGGGATGTAAACAAGCCTAGTTTTTTTTTTCTTCTAAATGAACATATGTCAATTAATTAATTTATGAACTTATATATATGATAATCACCTTCCGTGACATACATCATTAATAAAATTAAATGGATAATTTATTCGTATGAATGTTAAATATTCCCAAATTGATGTGGAAAGGTTCACTTAAAAAATACGAAGAGAGATCATACTAATTAATCACGTTTGATTGAGGTTGGGCACATAGATCCTGTCATTAAAGATTGTTCCTGTCGTTAGATACTTTTGACTTAGAGAAACTCTACGGACAAAATACGTATCATTAAAGGTTAATTTTCTCGTAGTGATACATGTATAGCAATAAAAATCGATCGAATCCATCTCTATTTCACTTTAATTTTTGTCAGAATGCCCATGTAAGTTGTAACCACGCCTAAAACATGTACATTAATTTCGGTCTTATCAAGAAGTAAAATTGTTACATACACAGATTATTGCAATTAACTTTACCTTAATCTTGCAACACATTGTAATAATATTAATTAGGAATATATGATTTTATAAGATTAGGCGTGGAATGCCCGATGAGGCCAATTATAAGTTAGACGTTAGCGTTTTAATCTTTTTGGGAGAGGTGGGTGTGATTTGTCTTGAAGTTGTCTGCATCTCATTCATGGGCCAACTTTATATGAGTTTTTGTCTTAAAAAAGTTATTAAAGAAATGGATTAGGATCTTCTGCTATGCTTGAGATTATAATTTACACATGCATTAAAAAGACGTTATTTGTCTATTTTGTAGTATTTAATAGTACTGAAAATATGGGGTCGACATACCCATATAATAATAATTCAGATTTATTCCATTTTCTTGTACAATTGTGCAATGAAAAGAATCACAACCCCACTATGATCCTGAAATAAGGGCTACAATTGTAATTATTGGTTGTATAGGGACGTGGGAGTTCCAAAACGCAAGGATTGATGGATGAAGTGAATAATTATTTGTAAGAAAAAGAAAAAAAAAGTGATAGTGATGCTACTGTTTTTTTTTTTTTTTTTTTATGGAAATTATAAAAGTTAGGTCTGATGTGACTCCAAATTATTTAATTTTGGTGTCTGGGTGTATGTATATATACACACATTACACAGTTGTATAGTCGAGATGGCGTCAGCTGCTTTCTCTTCCACTCAAACCCCAAAGATTCCAACTGTATCACTTTTCATGTCTTCAAGTAACGTTACCTATTCCACACTATTATATATCCACCATCCATGTTTCTCTATATTAATACTATATATATATATGTATGTATATTAATTATTAGTATGTGTATGCATGTTATGAAAATATTTTTATCTAATGAACATTTAGAGAAAGAAAGTGTTCCCGGTTCACGTTGTTGAGAAATTAGGATTGAGTTTAATTAGTTTAACCAAAATTTGAATTGCTTTTGTCAAAATAAAAATAAGTTGGGGCACCTAATTATATATACTAAATGTATATGTTAAATTGCATGGTGTATTTATTGTAAAATCAAATTTTGGGTGAATGAAAATTAATAAATAAAGTATGCCGTTTAAACAAATGAAATGATAAGAGTTTGAAATGTGTAGAATTATCACTTATATTAGGAAGTACTTCTATAACAAGTTTTACATTTGGGTTTGACATGTATTTTAAGGAGTATAGTAATTTATTTATTTTTGTGGGGAAGAGTTGTCGTTGGCTTTCAATCGGGTGGGATGTAAATCAAAAGATAAGATAAGTCACACTTGTGGAAGATAACCAACATGATTTTAACCCTCAGGACGAACCTTCATAATATTTCAACGGAAATTTGTCCTAGACGGGTTTCGAATCTTCGTTGTTGGAGGATTTTCCCACATCACCACAAGTATTACCAGTTGGTTATGGCCTAAAGGGCGAGTATAGTATTAATATAAGCGTGCTCCCAAACTTTTCGTATACAAATAAATTAAATTCTTTTTTTTTTTGATCGGGCATGTCGTATACAAATAAATCTGAATATCATGATTAATATATAACTCAATTTTTTTTTTTGATCGGAATATATAACTCAATTAAGTAATTACGTTTTATTTACAATGTATTTTCAAATTGCCATATCGCATATTATCGAATTTATTCTCACCATCGAACTTGTCGACATACAAGTTACTGAATTGGTGTGACTGATCTTGTTTATATAATTTGCATGCCGACTGCTACATAACAGTGGTGTTTATTCCGTGAACTAATTAATATCATTTAAGAAATACACTTGAATTGCAAGATACATAAACTATACAAAATTTTGCTATGTTGAGGATGTCTTATGTGCACCATATCTTGCAATTTAAGTATCTTTTAAACATGCAACTTGTGTCGCATGTTTCGGTGTAAATTAGTTGAATATTTCAATTCAATAAATTTCATATTTAAAATATATACGCTTGAACTGCATGATGCACATGATGTATACAGGATCTTGATTCGAAATTTGGGTATAATAACAAATAAATTTCGAAATTTGTCTAAATTATCAAACTTTGATCTTCATCAAATTTGATAATCCTAGTTTATTTACCGGTAAAATAAATGAGAAGAGATAATAATAATAAAAAAAAGTAGCACTTATGTGGCGGTAAACCACCCGTTCTATTATGAACTATATAATTATTATGTACAAAAATTATCATTATTATATATAAAAATAATTAATATATAATTAAAAGAGTTTTTTATATTTTTAAATAGCAATAAATTTTATACATAACAATAATAATTTTTATGCGTAATAATAATAATTTTTTTACATAATAATTATACTCCCTCCGTCCCGGGATAACGTGCACATTTTCCCGGGCACGGAAACTAAGAAAACTTGTTTTATTGGTATTATTTAAATCAATTATAATGATATTGTGAGTGTGTAAGTTTTGAATGTTTTGCCATTTTAGAAAATGTACATATTATCTTGGGACAAACAAAAAAGGAAATTGTGCACGTTAGAATTTACCGTTCAAACGAGTTTTTTAGTACTAATAAAAATGTGAAGAAAGTAAGAGGCGTCGCATTCAAAGCGTCAGTTAATGGTCTGAAAAGAAGGAGCAATGGCAACTGGTCCACAAAAGCCGTTCACATGGGAACACAATTACACACAAATCCTGGACTGGATATCTTCATCACCTATCTGTAATACTCCATGTTTAGCAATCCTACGCTTACTTGATTAGACAATCAACTTATCATGTGTTTTAGTGTTGCTCATTTTAAAGGCATACATTTATGGTCGCAACATTCCGGCCCGGTTACAATTTTACCAAATACTAGCTAATTGAGGCACACTTGATTTTCGTGAGACGGAGCTAGCATGATTGGGGCATTGACGTTTTAATATTTTAAAATGGATGAATATTAATTTGTGTTAGATTATACCCCGTCTCATACGAGGTTTTGTCATATTTTTAATTAATTAATTTATATTATTTTTTTAATACTCACCCTCACTCGGGAATCTAAAACTAGATATTTTCATCACCTATTTGGAAAACACATTGAAATTCTGATATTTATTTTTATATATAAGGGTTGGGGATTAACTATAAGTGTATATTTTGACATTTTATTAGGCTTTCAATTGATATAATTGCAAATTGAATTTGTATTATAAATCCATTGTATAGAATTTTGAACCCCGATGAATATATACTCTGTTTGGTATGATCAAATCTCCTAATCATGTCTTGGAATGTCGATGTTTCATCAGATTAATTAATAGCGCAATGCCTCAAAAGGTGTCGAGACTATTAATTTTTGTTTCGAAAAACCACTGTTTTCAAAACCGGGTTCTAAATTAACCGTTTTTTTTATTTAAAAATAAATTATGGGACAAAATTTATTATGATTTTATAAAACATATATTTAATTTTTTAAAAGGTGTATACTTTTTTTTTTTTTTTAACTAAACATGTAAAATTGATTTGATATTTTTTGAAATGAAAACATTCGAAAAACCTCTAAATTATTTTTTATTTAAAAAAAAAAATTATTTTTATTTTTTTTAATCGGACAAAGAAAAATTTATAAAAGTAATTGAAGTATAAAGGATACCCAACTCATTACAAATATCATTTCACATACAAGATAAAAGAGCTAATTTTCAATTCATCTTCACACAATTAATCATCTTAATACGATTTAGGATTTAATAGTCAATTTACATAACTATAAGAGATCTCCTTATGTTCTTCGCACTTAACAGTTAACACACACCATAACTTTAACTTATATAATTGTTGTTTCAAATGATCAAATTAGCTATATATAAAGCTATATATTTGAAAATCATATAAAGGCTCCAAATTTAGATTGATGTTCAATTTTGGTTTTGATTTCATGGATGCTAATTTTTGGGGACTATTTTCACTTTTTATTAATTTAAGATCTTATTTAATACGTATATTTTTTCTCAATACAAGATATGACAAAAAAAAAAATCGATTAAACGTCATACACAATGTTTAGAAAAAAAACATATAAGTGTACGTCACAATCTATTGTAGTTTTTGAACTGAGATTTTTTTTTAGACGACACTGAATAGAAAAAATAAAATAAAATAAAGTTCCAAATTAAAACATAAAGAGATCCGATCTAACTAAAATTTTAGCCGTCCCAAAGGATTCCATCATGTTTGTCTAAAATAGGCCCATCAGCTATTATTAGCAAGTTGTTGCCTGTTTACATATTTCTCTTGCAAAAATCACAAATTCTCAGTTAAATCATTAAATCTGTGTACAATTTGATATCATTATATTTATAAATTAATTATATTTATAAATTGATACTAATATTCTCATAAATTCATGTTTATAATATTTAATGTTACAATATTAGTTTATAAATATGATGATATCAATTAATAAGTGTTATAATATTAGTTTATAAAATATAATAGTATAAATTTTATATTATAAACAATTAAACAAGTTTCACCGGAGACTCACCCTATTGAAAAACAAGAAGTTGTTTCTTATTTTAATGAATTTTTGAGAGACTTTGTGAAACTAAATTAAAATGTAGATTATTTTCAAGGAAATTAAAAAGAAATATGATAATATAACAAGATTCACACTTATGGGGCGTAGAGAAATTATCACTGCCAATTGGGCTGTAGACTACAGTTGGACAAAGTTGGGAATAATTTTGTAAAAACAAATGTTTTTTGTTACTATTACAAGGCGGAAATTTTGCTGATCTTTTGCGAATTAAATAGATTTTTCTAAAAATTACGCGCTGAAATAAAATAGAAATTAGAATTTGTTACCAATCATGTTACTTATAAGGATAAATATGTGTTAATATTAATATAAATAAATATTAATGTATAACATATTTAAAACACAAAATATACATTCTATTGTATAATATATTAAAGTATATGATACAACATATTAAAGCACATAGCGAAGAAGGAAAGAAAAAATGAGCCCCTACCTGCAAATAATTGTTAAAATTGAATATGTGCCAGTCTTGCAGCCATAACATTTCTTATCTTAAATCACACCCAAAGAAGGTGTGTCAAATAAAAAAATGTGGTGTGATCCCAGTCATTTAAGAATTGCCCACAATGTGTAATTATCCTTTTTATTTTTCCTTTTTAGTAAACTGAATTTATGGGCAGATTTTGCACTGCAAACTCTGGCTGGACACCCAAGAAATCGAGTTACCTAATTTATTGCTTCTCATTATATATATATTTTTGATCAGGCAAATAATTTTTTTATTAAGACATAGCTATGTAAGGAAGCTATGTGGATTTTTACAAGAATTTACAAATTTATTTCTGTAATAATTAAATGTAGGCCACCGGAAAGGGATGGTACCATATATACAACACCATCCAAAATACTGAAGCTGGTCAAAAACAATGTAGGCAACAGGGAAAAAGAGGAGATTCATAAAGACTCAATCACCTCGGCAAAGTTGCCTCAGCTTCTAATTACATATATTGATACACATATGTACATGTTTTTGGTATAAAAGGTAAGATAAATGGAAACTATATATAGTATTAATTAAGTACTTTTTGAGAACCATATTAATACTACTACACATTTAAGCTTGCATAGCTCCACTTGGACAACCATTTTTTTAAACAACTCTCCAAAATATAGCTTGGAGAGTGATTTTAATAAAAAATGTCCAAGAACAAACCTTAGAGAGCGGTTATGAACCGCTGTGCAAAGCTCCTTAGAGAGCGGTTATGAACCGTTGTCCAAGGAAAAGATTGGACAGCGGTTTCGAACCGCTGTCTATTTTTTATTTTTTTTTATTAAATTTGACAGAGATTTAAATTTTAGGGCAAAAACTTGTATGCAATATTGCATACAAGCCATATGTGCAATTAGAGGTTAATTGAGGTTTTTTTTTCTTTTCTTGCAGGCTTGCAATGAGCGGGGCGGGCAGGGCTTTTTCTTCCTCGCGTCGCGCAGCCACCAGATTTATTCAGTTTTGATTTTCATGCTGCTTCTTCGGGTTTTTTCTTCTCCTCTCTTGTTCTTCTTTTTCTTTCTTCTCTTCCATATTCTTCTCAATTTCTCAAGTTTCTCACAAATTTACATGTCCTTCTGTACTCTTCTCACGCTGTTCTTTAAATTTACAATCTTGAACTGAGGATTTTTTTCGCGCTTGTACTGATTTTTGTTTATGTAGTAACACTCGTTTGTTCATAGGGTAACACTCTTTTGTTCATGTAGTAACACATCAAGTTGTTCTTTAAATCTGTAATTTTGGACTGAGGATTTCTTTTCGCGCTTGTACTGATTTTGTTCATGTGGTAACACATTTTTCTTCATAGAGTAACACTTTTTTGTTCATGTAGTAACACATGTTTTTTAGTAATATGTAACATTGTACATATGTCGTCGTGATACTAAATGGATACTCATGTGTTATCATATGAACAATAATGTGTTACCATATGATAATGTATTTTTTTTAAAAATGATAATGTAATTTTTATTTCACGAAGTAACACATTTCGTTTCTATAAGTATCACATTTTATTCATGTAGTAACACACAAAAAAATATTTTTTAAAATTATGTGCTCAACAGGAATTGAACCTGCGACCAAATACATTAACAGTAGACCTAAACCACTAAGCTACAACACATATTTGTTAAAGATATCATTCTATAAATATGCACGTGTTCGTCCAACCCACAACCCTGCCCGCGCCCGCGCCAGACCCGACCCGTGCGATGATGACCCGCGATTTTTAAGCCAAATTACTTTAATTGTGATGTATTGCACATAACACTAGTGTGCAATATTTCACACAAGACCTTCTCAAATTTGAGATATTGCTCATATATATTGCTCATTACTTGGGATTCTTCCGAAATTGAAGAGCACCGGAGCCGGAGGTATACATGCGTCTCTTGGGTGAGGCATACAGATGTTGGGGTTATACTGGAAAATATGTTTTTACTTTGTATAACCAAACTGAATTTCTGTCTTATTTACTGAAATAAATTATTTATCACTGATGCTTTAAATATCATTGAATGTTACATATATTTCTTTGCATAATTGTTCAATAAAGCGATCGTGTTACATTGTAGTTAATTTAGTGATACCAGATCACAGAAGATTAAATTAACAGTCCCTTGTAACTAAAAGTACGTTGTTCACGACCTAGATGGAAATGAACAATCAATCGTGAAAGGTTGAAGTGTAAGGCTCAAATTGACTTGTCTTGACCAAGAGATTACACTAGTCGTGGTGATCGATTTGAATAGGACCCTGAGGAGGATAAATTCTTCAAAGACTTTGAATTAGGAAGAATTAGACCTCAGTGGTTCGATATTTCTTAATCTTCGTCCCTTAAATAGGATCGTGTGTGGTTAGTAACTATTGCTTTGACTTATGACGGGTAGAGAATCAATGAGATTCAATACTTTATATCTTGGGCAATATTATTGGTCACATGCGATTGCTAAGATTTAATACGAAGAATCGTGTGAAGTGATGTACGCTTTGTTTGATTTGCCCCCTTGGAAGGTTCATAAGATTTATCATACCAAATCTTGCAAGTGAAATTAGTTTCCGGTATGGATAATAATGTTGAACCGTTCCTTGACCAAGGACAAAATATATTAATTAATGGAAAGCTATTTCAGTGACTTGAATTAATTAATGGACTAGATAATCTTAAACACAAAAAATAATAACCGGGAGCCATATTAACAATAATATGAGTTAAGATGGATAATGTAATATTAATTATGTAGTGGGATTAATTAATATTTATGAGCTTGAATAATATTGTGGCTCAATATTAGATATTCAAAGTCAATTATAAGGTCCAATCTTAATTCTCCTAAAGGCCCCTCAAGTAGCCCAAACATAAAGTCCAATAACTGAAAAAAAGGTGTTTAAAATAAAATAAATTAATTTTTTGCCTAATTTCGAAATTAATAAATAAAAGAGGGAGAAAGATTTTCTTTGAATTTTGTTATGGAATGAGGATAAGTATTCTTGGAATACAAGTTGATATCATTAATTCAATAAATCTCCCACTTGGTTATTTGTTAAGAAAATTTCGAAAATTTTGAATGAATAAGGAGAGGAAAGATTTTCTTGAAAAGATATTATGGAAGATATGTATTCTTGGAATACAAGAATATCTCATAAATTCAAGAAGATCAAAATCTTGAATTCCTACTCCTTATTAATTTCAAAATATGTCATAATATTAGGAGGTGGGATTTTGTGGAAATTTTTAATTATGGAAAAAAGAATATATGGGATATATTCAAGATTTATTGAAGATCAAGAAAAGATCTTTCCATCTTATTTTCACTCCAAAAATTCGACCACCCCTAGATCTATAAATAGGGGATGATTGTTTCATCCCCAATGCAATTCCATGTGTTGGAAAAATTAAGAAATCCACAAAGGTGGTGCAACATAATTTTATTTTTTCCTTTTGTTAAATTATTCGCTAGTTCCTACCACCGGATTGTTGAACAAGGATAAAAGGAATACTTGAGAAGGTCTTTTGGTGTGTTCGAGTGAACGGGATCCATCTTCTCAACGGTTGTCACTCCGAGAGGTTAGTTCACGTAAACCCGTAGTAATTCCGCATGCGTAGGATTTATGTGAACTGTTTATATGCATGATTGGTTGTTGAATTATTATTTGAATTAATATATGATTAATTCATGCTAATAGTAATTGTTAGAATTAAATTTGTATTTAAATATTCAACCCGAATAGATTCGAGCAATTAATTCCCCAACAACAGATTCATCAATTTTCCCATGATTATGCTCATACTTAAATTTAATTTAAATTTAAGAGTTTGGAAACTGGGGACTGAAATAAAGGGTTGAAGATGATGTGAGAGGATGTGAGGCGTTCTAAATCAGAGTTGTTTTAGGTCTTGGAGTGCATTTACTATATTTCTTTTTACACTTAAATGAATTCAATTTAAATATTTTAGTTTCCACTCCCCCAAAAATTGGTGGAGTATCCCATGACCCTTGAAATACGGAATCCGGTTAATTTCAAAATTCCAATACTCTATATATTATTAAAATTTATTAAATCTTTTTATTTTATATTTTAATGAAGAATAAGATAAAATAGTGTGTGTATGTAAATATTTTATTAAATCCGTTTATTAAATATGTCTTATTCACCTAAGTGAATATGTATAATATATATAAATAGAAAAATATTAATTACTTGTTTAGATATAAAAATATAACTTGTTTAAAGAAAAATATTACTTGTTTAGATGAAAAAGTATTACTTGCTTAAAAAAAAATATTACTTATTTAGATAGAAAAATATTACTTGTTTAGAAGGAAAAATATTACAAGTTTAAAAGAAAGGTAATGTTTTTTTTTAAAAAAACAAGTAAAAAATATAATTTTAATATAATATAATTTAATTTAAATTTATATAAAAAAATTATTATATAAAAATTTGATTGAATTAATAAATAAGATAATTGAAATAAAGGATTTTAAAAAAAATTGTAAGAAAAAATGATTTTTAGGACATATAGAATTAATTTCATTAAATAAACGCAAGAAAGCAAGTGCCCGAATGGAATTGATCCCCGCTCAGGCTCCCAAGGTCCCGTGTTCGGTCCCTCATGGGAGCGAATAATTGCTTCAATTAATTGGGAGACTTGATGACTTATATATGAGATGCTTGGTGGGTCTGTGGCTAAAAATTGAATTTTTAATTTGAAAAGCGGTTTTTAACCGCTGTCTAAGTAGGCACTTTGGACAGCGGTTCAAAACCACTGTCTAAGCTTGACTTTTGCAAAGCGGTTCAAAACCGTTGTCTAAGTCTTTTTTTTAGACAATGATTTTTTAACAGCTGTCTAAGCTTAGACAGCTGTTACTTAGACAACCCTTATAACCGCTGTCTAAGGTCTTTTTTAACAGCTGTGCAAAGCCAAATCTGTATCAGTGATATATAACTAAATATTACAAAATTGTTTGCTCCCTCTATTTCATAATATATGATGCTTTAAACTAAGGCACACTTATTTAAAAAATATTTTATGAATACAAGAAAACAAAAAATTACATACAAAATTTTTCAATATAACTATAGAATTTTCAATGAAAATAATTTTATTCTTAAATAGTGGCAATTCCCAACGATTTGCCTACAAATCTTTTTAAAGGAAAATTGATTTCTTTTTCTTTTCTTTAACTTACACCTATTTTGATTTTGGTCCTGTACTTTACAAAAAATTCGACATTTTAATCCTATCGACAACATATGATATGACTAAAATGTTGAATTTTTGTAAGTTACATGACCAAAAACAAGATCCTTATGCTAGTAAAATCAAAATCAAATAGATGTATATTATAGGACTAAAAAAATAATTATTCCTCGTTTAATTAAAGTTTCTTGATTAGAATATTCAGACAATACAATTATGTCGAATATTGTATTTATTATATTCATAAACATATACACATATACATACTTAGGTATATTTGCAAAATAAATTAACGGTAAATATCATACTTGATAACCTATATTGCAGCACTTAAAAAGCCCATGCATTCGCATGATTTGATTTCTTATATAATCAAAGCCCATTGTGCACTTCGTTATTCGCATGCACTTTTTTGGAATAACTTAAAAGACAACAGAATCGTGCGGTAAAAAAATAAAAAGTAAAACCAAACAAGACACATGCGCTGACTTTATGATGATTTATGTATATGCAGAGCAACAGATCCAACACAATAAATTAATTATCCGTTATGGTAAGTACTAAGTAGTACTCTCTTAACTAATCTTTTATTAAAAGAAACTAATCCTTTTCTATTTGGGGATTGTATCATTTAATTAGCTAGATAACCTATATTGAGTATTATATATTGTTTTATTTTAAAAATTAAGATTATTTCGATCTATAGTTAATTTAAATAAAAAGTAAATTTAGAAATTTTGTCAACATAATATAGATAAAGTATAGGGTGAACAAGTTTCACACAAAAAACTGTGAAACTGGTTAAAAAACGCGACTTATATAAATTAATGGCATTAGTTGTGAAGGGTGTGACTTATATTACAACAGAGGTAGTAGTAGTTCATGATAATTGAAAGGTGTCACTTATATTATAAAAGAGTATTAGTCGTGATAACTAAAGGGTCATGCCTGTAAAAAATGAATCAATTTCACGCTGAACAAGTTTCACAACATATCAACTCCATAATATTGTTAAATTTAATCTAATTTGCAATGAGGTAGTATTTTTTTTTTAACTCAAGGACTACTACTAGTAACATTAACTTAAGATGGACATAGGATAAAACCCACTATATTAAAACAATCTCCAAACGACACAAAAATGTAAAATTTGAATTGTATTACATAAAATCCAGGGGCCCCAATTAATTAAAAAATTTAGGTACGTAATTCAAATTTTGTTTGTCTGAACACACATGCTCCATCACCTCAAAGTTGGTTTAATCGATTTTTTAGACCCACACACTTCAAAAAAATGATTGATTAAGTTATTTTATTATAGAATAATCATACACTTATTTCTTGAGACTAATTATCTTGAAACTTTTTATTTAAGCAAAAATCGTTCCATCGTATTAATTATTAGATATTTTTGCTGAAAGAATTAATTTATTAATTTGAACAAGATTACACATCCTCGCTACATTTTTTTATTCGGATTCTCCACATACCCTTTTGTAATATACTGTTAAAAATCTTATACTAATATTAAGTACTATCAAACAACATCATTTGCACACCTAAAAGATTGCAGTGACAGCAACACAATTGAAGTATTTTAGGAAGGAAAGAATGTTTAATTTATAGATAAGATTGATTCAGTTAAGTGTAAGTAATTAACAAGTGCCCAAAAAGTAAATAAATTCCAGCAGGAATCCGGAAGTAGGCTCAAAGGTGCAGAACAAAGGCAAAGGGCCAAAGGCAAAATGAAATGATTGCAAATTACATAACCCCCACCACCCTACCCCCTAAAATCTTTCAATTAAAAAAAATATATATATATATTTTTCTTTATCTAAGTCTCTCTCAATTTTTTTGACTTGAGATTGGGTCCCACTATGGCCACCATTGTCTTTATGGATTGAATGATAAAAAGAGCACCTCACGTGGAGTCTGAACCAAAGCTTCTGTCCAACCACAATAAAAAGAAAAAACCAAGAAAGAAATAATACATTCCCTTTAATTCCAATAAACTCTCTAACCAAAAAAAGAAAAAAAAAACACACTAAATTTCATTACTCTTCTTTTTGATGAATTTCAACAAAGGGTTTTTTTGTCAAAAGGATTTTAGAAAAAGAGCCCAACAAAAGCACTTAATTTCCTTTTTCCCTTTGCAATTTTTTTCCCCATTTTTAAAGCTCACCCCCATATAATTCCCACTCATTATCTTTGTTGCTTAAAGCTTGTCCTCCTCTCTTATCCTCTCTCTCTCCTATTTCCCATTTTCTCCATTGTTGAAGCAAAAACACATAGAATGTGATGGAGAATTAACACTCCTTTTTTCCTTCTTTCATAATAAAAACACATTTACTTAACTAGTACCACTTCCATAAATTCATTTTTCCTCTTTTCTTTTTCAAAAATAATAAAAAGCAAGGTTTTTCAAGAAGTGGGGTTTATAACATTTCCCATTTTGTGTACTATATCACTAATGTGATCATGGAGGGTGGCGACGATCATCTCCACCTCCACCACCACCACAACCACCACCACAGCCGCCCCAATTTCCCCTTCCAATTACTCGAAAAGAAAAAAGACGAATCCACGAGCTCCGCCTTCCCCTCCTTAGCCATCTCCAACGACGTCGTTTCTTCAAACCCTAATCCGAATCTTAACCCTAATCCCACCACCACACCTTCCGCCTCTCTACAAATAGTCGCCTCAGGCGGCGGCGACGACTCAAAAAAGGCGCCGCCAAAACGTACGTCGACCAAGGATCGACATACGAAAGTAGACGGCAGAGGACGGCGCATCAGAATGCCCGTCCTCTGCGCGGCTAGGGTTTTCCAGCTAACTCGAGAGCTCGGCCACAAATCCGACGGCGAGACAATCGAGTGGCTGCTGCAGCAGGCGGAGCCGGCCGTCATCGCCGCCACCGGCACCGGCACAATTCCGGCCAATTTCACATCGCTAAATATTTCGCTACGCAGCTCAGGTTCAAGCATGTCGGTGCCGTCGCAGCTTAGATCTACCTATTTTAACCCTAATTACACGTTTCCACCGCAACGGCGAGGGGTATTTCCGGGAATCGGATTATCGACGGAGAATTCATCAGCGACGGTGCTCAATTTTCAATCGGCTGCAAATTTAAACCCTAATTTGATGAAGCAGGAAATTAGGGAAAACAACAATTCAATGGATTTAACCGAATCGACGGATCAGGATACCAATTTAGGGCGGAAGCGTAGGGCGGAGCAGGAATTCGCGCCGCCGCAGCACCACCAGCTGAGTAATTACTTACTGCAGTCGACCACCGGCGCTATGCCGGCGACTACGCCGGCTAATTTCTGGATGGTGGCGAATTCGAATAATAATCAGGTGATGAGCGGCGATCCGATTTGGACGTTTCCTTCTGTTAACAGCGGCGCCGCGGCGGCGGCGGCGGCGGCGGCGCTGTATAGAGGGTCGATGTCGAGCGGGTTGCATTTCATGAATTTTCCGACGCCGATGGCTTTGCTGCCGAGTCAGGGCGGCGGGAATGGGACGGGGGAAGGGCAATTGGGGATGCTGGCGGGATTGAATCAGTATCGAGGCGGCGGAGTGTCGGATTCGCAGGCGAGCGGGTCGACGCACGGCAGAGGCGGCGATGATCGGCACGACGCCACCAGCCACCACTCATGAAAATGGCGTTTGTGTAGTTTGTTCAAGTGTGAAACACACACGTGAGGTTTGGTTAATTAATTTGTGTTAAAATTGAGTTTTTTTTTTTTTTTAAGTTTTGGCTTTGTTATTTTTATCTATTTTCCTCCTTTTTTTTTGGATGTGTACTAATTCTTTTGTGTGTGATTAAATATGGAGGATTTGGGGTGTGGGGAAAGATATATTTTAACAACTTTTTGAGATAATTTGGCTGATTTTTGTGATGAAAGTAACATTCGAATTCCGTATCTTATGAACAACTGCAGTTATAAAATGCATGTATATATATTGGGGCATTCTTTCATGCATGTAATTTATCTATGATTTGATTTAATTGTATGACATGCTACATATAGAAATTCTCCTTTCATTACATTTTAGTGTTTCTTTTTTCTTTTTGAAGAATTCACTATAACTATTGATGAATTGAATTTCATTGATCCTGCTGCATATATACCATACTAAAATTAATAAACACTTGAATCAATACTTCAAGGGGGAATCACACCTTTCATCAATAAATGTTTATACACAGTAACCCTAAATTCTATAAGATCATAACTCACCATCACTTAGCCTCAACGAACTTTGAGGAAGTGATCATTTTCTATATATAGCACTGTCTCTAGCAGTCTTGTTCTATAATTTATTTCACTATTGTAGGCCATATAATATGGCAGCACAACTATACATACAAAAGTAGTCTGATATAATAAAATAACATCAAGAATCAAAATCTTTTTTTAAAAAATCCTAAATGATGCAACACAGAAGCACTATGTAGGAGTTGAGGGAAATGAAACAGTGACATTACAGCATAGGAAACCTGTTTCAAACCCATGAAATAAAATCTCTCTTCAGTCTCCCTTTCTCTCTCTACTTTTAATTTTTACTGCGGTTATGTTGGAAGAGTGATGGGCTGGGTAATTGGGCCGCGTGGGGGCCCATACCTTATCAGCTTCCAGGTGTTGGCTCAGGTGGTGGGCCAACATGCTGGAAAAAAATTAGACTTAAAAAATCCCTTTATTTATATAATAATTAATAAGTGAAGAAAGGCATAGCTGGCGCCATGAAGATCGGTGGTGGGTTTTGTTGGGCCCACATGGTATGTGACGTTCTATTGGGCCCATCTGTTAAATGGGCTCCTTTATGGAGCTAGAAAAGCAGTTGGGCATTTTCATGGTAGCTAGTTGTGTTTGGATTCATTTAAAAGAATAGCCTTTTCATTGTGCAATTTAATTGGGATTGGGTGTCATAACTGATATAATATTGACATAGAATTTTTCATATGGTCGTACGAAAATGTCACATGGGTTGGGACCAAAATTGTACATGAAAATTGGTCCCATTTGATGAGATCTTGTAAGATGAATAAATAGTATATGAGATTTTTTGTCCTCTCTTTGGAAGCTAAAACAAACTAGCTAGTCGGCATCTAGTTGATTGCATATCTCTTAAGTAGGTAACAAGTACAATATTTCCTAATTAATCCATGTTTTTCATGTCCTAATGATTTTGGTTATTGGCTTTGTTAGGGTTTTGAATGTTAGGTCCACATATGATTGTGATGCTGACTATCTTATTTTTTCTAATTACATAATGATATTGGGAATAAATACAACAAATATGATCAAATCCATGGATTAGTTAAGAGAAGTTGTCCTTTCTCAGCAATAGTGTTCTCATCCTTTATTTTTACTTGGTACATACGTACTTACGTGCATACATAATTAGAAAAATTGAACGAATTAATTTCACATCTCTTTATAAGTTCGATCTTTTAAATAAAATGAAATTCCTTTCATGGTATCAGAGCCTTCAGGCTCACGCCCACATCCTAAGTTTGATTTACGAATTAATTTCACACCTCTCTACACAAGTTCGAACTTTTAGATCTGAGACTGAATTCTTTCAAAATATATATGCAATATATGTAGGTGTTAATTGATGATAAGTGATGATTGATATATAATGTATATTTTTCTTTTTAAACCAACTAATATTATCATAGTATATGCAATGTATGTTTTGTTCTTACATAACATCATAAAAATTCTCTCGAAAATTTTCCACCAAAGATTCTCATACATACAAAGGGTCGTTTGCAAAACTAGATATATCAAAACCCAAAATCACTTCCTTTTGTTTTTAAATTGAGTCACTATAGCTTTGAGAAAAAAGTGATTTTACGGTATTCTGATGAGACTTATCTTTAAAAACAAATGCTTCTTGTTTGTAAATAGTGTTTCAAAACATGACATACGGAGCCAAAACAAGCTCTAAGTAGAACTTCTATTAAATCAGCTTTTGGAATGTCATTTAGAAAAAAAGGCTAATTTATGTATGAGTCATTTTCTCAAATATGAAAAATGTAATGACTATACGAGTACTTCACAAGGCAACTACACATGATAATAAATAATCTGTAAAACGTATTTTCAAACTAAAAGGGGGCCACTTCGTGCCTTGCCCCACTCACCTTCATTAACATTAATTACCACAATAATTTGGCTCAATAAATTTGAATTTCCAAAAGCATTAGTATTAAATTCGTGTGTGGGTCTTATATTCCGAGGAGAGGGAAAAATATACACACGGTAAATGAGTGAAAGAAAATAAAAAAGTCCTCAAAATTACAAGAAAGAAAATCATTATATTATATATTAATTGTATGGAAATGCAGGTGATCGAACGATTTCTATTAATTAATTCTCTGTATTGATTTCAAATATGGGCAGTCTAGGTTTATGCTTAATAACTCACATGCAGAATAAAGTTTTCTACCCAATCATTACAACACTCAATTTAATCCATTCCAACTTCATATATATTTAATTTTTGTCATATAGTGGAGTATTTGATTTAACTTCAGAATTGACTCCACTCAAGCGATCATTAACACATCGAATTCAATATATCCTAATAACTCTAATTGACCTAATTATTAACTCTGGATTGGAGGTTGCTAAATCACCCCCGCAAAATTTAAATAGTGATTAAAAATTAGATATAGAAAGTTATTTAAAGTTCTTGAAAATAGAAACATTTTAGCCAAAGACAAAACAAGTGAAAGACAGTTCTACTAAATAAAGAAAGAAAGTGAGACGGTTTTGAATTTGGGTTCGGGTTAGGTAGTTGGGTTCGGTTTTTGATAGAAAAAATTAGAACCCCAAAATCGGGTACGAAAAAAATTAGAATAGAAAAAAATTAAGAAAAACCGGTACCGAAATACCGATTTTTTTGTAGAAATAAAATTGAAAAAAATGTCAATAACATAAAAGATGATAAATTACATACAAAAAAATTAGGTACCCGATATTCGATTTCATAATTTCGAATCAAGTTCGAGTACCCAATGCCCAAAATTTTTGAGTAAAACCTGATCGGGTCGGATCGGATACTACCCAATACCCGAAATAAAATGTCCACCCCTAGTTTGAGCTTATAATTTAACTTGGGTGGCTAGCATGTTTTAGTTAAAACAATTTGATTTTTTCAACAATATATTTTAAAATGTGCACTTAAATTGCACAATATATCTGGTGGAAAAGAAACTTATACAAAACGTTTTTTGTGTATCTATATAAGCATGATTCATGGATACAGATATTTGGTACTGCAATTAATTTTTTCACCGACATGGCCGGTGTAATACTGTATAGTGTTAATGAAAAATGAAATTTAAATGGTGTATCTCAGTATTATTACATATTTACATATGGAGCACAGTCCACCCCACGAGCGTTACAGTACTGTCCTGATGAGTTGTTCCTGTTTGAATAAGTCCTAAAATAGTTGAGAGTACTTATAACTCATTTTAATTAATTTTATGTTGCTGAAATTTGTTCATTCGATTCATCCACTCTCCATATACATTCTTGTTGCTTTAATTTTTTTAGTATGGGGTCCTAAAGTGAAAAGTGCAACTCCCATCTGGTCTCTTTTTTTTTATTATTATTATTTCAACCCATGAGAACAATGTGCTTTAATTTAATATTAAATTACGGGCAATTACATAAGATTATATTTTATATATATCACAAACTCTCACGTGAAACTTAATAACATTATACTTGTCAACTAATATCATTACTATTTTAAAATAATATCCGTAACATTTAATACTATAATATTAATTTATAAGTGTTGTGGTATTAGTTTATAAGTGCAATAATATTAATTTCATACTGTAAAAAAGTTTCACCGAGTGCGAATTCTAGCTCTTGTAGAAATAAGGGGAAAAAAATGAAGAAGTGAATTTCATGCTTTAGTATTTCGATTATCGTTCTTTTATGTGAATAAACAATGTACATAATACTTGATCGAAAATTCAACTGATACAAACTGTTTAAGATCAATGTATGAAGAGTAGACCAACCCAAAGTTAAATGGGCCATTGTTTGGGAATTGGCCCAATCACAATTTACACAGAGGCCTTATTCCTCCCCTAAGAAGAGTACTACAATTTCTTCAAAGGATTTTTAAATTTACATATAAGTTCTAAATAAATATTTCCTCAAATAAAACAGTAAGATTCCAGGATACTATAACCCTAGACTCTCGAGCATCATATCATCTCTAAATCTTGAATATGTACTGAATAAATTCCATTTTTGTGCAATAGTTTGAGAAAAAGAGAAATTGAATCCATGTTATTTAATCATTATGTATCAAATATTTCGTGATAATAGCTCATGGAACTTTCCTTTTTCTATTTCATTTAATCATATGTTTATATATATTTGGGGAATTGTAAATGTGGTATTCTCAATATAACGAGCGTACTCAAAACCTGTGTGGTTTACAACCCGAATTCTAGTGATAACAAAACAACAAATTTATAAGTGTGCAATCAAATGGATGTGAATTCCCTTATTCTTCCCTTCCGCTGAGACGCTTCTACCAGTTTAGCTATCCCGACCATTCCAATGTAGCATCCCATCTTTTTTTATGGGATGACTGTAGTCTCTTGTCAATTAAAGGGACAGGTGCAGGATTAAAACCATTTTTTTTTTGTTTTTTCTCAATGTTTTCTGACATTTTCGAGAAAACCTTCTCCGAAAAGTGAACTAAAGTCTTAAAGAAGTTTTTTTGTAATTTTTTTTTTATTTTGCTCCCCCTTACTAGATTCGATTTATCTAGAGAATGTCGATTCTAATGAACGATTCATGAATATGAATGACGAATCAAAGTGTGGATAACTCAAGTAGTTAGAGCTCCACTACTTGAGGCACGCCGAGCGTCCCGAGTTCGGTATACGTGGAGAAATAATATTTATTCCCTTTTATGGTGTTAGTGGCGCAGCGCAGTTGTTCTACTTGAAATTAAATTTTCAATTATTATATGTACTAAGTTTTTTATTTATATTTTAAATATTAAAAAAAAAAGACTATTTCTGTACTTGGATTATAAAATTTAGCTTCCATTATTGGATCGTTCCAGACTATAATGTTATGTTCCAATAACATGAATTTTAATTTAAACAAAAATTCATATTACTATTCAGCCATCGTGATTTAAGACAACTTAATACAATTAATATCCATCACTTTTAAAATATTAAAAGTGAATGAAACGTCCAACTTATTCTTCATGGTGTAAACGATTACCGTATAAGTATTAATATTCTTTTATTTATTTATTTTATTTGTTTTTGAAATAAGGAAGTACTCTTTTTTTTTTCTTACTCTCTTGTATCAATTCATGAGCACTTTTATAAAAGAATATCACGAAAATTTGCTGAAGCTTCACAATTCACATCAATCAGGTGGAAATCGCTCGATTTACGCAACACAATCCAATAACAACTTTCTGGATTACATTAGTTTATAAGATTCTGATAATTAAATATCAGTAAATGCAAGATTGTAGTAATCCCTTTGAAATGTGATGGCTAAATTAGGGACGATCAACAAGTGGTGGACACGCTCTGTGAAGATCACCGTAATCTGGGCAATCAGCGCCCTTATTTTCTTCTTTCTTTTCCAGATGGCTCTTCGAAATTCTTCATCTCATCAAGATACTGATTCCACTCGACCCACAAATTCAGGTAATACATGTTTCCTGAATTTAATGCTATTATTTTATCCGGGTAGTTTGTTAATTAATGCCAAACCGCTTGAATGAACTTAGAAATTAGTAAATTGGTAAAGGGGGTTATGCTAGGGTTTAATTAATTCGCTTTATTTTGTATTTTTCCCTTTTTCTCTTCTGTTTTTTGCTTTTGGGGTTTATCCGCTTTCTTTCATGTGTGGTTGATTAAAAGGTTTCCAGAAATGGTAGTGAGAATTGCAGAAAAGTATTTATCATTTACTGGGTTTATGGTTGTGTTTGAATTTGTGGTTTCTGGATTTTTCTTCAAGGCATACTAAATAGAAAAGAAAATGAAATTGGTTTTTTGAGCTTTGTTGGGCTATTTTGATGTTCTGTAGCATTCTGATTTGCAGCTGGTTCTTCTATTTTAAATGCTGAGCGAAGATCAGTACTCTATGCAAAAATGGCAAAAGATTTAGATGAGAATGGAGCTTCTTTTCTCAAACAAGGAGAAACATCTCAGTCTTTATCCCTTTCAGATCTTTTTACTCTAAAGGATGGAACTGTGACACCTGTGCTTAGGGTAAATATTGTAACAGACTATCTTTTCTGAGTGATACTTTCGATTTCTTCAAACTGGTTGGCAAACTGTTTCCTTTTATGCAGGCTGCTGATCCTCCCGTTCGAGCAAATGTGTTGCATTTAAGTACTCAGTTCTCTGTTCCAATATCGTAAGTTGTTATACTTAAGTTTGCATATTTTTAGTAATTGCCATGTCTAGAATACAAGAAATCTTTAATTCAATTGAAAATGATTAGACCCTGTCTTCTTAGTGCGTTATTGGTATGCATAGATAGAAAGTGGAGTTGCTCCAATAGACGCAAAAATGAGAGAAAATGCTTAAAGTGGTTTGAGCATGTCGCCTAGGAAATCTTTAGGTGCTGTAGTATGGACTATGGAGTGTAGAAAACTAAGAATTGGATATATTGGAAAGAAACTATTGAAAAAGACATGTAATACTTGAGCAGCCGTTAGTCGTATAATAAATTGAGATCGTGTAAAAGTAATTTTCTGCTGCACAGTGATCATGGCAAATCTTTTGATTGAACACGTGATTTTTTTAGGTGCATCGCGATTACAAACAGTTGGTTTTATGATTTTGGGTTAGTACATAGAAAGTTCAAAATAGTTTATTAACAGAAACAAATGAATTAAAACTATAAAATATTACTTAATTTAAAATGTCATAAATGATAAAACAATGCGCATAATATTATTGAGCATATATAGTCTTTCTTAAACCTCTTTCTGATGTCTGCTTGACATTTTTCATTGGTTGCTTGTTATATATGCAGGGACACCGTGAAGAACATTTTCTTGCCATACTTTGAGGAATGTAAGATGTTAGTTTCAGCTGTATTGCATGAAATATGGTTTTGGTTCCTTCCTTTGGCATATAAGTAGAAGACAATGCTAAAATTATCAATGTGTATTTTTATATATATTGATAATACTGATTAAAATTTTGGTTAGCAATCTGGTTACAGAACTCTAGTATGTACCACTTTAGCATGTTCCATGCTTCACATCATATAACTCCTGTCCCAGCCACTGAATCAGAGGTACTTCAATTTTTGGCTTTAATCTGTGAATTTTTCATCATGTCTTTTTTATTATAGCTTATTGCATTTGGATACCTCTAAATTCTCAGATTGAAGCTGAAGCTAGAGCTGTAAAAGCTGTTTCAGACTCCATCTGCCCGTTGCATATTGTACTAGATCGGGTTGTCTTGACCTCAACTGGCGTATTACTAGGTTATTGGCAGGTATTTTTTTGATTTCTTTTCTAAGATTTCTGACAATTTTTCTAGAAGGGACCATCTTTCAATGTCTGATACAACAGTTTTTTGTGTTTTTTCTAATGTATGTGATAGAATTGTGAATAAAGAACTGGCATAAAGAACTGTAAGTTTCAAGGTAAAAAAGTGTTCCAGGATTGAGGAGTTTTTTTTTATTGTGAGATGACTATCTGCCTCGGGATATTATCCTTTTCATTTTTCATCTATTTTCTAAATCATCGTCACTGTAGTTGACTGCCATAGAGATTTGATTTTGCAGTTGCACATTTATGAAATGTCTTTATCGTGTACCTGAAAATTTTTGCTTGTAGATTTTCATTTTAACCTTCTATTCTTGTTTCTTTCTTCCATATCTAAATTGCTTATCCCATTTACTAACCAGTGACCAGCGGTTTCTACCCATACTTTCATTCTCACTTCTCAGGTGGTCTCTGGTCCAGATCCAGTAACTATTCGTGCTAAACTAAAAGCTGCTCTTCCACGTGCTCCACAAAACCAGCTTGTAAGCACCAAATTAATGTCTTTCAGCACATAAGGGGGTGTTTGCAAACTCAATTGGATAGGTGCAGAATCACCTTTTCTTTTCCAAAGCTGATAGACTTAGTTCTGTTGAAAAAAATAAATTGATTCTGGGTTTGCAAACACCACCTAATATCATGGTCATGAATCAAGGGTGCCTTCTAATGAAAACATCTAATTTTACTCGGCTACAATCACTTTGAATCTAGAATTAACTTTTGCGATAGAAGAATAGTAAACAAAGTATTTTATCTTAAAGTTGGTTTATTGGATATGTTCAGTTTTTTAAGGTTATGATTTATTTGAATGGTTGATGTTTCTAATTGTCTTTGAGCTCTAGAAAACCTTATGCCACTATGATTAAATGGCTGTTTTCATTCTCTACTCAAACACAAAAAGTGCTTATTTAAAAGAAGTTGGGTCACACCAACTTCTTAAAAAAACACTTCTATACTATTCATTAGAGAGAATCTGTAAAATGAATTTTGCCTTTGATTTAGACAGAATCTTAGGTTTTACTCTTCTACTCGCGTTCATTATGGTTCTTTCCATGTTCTCACATTCTTTGATGTATTTGGATATCCATAATAAATCATACAAAAATTGGCCAAATAATCTAGTCCTATTATAGTATTGACAGCTTTCAACTTTTGTTAGAATTTCAAGATCCATAATATTTTTTAAAGCCTTTGAACTTTTTGTCACAGTACAATGAGGCAATGCTTCACACATCCTTCGCAAGGCTTCTGGGTCACCCTAAAAGATTGTCGGAGGTACGACCTATTAATTAGCTCCAGTGCAAAGAAATTCTTTCTGGATATTTTTCCTGTTAGATCCCACATATATCAAAAGATTATTTAGTGGTTACTTAATGTACATTTCACATATATCCATTTTAAACTTGACCTCCATACTCACATCTTATGTTCTTATTGCATTCTTTTTTTTCCATTATTTGCTGTACAGGAGGAAATTAAAATGTCAGAACTCCAAATGTTTCACGATCTCGTAAATAGACTAAACAACAAGATTCGTGGACTGAAGGTAGGTATCTCCTTAGTTATTTGATGCTCTGTTGATTTGAAAAATTAGTAAATAATTATAGTGGATATTAATCATTACAAGTTTACAAATGCCTCTGTTATTTAAACTATGCATGCTATATCTAATATTTTCAGTTTACCATACATCTTTCCTATGATAGAATAATGGGTCTGTTGTGCATACTTTTGAGCACTCAAGTAGACGTATAAGCTAGACGCTGGATTTTATAAAACATTCCTGTTCAATTCTGTTGCTGTTTTACATTTCTGCATTGAGTTGGTCTTTGTAAAATAGTACTACTGGTTCTCATCTCACTTTATAGTATAACAACTAATACTTTTAAATGAAACAACTAATACTGATAACTAACATGTTTTGATGCAACAACTAATACAGTTTAATATTACATATAAAATATGAACCAGTTGTGCGGTGAAACTAGTTTATAGTAGATTCTACCTTCTGCATCCACATAACAGTGGTGGTATTTTAGATGCTTCATTTACACGTGTAAAAATACCGTGAATCTGGGGTTCAATTCGTGTGACATAGTATAAACTACAACCAGCATATAAAATTGATATTTATGTTTCCGTCTTGATTATTGCAGGCCACAGTTTCTGAACTCTGGTACGTAGAAAAGCACGATTTGCTTGCACTTGCATTGAATGGCAAAATGAAGATTCATGCGTTCAATTTTGTTTGTTCGAAAACTTAAACATCGCCTGAGGTTTGTTCTCACGGCTTAAATCACACTACTGCTGTCTGTGTTTTACACATACATAAGATTACTTGTATTGTATCAGTATGTTGTATGTAGCTAGAAAAAACAATATAGAGCTGAGGTGGTATAAGTATTTCCTACCTATATACGTGTATTGCTTAATAGTAAATAAATTGGATTTATTCCACGTAATTAACAAACTCCCATCAGACTATTGGTTATAATTGTCAATTTATTCCTTACCCAAAATAATAAAATAAATGAGATATTTATTCAATGTTGACTTGTTCACAAAATATTAGTGTAGATAGAAAAATGAGGAATTTTGGATGATATTTCGTAATGCATGAACAAGAGGGGCTGTGGTTGCCACACGCCAAACCGTGGGTTTCGTGATTACTAAATGTTTTTGTTTGGACTAAATGCCCCCAAGAAATCATGACACACTTTAGTTAGATCACCAAAATAGTGGTGCTTTTATTGAGGGTATATTGGTAAATTCCAATTTGAAGCTCGAAGAATCAATTTTTGTTGTATTTTATAACCCAATCCATCCAAATCAACACATGGATTAAAAAATATACTATAATTTAAATAAAATTACATCTTAACATGAATTTAAAACGCACAATTTTTTATTTTTTTTAGTTCATATCAATGAACAAAAATAAACCTACTAGTTGTACCAACTACCAAGTTGTACATGCAACCCATACAATTTAGTCCAATTTTGATACAATTGTGAAACACATCTCTTTCCAAAAAAAAAAAAGAAAAGAAAAGAATGATTGTTTTTTTCTTCGCAAAAGCAATTTTCATAGAAAAAAAATGTCGACTAAAAATTATTAATTATACATTGAATAGTATTAATATCGTTGTTTAACGTACAAATTAATATTTTTTATTGTATCATTTCATTTTTTTACAAAGATCAAATGATTAAGCATAAAATGAGCTCACTCTTTCCTTATCTAGTACTGCCTCCGTCCAGATCAATTTTCATAGTTGATTTTTATAAGCGTTTTTCCGAACGAGTTTTTTATTAGTAATTGAAATGATAAATTAACTTTTAAGGAGTAGTATGATAGATAAGGTGTTCGTCTATCATATCACTCATTAAAAGTTACTTTATCATTTCAATTACTAATACAAAATTCGCTTACAAAAACGCGTGTAAAAGTCAACTGTGAAAACTGATCTGAGACGTAGGGAGTACAATTTTAATATAGGTGGGCAATCATAGGCGGTGACGTGGAGGTGTACAAGAGTCAAAGCACGTGGAACAAGTATAGGCCAATACTAAACGACAAAACACACATTGCCATCTCCATTCGATGCAGCCGCTCGACACACGCCCCCCCAAACTTCACCTTATTATCTTCTCTTCCAAACTTCATTCAGCTTCTATGCAAATACACATCTTTGACTTTCCATGAAGTTAAAACATGTGTAAGTTATTCTTCACAGTTTCTTGTTTTGAGAATGAAAGAATGGAGAATTCCTGTTAAAATTCCTCTTTTCTTTTTTTTTTTTCCCTTCCTGGTTGTATTGGTTTGTTGTTTATGAATTGTGAGTCTTGTATGAGAAAGTAAGATTTTCCCTGTTGGATTTTCACTCTGGTATTTCTTTTAATGTATGCTATTGCAAGTTATAACCATGCGGAATTGTGAAAAAAGATTCAATTTTTATTACATTTGAGGTCAAGATTGATGAGTTTTGTGGCAATATGATAGCAGAAACAATGGAAATCTTTAACCAATTCTCGTTTTGCTTTCATTCATTTCCATCTGAAGGGTGCTTCTGAAATCTTGAAAATTAGTAGGCTAATGAGGAAATAGAAAATCCAATTTATTCTTGAGTTTGGCAGTTGATTTCACATTCTTTTTGGTTTTTTATAAATGCAGGAAACTGTAGATGAAAGCTGATAGTTGAGTCTAATATGGCAATGGAGACATCAAAGTGCAGGTTCAGTTCTGCTTGTTTCTTCTCAATTTTGATCTTTGATTACAGAAGAAAGGCACTGGGAGTAAATAAATTGATTCTGTGTCTTTTGCTTACTGAATTATGTGAATTTGGTCCAGATATATGAATATAAGTTTTTAGTTTCATTGTTGTGCATATATATCTAGAAATTAATTACAACATAATGAGTTTTTCACTATGAAAAGTTAAGCAGAAATCCTAGTTAAATCTGTGACTTTTATTGTGTGAATTGATTGGTATGGAGCCGTTCGTATTTGTCGATTCAAAGCTCTCTTTTTCAGGGATCAATCTGGCACGAAGAAGATTCCTAAAAGGATCAACAAGGCGAAGAGAGAGAAGATGAAGCGCGATAATTTGAACGAGCTGTTTCTTGCTTTAGCAACTTCTCTAGGTAAATGTCCAAATATCAGCTGTTACATTTAAAAGTATTCGTTGGTATATTGTAAAGTGATAGTTGCGAACGATAAAGCTATTTTGCATAAGACCAACTAAATTTCCAGTACAAAGTTCCGTTTCATCAGTACATTTGTTGTTGCAGAATTATCTGATCAAAACAACGGTAAGGCCTTTGTATTGATTGAAGCCACTCGAATGGTGAAGGACATGATCACTCAGATCGAATGTCTAAAAAAGGAAAACGCTGCCCTTTTGTCCGAGTCCCAATACGTGACTGTTGAGAAAAACGAGTTAAGAGATGAAAACTCGTCTCTGGAGGCTGAAATAGGCGAACTGCAGAGGGAGATCAACTCTAAAGTTTCTCTCGATCTGAATATAAGCCCTCCAGAGTGTCGTAACCAAGGTTATACGGAGGTTGAGACGGGGGGGCACGTGAGGAAACCACATGCTCGGTATCCTACACCAGCCGATCAATGGCCGTTGAAAGTTCTAGAACCACGGCCGCAGTTGGGATTAACTTTGGTTAATTTGCAGGAGGCTAGAGGCTTTACTTAGGCTTGTATATTTTAGTTCTGGTTAATTGTATACTACTGGTAATTATATGAGAATTTGATCATTGATTCCGTTTATGACAAGATGATATATAATTTTTTGCTTAAAAGGATTATTCCTAACAGAAAGTGTGCAACTTTTCTCTTCTCTCTTTCTTCTCAATTCTTCCAAATTTTAATATCTCTGCTTTGGGAAAATCCATCACCATTGGCCCCCAAATCACACCTTTTTTAAGATTCCACTTCTTTAAATATCACAACTTTTTTTACAGTTTTCAAATGACTATTTTGATACTCATTTGGACAAAATGAGTTTTTTTTTTTTAAAGAAAAGTGAGGTGTTTAAAAGTGATTAATTTCACAGAAAACATACATACGTACAGTAATAAATTAATAAGCGATGGATTTTACATCATCTAGTAAAGTGCGATCCCATCTTGGAAACCAAATCAACAATCATCATCTTCTACTTAAGCTCACTGAATATAACCAAAATACATAATGAAATCCATAAACCATATACAAATGCAAGCAAAAGTTATCATTTAGTTGGGGAGATTCTTCATCTTCTTGGCTTTATTTAGAATGCTTGCTTTTGCTGACATTACGACAACACCGTCCATGAATCTGCTTTTCCTCTCATATTCCCTTCAATCTAACTGAACTTTACCGGATCCCATCTTTATCACTGCATTAAATCTTGAATAAACTTCACATTCAAACATTTCATTTTCTGTATCTTAACTTCTCCAAGATCGCATTTTTTTCCCAACAAATCTTGTGTCTTGAATCCGGATATGAGGCCCTCTGCTACCGAAAGCTTCCTGAGGTTGCTCGGAGAGAATCTCGACATTATTGCAGGGTAAACATTTCGTTTGCTTCCTACATTTGTTATACACACTTTAGTGTGTGTTTCTTGAATTTTGATTTAAGTTGTGAAATTAGGTAGGGGAGTTGTTTCAGGTAATATTTCCAAGTGGGGTTTTGATATTTAGGGTAAATCTGTGCAAATTGTGAGAAGTTATAATAATATGTGATTTTTTAACATTGCAGGCCTGTGGTTACTCTGGTTTATCCTCTGTAAGTTTTGTTATTTCTTTCAAGTTCTAGCTTTGTTTTAGGAGCAGATTATAGCTGGAATTTACTGCTTCTGTTTGCATATATTTTGAGAGTGATTCGGGCTAATGGTGGTGGATTTTTGGGTAGGTATGCTTCGATTAAGGCAATCGAGACGAAATCAGTTGTTGATGATCAACAATGGCTTACTTATTGGGTTCTTTACTCTATGATCACTCTTTTTGAGCTCACCTTTGCAAAGCTTATTGAGTGGTATGTTTGTTTTCCCTCGACTCGCCATTGTTAGATTCTGTCTCCTGAATTTGAATGTGTATGTATTGTTAATGTTACTTTACCTATAATCAAATGAAAATCAGTGTAGGAGAAGAATTACATATATTGACATCAAAACCTTTGCCAAAAAAACGATTCTAAAATGAGAACTAAGTGTTAGTTTGTCAGTATTAGTTGTTTCATTCAAAAGTATTAGTTTTTATACTATAAAGTGATAGCTGTGAACCAGCTGTACGGTAAAACTGTTCTACATAGGACCAACTTACACTTCATTGGTAAGAGATGATGAATCAAACCACTGCAACATGTTATTTTAGCTGTACTATCAATATCCATATGTTTTTTTTTCTCTTTTTGTATGAATATAATCTCATCTATCATTATTTGTTTGAACTGAACCTTGTTCATAAGCTTATGAAACCGTGTTGTCTGAATACGTGCTGCAGGCTTCCTTTCTGGTCATACGCGAGGCTGATATTCACCTGCTGGTTAGTGATACCATACTTCAGTGGAGCAGCATATGTTTATCAGCAGATTGTTAGGCCCTACTTGGTCACTCGACAAAAGAGCGTTAACATATGGTACGTTCCATATCGGAAGGATGTAGTCAGCAAGCCAGACGACATTATAACTGCTGCTGCAAAGTACATGGAAGCAAATGGGACTGAAGCATTTGAGAAGATGATTCAAAGGGTACTTATATCTTCTTCTCTACAAATTTAAACTGCAGATATTAAATGGATTTTCCAAATGCTGAAAAGGATGTCTTAATTCTATACACCTCATTTCTTTTGTGTCCAATTTGATGAAGTTTTCGATGCAGACTCATAAAGAGACGGCGCCAAGTGCTAATGACTACATTAACAATCACGCTTTCTATGATGATGACTATATATATGAGGATGAGCACAGATACTGATCGTGGTTTCTTTGAACGCCGTTCCTAGGCTCCACACGGAGAGTATAGATATGATAATGCTTATATGTTGAATTCAGACTGTATTTTGGGGCTACTTGTGTTGTTATGTAATTGCAAGTTGCTGTTGGAACAATAAGATGCATTGCACAATATTGTGTTTGATAAGCGTATGCACATTTCAGACACTGAATGGATTTACTCCTACTAGTATGCTATGTCTGATATGTTTATTTCAGTTTACTCCATATATTAATTATGATTGTTACAGGCGTGGTTCCTTAAGTTCGATTTGTTTGTTCCACTTTTCCCATTTCATTAACGCATTTCCCATAGAAAAACAACAATAATTTGCTCCCCAATTCAAAGATAATTACAAAAAAAAAAAAAATATTAAGCCTAGTTCAAAAAGAAAAAAAGATCCAATGAAGTTTTTTTTTTTTTTTTACAAATAGGGCATTACAATCAGTCCAATGAGAATTGCATTCTTCTCACAAACACCACCCCAGTTGTTGTAATTTTGTATGGAAATAATGTCCCTTAGTTTTCTGGTAATTAGGTTAAATCTCACAAATAGTTTATTACAAATATTCAGTCAGAAGTCAGAACTAATAAGAAGCCATGAAGACTGAAGGCAAATAAGGTATTAAGATTGATAACAAGGAAATGAGAAATCATCCTAACATATAAGGTGGAAAAACGCTATCTAATAAGAGACTTAAATACAGAGAAAATGTGGCGGGTTTTATCCCAAAGGCAACACCATCCTGAAGATGTAACAAACAAGACTATCTCAATTTGAAGTCCCAAAAAACTCGAAATTGAGTCGGTAGAAAGAAAAAGCTTGTGTTTATTATTATTCTAAAATTATTGGAACGACAAGTTTCTGCATAAAGGCTACAAGAAACAGAAATCAACAACAGTAAACTTGGTTGAAGAAACCTCTATGCAACAGCAACTGTCATGAAACAAAGATTCTTGGCCTGCCTTTCGAAGTTTATGCTCTTTGCTCAACATAAGAACCAGATAGTCCAGAAGTTCCAAGGACAGTAACCTGCATTGTATATATATATTTTAAAACGTATATAAATAATAAATCACAAAGGGAAAAAGAATGGTATAATCACTAAGCTTGGTTATTTATTCCAACATTTAAAGGAAATGTACAAGTGAATGAAAATCTAGGTTGTCATAGAAAGAAAATATAGTGTTAATATGCATCATTTCGTAAAAAGAATTATACCTTTCCCCAGTCAGCATCAAGTCCGCCGCACCTCATTTTCAAGTAAATCATCTTTGTTCCCAACTCCATTTCCACTTTCTTCTTCAAATAGCTCTCTTCTGGCCCGAATGCAGCCAAATATGCAGCATATCTATCGAAGATTGTCTGCAATGCCGTCTTATACTCTTCTGGCAGTGGTTTCACATCCTGAAAAAAAAAATCAATTATTTGATGTAGCCAAACATCATAACGGAAAACATAAACGTTGAGCAAATCGAATTTTATGTTACCTCACCACTAAGGCCAATAGAGTCATCCATTGCCATTTTCAGTTGCATTGCAATCCCGGTAAACTCCTCAACAGCCTCTGCTGCTCGGAAGACATTTTTCAGGACATCCTGGGCAACATTGTCTTCAGTGCTCTTGGACAATGCATTTGTTGCATCATGGACGACTGCTGATGGGAGGTTATCCCAATTTGTTGCCATTAAGTCCTTAAAGGCACGTTCAATCTGTGGGTCTTTGATTTGAGGAACATGGGAAACATCTTCACTGAAAGAACGAGAATCCCCAAGGCTCTTTGCATAAGGATGCTGATGCAGGAAATCTACAGGACAGATATATAAGAGTACATGAGCTTTTCTTCCCCTTTTCATCCATTCCAAGATAAATCATTAACGGCAAACATGTGCACAAACCAAAACGAAGGATTTTATGCCTCATATCAATCTTTGGAGTAACATCAGAAATATGGTTCATTATTTTCACTTTTCATATCATTCTGTTAAGAGTTGATCCAAGTCCAACTCCATCTCCAATCCAATTCAATTCATCACACACAAAGATATACAAATATCTCGAAACAGAGGGTCTATAAAGCTTTCTCTCCATCAATTTGTAGAAGAACATAAAAAATGGATAACTACGAATGCAGTCATTTACCAATATGTGGTTTTATAATTACTTATAGTGTACCCATTTTTCTCTTTTCCCTTTACTAGAGAGAATCGAACCAATATGGCTAGAAACTTCTTAGTTTCATTAATTTCACACTTCATACCACAGGATAAACAAGCTAAGTGCTCAATAATCCTATATAACTATGTCAAGAATCAATCCAAACTCCTACTCCACAGTCATGTGTAAATCCAATTTAAGCTTTCATCAACCAACATATAAACTCATCCCTCGAAATCGAAAACACCCCATCGTATCTTATTCGCCTTTACCCAATCATAACTCAAAGTCTCACTTTAGTTGCCACAGAAATTGGGGCAATTCCCCTAAAACATAATCAAAATAAAACATAAAAATAAAGAAGAAATCAATAAAAGCAAGCAATATACCACTTTACCCATAAAGAAAACCTATCCAAAACAAATGAATATTAAAAAAAGAGTACTTTGATTAGGAGAAGCAGCAGCGATTGAAGGAGAAGAGAAGTGGAGGTGGCGGATGTGGTGGTTGACGGCAGTGCTGGCGGCTGCAGCAGAGGATGAAAAAACTTGAGATCTGCGGAAGATTGAACGGCATAACGATCTCATCAGCACCACTTTCTCCATTATTTTCGAATAATTTCTGCTCAACGATTTTGCGAGCCTTCAAATCGGATTGATTTTGATATTCTCGAATCGATAAATCTGCTTCCTAGCGTTTTATTATGTTTCTCTTGTTCATTATTTTACCTTGAGAAATTGTTGATATTTTATGGTTTTAGCCCTTCCGAAAACTAAATATTGCATTTTGCTACCTACTAGTTTTTTGACAATTCTTTTTTTTTTGTTAGTATAAAATAAATGAATAACACGATTTGTTTTAACAAGTTAAATCAAGAATATTAAATGCGGAAGCGATCCAAAGCCGGGGATAGTTTTACAAATTCTTGGTTGTGTGTATAAATGAGAATGAGATACTACCTATTTATAGAGAACCTTATGAATGAATACATAAATGTAAATTAATATTGCAATGAAGAATTCCTTGTAACATACATATAACTCCCATATAATTTTCTTGCAACTCCCAATTACATTCAACATATGATCTATTTCATAATATTTTTTAATTTTTTACTCGAACGCTTCTTTTAATCATCATTATTACCTAGTCAAGTGTGGATAACTCAAGTAGTTAGAGCTCCACCATTTGACACCTTGAGGTCCCGGGTTCGAGACACGGAGAGGAAATATTTATTCCCTCTCGTGGTGGTCCCCCTCTTGTGGGGTGGTAGTCCCCTTCTTATTGGGTTGTGATTCCGGTTGTGGTGCGGTTGCAGTTCCGGATGGTCCCCCTCTTGTGGTGATTGTGGTTACGGTCTACAGCGAGATAAAATAATGTTGTCATGTGCCCGGTGGTAGAAAGAATTATTGTAATTGATTATGTTAAGAAACTATTATAATAAATTACCTTTAAAAAAAAATCATCATTATTACCTAAATATAACAATGGATTTTGAATCGTTAGTCTAGTAATCACTAATCAGCTAGAAGAAAAAGCAAAGTTTACGTGAGAATATCGTATAGACAATAGACTATAGATTTATATAATTTTTAATAGAATGAACTATTTCATACTATTTTTTATAAAATAATATATGTAAATGTATCGTATTAAAGAAAAAAAATTAAAATATGATATACTTTTATCTTAAAATGTGATATTTTATATATTAAAAAGTGATGCCGACCACACAGAAAAAAAAAGTGTTCATATTCGGGTCTGTTTAAGAACATATATCTCAGATGGTAAATGTTTTGCAAGAATAAAAAACTCAAATCGAGAGATATACCTACCAGTAAGCATGGAGAGTGAAAACAAGTCTGAACTTAACTCAATTAATCAAACCAATGGAATTGACCAAAATAGAGAGAAAATAAAAAACCATGAACAGGTCTTGAGGTTCGGAGTTCTCATCATATATTGCAGAACAAAGTGGTGCACATGTTTTGACCACTTCATTACCAAATTCAGGTGACATCAACAGATCTAAAAATGTTTGTAAAGAGAGTTGTCATCATTTCCTCTACTTTGAGTTAGTCTTGTGAGATGATCCGAAAAAAAAAAGAGATGATCGAAAAAAAAAAAACTCAGATTTACTCCTCATTGAGGGATTGAGATATGATTTCTTGAGCTTCTGCAAGAACACCCTCTTTCTCATCTGCAGCATATAGTATCTTCTTTATCGCCGTAGCCATCTGCAAGAATTTCAGACAGATAAGACAATGAGGTTTAGAATTCTATTTTGAGATAAAATAATGAATATGAACAGAGGATATCATGGAAATTGCATAAACATTTTACTGAAGTTTTCACAGTACTGGTTTGGGCACAACTATTAACACCCAATGTTTAATGATATTGCATTTATGCATGTGTAAAGTAATTTCCATGTTTAATAGTTGTGCCCAAACCAGTAATGTAGTGACTTGGAGCTTTTCTGAGAACCCCTGATACTTCCTGATTTTCCACCTTTAGTTCTACGCTCTATGGGATTGTAATTCCTGAGAAACACATAACAGTAGAAAACATAAGATACTTGGTAACTCAAACTCAGTTAAAACAAGCAGATACAGGAGGTATTACTCGTTCATCAGGCCACCGTTACAGAATCACAATAGTGTTTCAACCATTGCAGAAACTCTAAGTTATCTAATGGTCTTCCTTTGACAAGTCGGTTAACCTCAATATGCTGCAATAGTTAAGAAAACGTCAAAAGATGATTTCATTTCCGAAGTAGTAAATTGTATACCACCATTTCATTTTAAAGAAACACATCGAACTAGAGGCTGCAGCTTACAACATCTTTAAACGTCACTATCAAAAGTTTCTTTGAAATTGCTTCAGTAGGATAGCCAATCTAGAATCAAGTGAGGGCTTGTTTCAAATTCTTCAATGAGAATGGTAATGAGAATCATTGAATAGTGAATTATAATAAAAATAGATACTCCCTCCTTTTTATTTACATGTGTCTTTTGAATTATTTGTAAAATAGATGTCGTTCTGGTATTTTATCCCTCTTTATCTCATATTTACCCTTAATATTGAAATTTCAAATTTCAAATTTCCTACAAATATGTTGTGTGTTTAATTTTTCAACCAATAGTATTTATTGTTAAGAATGTTTAAATAATATTAATTAAGGTTAATTTTGGAAAAAAATATGTCTTTAATTTGTCTTTAAAATATCATAATGACATCTATTAAAAAAAGGAGGGAGTATATTGTTAATGCTTTGCTCGGATTTTGGAAAAAGGGGGACAAAAAAGATTGTTGGCTGAGGAATAGTGGAGTGACTGAAGGAGAAATAATTATAGGATGGGAGATAGTTAATCGAAATGGGGTAATGATTAACTTGTTTGGAGTCGCATTACCCCAAAAGAAGTATGATGAAGGTGAATTGATCATCTTTTAGTCTCATTAACCATCACAATTACAGAATTACCCCATGTTCATTCCATTCTGATTGAGGAATTCTGAACCAAGCGCCCCCTAAGATTTTCATAGAAGTACCCCTAGAATGATGTAATAAAATGAATTAAGAATAGGACGTAGAGAGCAAAGGATTACCTTGTCAATTTTGAGTTTGTTGAAAACATCCTGAAGTACCTTGTAATTCTGGATGTAATTGTATTCAGTCTTACCTTCAAAATTCACCTACAATGAAATAATGTGAGTTTTGCCAAAATACTAGCAAAACGATAAATGAGAAAAAGTAAAAGAAGGAAGCTTTCACCTTTTTCATGGGAACAACCCCTGGGTAAGTCATGTCCATCATTTGACATTGAACAGCTCCAGAGCAAGCCTAAACAAATGCTTTTCAGTGAGAATGTAGTACAATATCAACCACAATTGGTTCTTCTCAACAATAAAGAGAGTGAACACTCAAAACAATATCATGAGAGAATATACATGTATGCCAACCAACCGTTAGAGAAGCAAAAAAAACCTTCAAGATGAGAGAAGTGTTTTTTTTCTTGAGATTACATGTAATTTGTTTCTTATAAACTTCAGTAAAAGTGGACACTTTGGGTTTAATCCTCAGTTTAGTTATCAAACAGGACCTCAATATGCTCACGAAACAAATACAATGTTTAATTAAAAGAAACCTGCAGTTGAATAGATTACTCATTTGAAAAACATTTTGCAGTTAATAGGTCTCAAAACAAAAACAGATACAACAAATCTAAGCAAGCAATAGCAGGTTTTCTCTTTTAGTATCAAATATCAATGTGTTCAGTATAAAAATTTCTTCGACCAAAATCCACTTTTAGTAATACACTCAGAAAAACATCACAAATCCAACGTATGTGATTGTTCTGCTATGTGATGTACAAGTAGTGTGTAACAAAAAACAAATTGGAAAACCTTATAAACAAATATAGCATTCACAACTTAGTTAACCAGGGCAGAAGTATATCTCATGATTTAATGTGTAAATCAAGATTGGTGTCCTCATGGAGAATTAAAGACGATTATTTGGTCAGGCAGGGCTTGCTTATGCCCCTATTAAACACACAGTGAAAATACCTCCTACAGTTGCTACAATATGCTGAAAATGTATGAGGTTAGATAGTAGCCCAAAGAAGTTTGGGTACTAATACCTTAAACTAAGCACTTATATGTTAGTTTATTTATCCTTCTTCGTTTCTGCATCTATTAAACTGAATATCAAATCAATATCATAGTTTTTTTCATACTTAATTATGGTTCAGCAATTGCACCCATGGAGAAAGGGTTCCTTGATACCAAATTAAAATAAACAGCACCAACATTTACAATTTATGCGAACAAAACCCAGATTTCAACCAGCATACTCACAAAAGAAATCAAGCATCATACAAAACCATAAACTTGCCACATTGCACCGAGGGTTAAGAACAATGCCACATCCAAACACAAAATCCAAATTGCCCAAAGGGGAAATGAGTTTGATTACCTCTTCTATGAGAGATTTAGCTGAAGCCTATCATTGATCCATCCTAGAATCTCATTCCTCCCCACAAAGTACGCGCTGTCCATAATCCCTATATTCGCCGCCATTGATAAAAACAACAAGCACAAGAATCAGGATACAAATGAAGCACCGTTTGGAATCTGCAAACCGCTAATTCGAGATTTCTACATGCAAATACATATGCTCAACATTGTGATGTATTCTTCGTAATTTTGAATTTTGGGGGAAAAAAGAGAGAGAAAACAGAAACTCTTGGTTTGTAATTCAAAAACAAATGTGGTTTAAAGGAGTTCGTAATTTTGGTTTAAATAAAACAGCAAGTTGATGAATGAATTGAATGGAGAGGAGCCGCAGATATGATTTTTTATTTGGGTTTTTTGTGCAATAAATGAGAAAATAATCGTTGTTGCAGACTAATCACGATTATCTAAAATTAAAAAAAATAAAAATTAAACGGTTTGTTCCCTCATTTGAATTTATACCTTAATTGGACGAGAATACCATAAATCGCGTGTTCAAATTTAGTCAAATAAAAAAAAAATTAAAACATTAATATTTTGAATTATTTATCCATTTTGATCTTATGTCTATTTATTCATTTTTCAATGCAATTGTCACTAACATGATATAAGTACTTGTGTATTAATATGTACTTGTGTATTAATATGTACATGATTACATATACACAAATAATTTTAAACAGTAATGATATATTAATATAATTATATACACAAAACTCATAAACTTGACATAGAGGCTCTTGATTTCTTTTAGGTGATGTTTATTTTGGATTTTTTTTAAAATTCAAATTTGAGTTTTAAAACTTAAAAATTGATTTTAATTTACATTTTTTTAAAGGTAAAAAATGAATTTCATTCATAGAGTACAAGAGATATTTTAATCCCATAATAATAAAGTTTTCACCAGTGCCCAATAAAATTACAATTTTTCGAGAATACAGTCTAGCGGAAACAATTCAGTTTGTCACTATTACAAATTTACAATACATATAAACTTATTTCTTCTTTCAAAATTTATTTTTGATTTTGATTTATCCTATTTGTATGGGTTGGAGCACCCAACTAATATGAATCATTTTTTTTTCAATTAAAAAATATACATAAACTTATTATCACACTTTCAGCAATTTGGCAATTTTATTGCAAAAAAAATATGGTATTGACAACCATTTTTTCTGAAAAAAAAACCATTTTCAAAATTTATAAATAGTGACAAGACCCACACTTCCAAACACTAATGAAATGAGACAAGTAGTTTTAAAGTTCATATTTTGGATTCAACTTCATATTTACTTGGTACCCAATACTCATATATGTTTATTTAATACTCCATAATCCAAATTTATTTGTTTAAATCGTTGTCATGTCATTTATAAGATGAAAAAGAGAGTGCAAGATGATGATTGATCAAGAGCACGTCGAGAAAGACTTAAGGTGTGTTTTGAAACACTAAAAACAATTTCTAAAAGCACTTATTTTCAAAGTTATGTCTCACAGCTTTTAAAAATAAGTGCTTATAGAAATTATTTTTAAATGTTTCAAAACACACCCTTCCCTTGAGGAGAAGGAGACAGTGCAGGAAAATGTCATTTTTGTTTAGTTTTATAGTCAGGTTATTTTAGTCAATGCGCATCTAATTTTTATTCAAATTTTAGTGGGATGGGTTTAGTAAATTGTGAATCTCAGTCTCCCTACCTAGTCCAAACCAAGGCCTCTCTTTTCGAGGAGGTCTTTTACAAATTAAGATGCACAATGCACACTTTTGGCAAACAGTTCATCTTTTGAGAAGAATAAACCCCTTTGCTTAAACATTGAATTGTAATTATTTTTGTTTGATATATTAATATTATTCAATTTTAGTTTCACTTTTATTTTAGCATTTTAATCATAGAATACAAACACGATCACACGCCTATCCTTTGGACACCAACTTATATGTCATCGATAATATGATAATGCCAACGCTATTTAATTAATTGTCTGTATAATATCACCATATGATCATATCAGTGGGGGTGAGATTGGAAGTGGAGTCGTGATTTGTTGGATACTGAATTGAATATGTTAAGCTCTCTTATCTCTTTGATTCACAGGTGTACACCTAAACTCGGGGTGTTGGACAAGTGGAAGTGGAGTTTGTCTTAAAGGGGAGGTTACATCACCAAGGAAGCCTAAGATTCAATCATGGCTAGATTTGAAGCGGAACAACTATCCGACGACTTGGAAACTTGTTTTAGAATCATTTGGAACAAAATTGCACCTCTCAAAGTTGCAGGTCATTCATGGAGGTTATTTCGAGACCTTCTTCCGACAAAAGACAACCTTGTTAGACGAAAGGTTCTCCAACAACATGATGACCTAAGGTATGTTTTATGCTTGTCCGAGGAAGAAACAACTCAACATCTGTTTTTTGATTGCTCTCATTCTTACACAATTTGGATAGAAACCATGAAGTGGCTCAACTTGACAACAATCCTTAATTCAAGTATTGTCCCGAATCCTTTATCCTTTGTTCAAGCTTTCAAAAGGGAATGACGTAAATCAATTGCTTCTTGTCTTTGGCTAGGAGTAGTGTAACTAATTTGAAAATTGAGAAACTATATTATCTTTAGGAGTCTTGTATTTTCCAGCACAAAATTCATTGATAAGTTTAAGGAGAAGATTTGGAGTTGATTAATTGTGAAAGATAAGACGAGCTCTAGGTTCACTTTTAGTGATTGAATTTCAAATCTTAAAATGGTTATTGAGAGCACTCTGTAAATATCTGTGTATTTTTCGAGCATTTTTTTATACCGCCATTATAGTATATACTCACTCCATCCAAAACTCGATTACCACATTTCCGTTTCGGGCGTCCCATACTTGATTACCACTTTTCTTAAATGGAAATACCCACTTTATCATTTTATCACATAAAAAATTAATAAACAACTCTTTTTAACTCCATCTACCCATCATTTTATCACATAAATACTAATAAACAACTCTTTATACCCCAACATTTTATCACTTTATCATTTTTTCTTAAAACTCGAGCACACAGTAATGTGGCAATCGACTTTGGGGAATTTGTGCAGGACGGCAAAAGTCAGTCGTCCCTCCCAATCCCATTTCAACTAAAGATGAAGCTTCCTATGCTTTTCCCCAGTCAATCAAAAGATTCAATATGCATAACCAAGACTTGACAATTGGCATACTTCAATTTCTAAACCCTAAACCAATAATCATCAAGCAAGTACCCATGGATTCTCATCAAGACGACCATCTCTCCTCAATTCGGAGAAGGAACAAGACCCTAATCATCACTTTCTTCTCCTTAATCTTCCTATTAGCGCTAATCACCGGCGGGATAATTATCTCTTCGTGCAAAAAACTCAACGTCGACGCAACCAAATCGAATCGAACTATTCAGCAATTTTGCACCACGTTTGGGGATTATCGATCCGACTCGTGTGTAACTCTGTTATCCTCCCAAATCAAAGCCCCAACACACACGAACCCTAATCACATTTTCATGCTCTCAATTGAAATTTCGCTCGAAAAGATAACCAAAATCGTTTCAATTTTGCCCGGTCGGGAACCGCTCGAGTTCATCGAGCCACGCCAAGGGTCAACATCGACATTATTATTGTGATTTTCCCATCCACATATTTTCCGGGGTCCTCACTCTAAGGTGCAAATTGACACACATATTACTCTAAGGTACAATGTGTAAAAAAAATTTCACTTTAGTTCAAACTAGATACTACAGTACAACGTAATTTTTGCACATTGTACCTTAGAGTAATTTTCCCATAAATTTTGTACCTTATAGTAATTTTCCCATCTTTTTTTCCTTATGTTTAAAAAAGTTTTTAGGTGGTTGTGTTTGGATCCAAAAATTGGGAAAATTACTCTAAGGTATAAAATTCATGAGATAATTACTCTAAGGTACATTGTGCAAAAAAAAGTTTGCACTTTAGTTCAAACTAGATACTAAAGTGCAACGTAATTTTTGCACATTGTACCTTAGAGTAATTATCCCATAATTTTTGTACCTTAGAGTGAAGACCCCCAAAAATTTAGAATGCAGTGAATTTGACTCCAATTAAGGTGTAGTGGTGTAGCTTATATTCAATTAAAATTTAAAGATAAAAATTTGTGTGTGAAGTCGAGTTTATGGTGAACTCGATTTTTTTAGAATTACTGTTATGTGTAAAAATTATCACTGTTATGCATAAAAATTCTCACGGTTTAAAAGATACTTTATATTTCTCAACAATGATTTTTTTTTTATGCATAACAACAATAATTTTTACATATAACGGTAATGAAATTTATATAGGCACATTTGTTTTCGTCTTTGAGGTGGATGGAGGAAATGGGATGGAGAAAAAAAAAAAAATTACTATAAGGTACATAATTTATGGGAAAATTACTTCTAAGGTACAATGTGCAAAACTTACGCTTAATTTGAAGTATCTAGTTTTAACTAAAGTGCAATTTTTTTTTTTTTTGCACATTGTACCTTAGAAGTAATATGTGTCCACTTTCTTCTTGTAGAGTGAGGACCCCGTAAAATATGTGGATGGGGAAATCGCGTGAATAGTAATATGATGTTTGTTTTGTGTTGGATGTGATATGGGTGAATGAAGTTTTATGTCAAATCAATACTTTTTATTAATTATGATGATGTATTATTTTATTATAGTTAGTTAGTTTGATAATAATTGTATGAAAGAAAAGTGTAAGAATAGTAGGAGGGATAATGAATTGTTGTAAGAAAAGTATGAGAGAGAATGAGTTGGTGTAAGAAAAATAGTGATGTGATAGTTTTAAGGTATAGATGTATAATATGGGTGAATGTGTATTTGGATGAAGAATGAGATGTGCAAATCCAAAAAGTGGTCGGGATGGGAGGATGTCCATCCTCCATCCGAATCTCCCAGTCCTAAAACAAACATGCCCATATTTTTTTTTTATCGGACAAAGTTAGTTGTTAGTAGTTAGTACACCAAACACCCCAACACCACAAATTCACCAAGCCACCTTAGAACATCCACATTGGTTATGTGGTTATAACTATTCTCTCTCTTCCACATCATCATCCACCTAACATTCCACTAAAAATAACCAAATATTGCCCCCAAGGGTATAGCCAAGTTGGTAAAGTTTGTGGTGATGTGGGGAGAAATCCCCCGGCAATGCAGGTTCGAACTCCGTGTGGGACAAATTCTACATTGAAATATTATGGGGGTTTGTCATGGGGATTAAATCATATTGGTTCTCTCCCATAAGTGTCTGTCACTTGGGCACATCCGTCGATTTACAACCCGCCCGACTGAAGGGCCAACGGTACGGGTGGAGGGAGTTTCTCGTCTCATCCTTAAAAAAAAAATCAATAACTCCCGCATCCATTTCAAAATTATAACCCATTTTGGGGGACCCCACCATCAAATATTATTCATTTTAAAACCAAAGTAAATATTATAAAACTAGAAGAAAAATATGAAAAAGGACCAAGCAAGTACAGCAGCAGGTCATTTGGTCAGAAAAGTTGGAGTTAGTCTGTGATAACCGATTAGAGGAGAGATAATTTATTTTGAGTTATAACCAAAATTTACATTGGTAGTAACTAATTTTTTTGAGTTATAACCCTACAATAACTCATTGATGTGGATGCTCTTATAATTTCTATAACTCCAATTCGTTCTCAAAAGAAATCAAACTTGAATCAACCACTCAATTGAGAAGCTCAGTGATCAGGTGGGCTAAGCCAGGTTCACAATAG
Source organism: Stenogyne calaminthoides (assembly GCA_037126765.1). Taxonomy (NCBI): domain Eukaryota; kingdom Viridiplantae; phylum Streptophyta; class Magnoliopsida; order Lamiales; family Lamiaceae; genus Stenogyne; species Stenogyne calaminthoides. The sequence goes on from JBBCBC010000038.1 coordinate 4,124,645, forward strand.
TGTAACTCAACTTTAAAATCACTCAATATAGTTTAAAAATAAGCAATTAAAATCCCCAATTTCAATCTTGTGTTTAAATATATGTTATTTTTAATTTTGATTAAATTTTATATGCACCTAATGAACTGTGCACTAATAAATTATAAGTTCAGTATACTTTTAAAATACATTATGCACACCTGGTGCACATGTAGTTACACATCTGCCTTGCGAGGAGTTTAGAGGCAGTGGTACAACAATTGGTAATTTTGGTAGGATGGTTCTAGCTGAAGCTAGCTAGTCTAATTATTTAATCACATATATTATATATATGATGCAGTGGCAGTGGCAGTGGCAATGATAATTAAAAAGAAAATTGAAGTATTTATTAACCCAACAAATTGACAGGGCAAAAAAAGAAATTTTCTCCAGACACAAACACTAACATGTACACTATAGTAATTTTTTAATCATTATACACTCCATGAAACAAAAAGTTCATCCCTAGATGGGAAGGAAAGAAAAGAAAGGAAATAAAATATTCTAAAAAAGGAAATCAAATATTCTATGGGCTCATATTATTAGGACGCTCATTCATGGGCCTTTCCTCCGCGGGTATATTGTCCTTGGAGTTGCTAGAACCTGCATATAGTGTACAAACGTATACATCATTTTAGCTCATTTCGTACTTCATTTCATTAGGTAAAATTTGACAAATTTCCTAAAAGTATAGTAGTAAAGTATTTTCGCAAAATCCTCTATCAACAACTAATTTCATAATATGAAATTGAATTCTTAAGATAATATCATAATATTCATTTATTTATACTACTACTCTTATAAATTAATAACATAAATACGAACAACAAACCTTGCTTGTTTGCTTCGGCAACTGCAGCTGCCGTTTTAGCTTTGTGTCGAAACATGGCGAAAACCCCAAAAGCAATCCAAAAAAGCGCGAACAACGGGATGGTGGTCCCCAGTATTACAGGCATACTACTCTTTTTCTTTGTGGACCTCGATGATCTTGTTGTCGGAACTGGGACGCTAGTACCGGGGTTTACATCGGCCGATGGAGATGGATTATTATTCCACAACTTCGCACATTTGTCCGATACGTATAATCCGGTGTTTGCATCAACACTTCCATTCAAACAATTGACAAAATTAATTGAAGTTGATCATGATATATAACTTGTTATTATAAATGGGTTAATTATATATTAATTCACAAAATTAATCATGACCTTCGAGATTATGATAAAAAAAATTACAACCTTTGATTTTGTTGCAAACTGGGTAAAAAAAGAACACAGCCTTTGATATTAAAATGTTGTTAAATTGACATTGATACTGATACTAGTAAAAAAACGTGTAGTTGGTTACGTTGCAACAATTTCAAAAGGTTGAACTTTTTTATTATAATCCCGAAAGTCATGATTAATTAATTTCCAAAGACAGTGAATTAATGTATGTAAAATTAAGCTATCACTCAATTAAGAAGGATTTTTGTTGGCTTACGTTAAATCTAAGTCCTTGTTGCACGCTAGTGAGTCTGGTACTAGTCCACTGAATAGATTGGAGCGCAAGTTCCTGTCAAAATTAAAGGAATAAGAAATGTTGATAATGGTTTAATATATATATATATATATATATATATATATATATTGAATACAAGACCACTTTAATTTGCTTAGAAATTACTCCAATATATATATATATATATATAAAGTTGAGTTTGGCACGTTGACTTACAGTTCTTGCAGATCTGGAAATCTACCAAGGAATGAGGGAATGGATCCATAAAGAAGGTTTACAGATAAATCTCTGCATTTAAAGGTTTGAAAATGTCAAATTAATTGAAAAAATATTGAATTTAAAAGACTTAAAATAATTTTGTATAAATGTACATTCTCTGAAGAGCATCCATCATACTGAAGTCAGGAAGTACGCCAGTCAGAAGCTGGTTTCCGAGATTCCTGTTTTTAGTTTCCTTTTACTTAGTTAGTATTAACATTTAAAAATATGCGAAATATAAAAACACACTAATAAAATATGAAACTGAACTTACAGAGCAAGTATACGTGGTCTGGCATCAGAATTACATTCAATCCAAGTCCATCTTGGAGGAAGGCAGGGATCATCATTCGCCTCTTCTAGGCTTGGAAATTGTGTGATTAGGGCAACCAACCCTAATGCTGATCGATCATAATATTAAATTTATTACACAAAACTGAAAAATCTGTAACTATGTAATTAATCTAACTTTCTACTCAATTGTTTCTCGTTCCAAAAAAATTAATTATTTAATTTTGATCCCATAACTATCATAATTGTTCAATTTTTGTTCCAATATTTTTGTCCAAAAATATGAAAACACGACATTTTTGATCAAGCGCAAGTTACGTGCATACCGCTTAAAATTGAGGGTTTCCTGCTCGTCGCTAACGTTAACGTGGACGGTTAAAAAAATATATTCATTTTCTAAAATATTAGAAAGAACAAGAAAATTCCACCTAAATTGCGAAAAAAATTATTTTTTTAAAGGTCAGCAACCATGTCAAGCTATGGACTCTTTAACCATCACGTAACTGGCATATGACAAAAAACAACGTTTTTCTGTTTTTCAACAAAAATGGGAGCAAAATTGGACAATTGAGATAGTTATGAGATCAAAACACTTTTTTTTCTCATGTAATGTGAGTTTCAGTTCACAACTTATCTCATATATATTACATGAGAAAAAAAAAGGATTTCAAATCAATTCATTGAACTAATAGGCGTTGAATTTTATTTCATTTAAAATCCCAAAACCCTAACTTGTTTGTTTGAACAAATTGAACGTTTCAGTATAAACAAATTAAAACGCTTTGGAAAAATAAGTTATATATTTTAAAAATGCATTTGTGTTGCACGGCAAGACCTACTCATTTTCAATATTAAAGTTTAGAGAAAGGCAGCGCTGCGGCAGCTCGTCGTGCATGTAGTAAAATTGAACTAAAACATTAATGAACAATGGAAAAAACGTGTGAAGACTAATAAAGTCGTGCTAACCATCGCTGATATTGGTTTTTCCAGTGTAGGTAGTAGACTGCAAGGAGGAAAAAGCGTGCGAAAGATCCACGCTTTCAACGCCGTACCTCTTCTGCAACGACCTCCCTAAATTTAAAACAACTTCATATGAATAAACATGAAAAAATAATCATTATGGAGGAAAAAATATAAATACGTACCATCAGCAGAAATGATGAAAAAGAGGAGAGAGAAAAGGAGGGAGAGAGTTTTGGAAGCCATAGATATGGAGAGTGGAGTTTCAATTCAAATTCTGCATAAATGTAGTAAAATGAGTTAAGGTCAAATATCAACATGTTGAGGAATTATGTGTGTCTTTTGTTGACCAAGTCTAACTAGCTAGCTGCAAAACAGCTTGATTAGGTAGTTTTTGAATTTGACTTTTCTTATTTTTCTTATTATATCGACATGGAGTAGACTTTGACTTTCTTTACACATCTGTATTTTTATGGTTAGTTGGTTAAGTCTTTGCGTATGCATTTTTAAGCGTCTGTTTTTTATCTTTGAAAAGTGTAATTTATTTACACGTAAAATGCAAATTGTTAATATAGGAACATAGTTGCATGCTTACGTTTGGAATATTTGACGTTTCTATTGTGTATAACAGACGTTTCTAAAACGACTATGAATGAATCTTGACCCGGATGGAAATGAAACCCACTCTATTTTTTTGGCTTGATCTTGCCATGTATAAATGCGCAAGAATGTCAATATTAATGCGTAGGTAAATGATGTATTGATGTGTATTGATAAAATAATTAAATTAAAATATTATATTATTATACGTGATTTTCGTGTGATGGATTGGTCTTTTTTATTGGAGTACGTCTCCGATCAAACTTGTTCATATTATAAAATTTATATTATTATATTTATAAACTTATGTTATTAAATTTATATATATTAATATTATGAGAAAGTTTTATGAAATATTAAATATTAGTGTTATTATGTACAACATAAATAAATATAATAAAAGTCTTTTAAATTTCGAGGGGTCAAGGCGGATCGAGCGCGGGCAAGGCGTGGGTTCAAGTTGACGCGGATACATATGTATTTATAGAAGGATATCTTTATCAAATATGTATTGTAGCCTAATGGTTCAGGTTTGTTGCTAATGAATTTGGTCACCCCAAAATTACAGATTTACATAACAACTTGATGTGTTACTACATGAACAAAAGAGTGTTACCCTATGAGCAAAAGAGTGTTACTACATGAACAAAAAACCAAGATACAAACGAAAAAAAAATCATCAAGATAAAATTACATGATTTATCATAAGGTAACATAGGTCACAAAGGTAATATTATTATTGTTCATATGGTAACACATGAATATTCACATAGTATACGACGATATATGAACATTGTTACATATTACTATAAAAACATGTGTTACTGCATGAACAAAAAGTGTTACCATATAAAAAAAAACGTGTTACCACATAAACAAAACAAGAACAAACGTGAAAATAAATTCTCATCCAAAATTACGATTTACATAACAACTTGATGTGTTACTACATGAACAAAAGAAGTGTTACCCTATGAGCAAAATAGTGTTACTACATGAACAAAAATCGATAAACGCGAAAAAATCATACAGATAAAATACTGATTTCTGAACAACGTGAAAAGATCTCAAAGCAGAATGATCGAAAAGACGTTCACAAAATCATAGGGAATTACCCAGTAAATTGAAAAATGAGGATGAGAAAATTGAAGAAAAAAAGAATATGAAGAGAAAGAAAAAAAGTAACAACAAGTTAATGAAGAGGAAAACTCAGAGACGCACCACCATCAAAAATCAACGAATATGATCCGATCGTGTTTGTTGCAACGTTTGTATTTTATAAGAAGAAGAAGAAGAAGTTTAAGAAATCGCCTGGATCACTGAGCGTGAAGATGAAATATAGAAAAGCCTCTATATGTTTGAAGATTGTTATTTGACCTAGTCTTTAAAAAAAAAAAAAAAAAAACTCAATTTAAAATTAATTAATAAATATCGACAGTATGCAATATTAGTTTAGGAAATACAAGTTTTTTGTAATAATTATAATATCGATTATAAATGTTCGATCATCCGATTCATACTATGAAAAAAGTTTCAACAAGTAGAGTTTGTATTTTGTATATACTCCTCGAGATCAAATTTTCTTCGTTCTAATTTTTTTCTTCATTACCAATTTTTTTTAAAGTGTTTTAACGAAAGCGGTTGTTTATTAAGTATTTAAAATGATAAAGTTACTTTAAAGAATAATAAAAATTCTCATTAAAATACGGAAAATAATAACTGTGATCAAAAGAAAGGGCAGGACCAAATAGATATGTTTGAAGATGTATTTGATGTGTATTGATATATAAATTAAAATATGTTTTATGTGCTTTATTATGTAATGAATTGTTTTCCTATATACTTGTAATGTAAGGTACGTTGACGAAGTAAAATATGTTGAAACTTGAATAAGAATTAATTAAAATTTCTAGATAAATAATTAAATAAAAAAAATCCAACCAGTGCAAGTCGTTATATGTAGTTTAGTAAATGTTATCATGAGTGGCTGGCATGCATGGTCTTTGACTAAATTTTATATAGACGAATATGGATCTTATTTTCGAAGCTCGAGTTGAAACATTAATCAAGTTTAATTATAATTCAATGTTTAATAAGATAAATGTTCCAACAAGGATAACAAATTCAGAGAAAAGTTAATATAGATTATTTACCTTAAAGTGTAGTTCGCGACGGTCTTTCAAAGACTTTTCAAAAAAGTGAAAAAAAAAACACTTTATAGAATCAGAATCAAAACTCGTGGTATCTCTTATATAAATTAAAGTTAACTAAGGAAATTGCACGGTTCTAGTCCTAAGAAGTGTTTATATAAGTGAATATTTTTATTAATAAAAAATCAGGAACTAATTATAAAAAACCAATAATATTTAAAAATACACAATGTGAAACTTTTATTTTATTGGGGAAATATAAGTAGAGCAAGGAAACTTGACATTGTTGGGCTGTGTATTCTGTGGTCCAAATTAACTTTAATTGGAAGTTGATGGGGCCCATTTTATATTCCCATTTCTCAGTCCATTAATTTTGCTTGTACAAATGCCACAAATTTTGCTGCACCAAATAGACAATACCAAGCCATTTGGGGTACCCCTAATATAAATTGTGTTTCACGTACCTCAAGGTCCTCAACATCATTAATCATACATCACATGCAATACCTAAGTGCTTTAATTTGTACACTTGAATTAAAATACAATTTATAATGGATGCATGGCCTTGTAGTTGATTTAAAAAAGTTGTATAGTCAGGGTGCTTTCAAAATTATCTAAAGTGATTAAATGGTTACTTTGAGTTTATTCTGAAAAGTAGAGCTACATAAAACAGCTCAAAATTTATTTGTAGTATTTCTTTAATAAATGGAGTGCAATTATCTACAAATTTAAATTTATTATTTTTCGTGACAATCAGATTGGAACTGTACTTTTGTATCTATTATATAAAAATGAGTTTGAATCATGAAATGATCAGTTTTACATTATCTTTTTCCAAAATAGATTTAATATTACACAATTTTTTTTTTTTCTTGTCGATTTAGTCCTAATAATTTTAATAATATCCAATTTTAATTACAAATCGATCGGAACTAAATCAATTTTCTGTTTCAATTTGGGACTTTATGGACAAGGATGGTTGTATGCTTTGGATCAAACACGTGTATTTTTAAGTGGACAAACACTTGTATAGACCTGATTCATGCTATGAATTCGGTTATTTAAGTATCACCATTATTCATACATAAAATTTCATCACGCCTTTTATGTATAAAAACTATCATCGTTATAAAAATAAAACAATCACCGTTTAAAAATGCTTTTGTATTTTAAACAAAGTGAAAATTTTTGTACATAACATCGATAATTTTTACGAAAATACGACAATGAACGAGTTCTACGTGAAACCCTGCTCGAACATAAACCAAAGTGTTCTATCAAGATTTTTTAAGTGTGTTCAACTAATTATTTTAGTCAATTTTTTTTTATTTTATTTTTTATATATATTTTTAATTATATGTCTAAAATTCTAAAATTGTTAAAAAAAGAAATACACGTGGCACCCCAACCACATCATCCAAAGGAAACTCTCAAATTGAAACGACAAAACGACGTTTTGTCTACCAATTTGGGAATAAAATTGAACATTGTCAAAAATTATTGGAACTAAATTGACGATAAAAAATTTAATGAGACTAAATCTATTTAAGATCATAACAGTTGTGATTCAAACACATATAAAAATGATAAAAAAATGTATGAGACGGTTCCATATAATATGAGACGCGAGATACAAATTAGCACAACTCAACACCCGCTTAAAATTTAAAAGCGTTGAAATATCATGACTAAATTATACATCGTCTTAACGCAAAGCTATCTTGGATAAGTGTGTCATTTATAAAAAAACACTGAACGTATTGTTGAGGCTACTTCCTGCATCAAATATATTATCATGTAGTATGTACAAACACACTTATTTCCAACCAAATTAAGAATAATCTTCATCAGTCAACATGACAAATTTGGAAAAAAAAAAAACATCCCATGCATCGAAATAACTTTCGGATCACAAGTCACAATTTTCCTAAGATAATTGTATTAAAGTTTTCTCTTTTTGTGTTCCAATTTCCCTAGATCTGATTCATCTTTTGACCTTGATGACAAATTCGTTAGTTTTATAGTCAATATGTAATCGTTGTAATGTCCCTTGACCACACACTTGTAATCTAAACATAATGTTAATTAATTAGATGTATCGTAATTAGGCCCTTGCCGACTTAATTAACATCTTGGTTAAAGACTATAACACAAACTCAAGATCTAATAATCAAATTATATAATTAATTTAGATCTAATTATCAAATTATATAATTAATTTATACTAAGCACAAAAATGCATGTAGCTAGGGATTGATGATTAGATGGACACTGCATTAATCGAAAATTATATAGTTTCAAAATTTTGACTCTCAGACGTGTACTAATACACATTTGGCATTGGACAGCTGTTAAAATAGCCCTTAGAGAGCGGTTATAACAGCTGTCCAAGCTTGGACATCTGTTAAAATACCGTTGTCTAAAAAAAAGACTTAGACAGCGGTTTTGAACAGCTGTGCAAGATTGCAGCTTAGACAGCGGTTTTTAATAATTTTTTTTATTATAATGGATAGAAAGTGGTTTATAACCGCTGTTCAAGACTAATTATTCTTTTTTTTATATATAATTTTTTTATATTTTAAAAATTCTGTTTATACAAAACCAAAACCAAAAATCAAAATTTATACCACTATAATATATATTATCCCTATACCAAAACATCAAATAAACAAACATACACATCATGAATTAAATACACCAAAAACATGAAATATCATCACAAATATATAAGTTAATTACATGCTACCAAAAGTTATGGCACTATAGAAAAACAATAAAAAGATTTAAGGGAGACGATAATTAACAAAAATATAGCACCAAACATGGATCAGAAATTCAGAATGTAACAAAAACCCTCATCGGGTTTTTCACCAATCAATTCCTAATCCTCTTGAGATAAAAGATGATCAATGCTTAATGATTGGAGCTGCCGAGGCTATGAATATCTCCATCTGAATTTTGGCTGATGTTTCTGAAAATAGAACAATCGTAATTAGACAACTCAAAATTCATTGTTCATTGTTTAAAATAACATATAGCTGGAGAAACAATATGAATCATCACATATATGTTGGGGAATGATTTGCACAGATCTATTCAGGGAGGTGAATATTTAAATACAAATTTAATTCATTAATTATTACTAGCATGAATTAATACTATATTAATTCAAATAATAATTGCAACAACATATCATACATATAAAAAGCCACGAAAAACCCACGCATGCGGGATCTACTGGGTTCGTGAACGTACCTCTCGGGATGGCGTTGACTTTGATTGGACGGACTAACAAAAGGACTTCCCAAGTATTCCCTTAGCCCTTGCTCAACTATCCGATTGGAAGGACACTTGTCGAACAATTAACAAAAGGAAAAAAATAAACTTTTTGCACCACTTTTGTGGATTTGCTAATATTTCCAAAGACATGGAATTGTACTTGAGAATGAACTAATCATCCCCTTATTTATAGGAGAGGGGGTGTCAATTTTTAGTGAAATATCAATGGGAAAAGACTTTCTTGGTCACCAAGAAATCTTGAATATATCTCCTATATTTTTTTTCCCATAATTAAAATATTCCACAAAAATTCCACCTCCTCAAAATATGGATTTTTTCGAAAATTTTAATTGCAAAGATACCAAGATTTGGATCTTCTTGAACTTATGAGATATTCTTGTATTTTAAGTTAAATACATATCTTCCATAATATCTTTTTCAAGAAAATCAAGAAAATCTTTTCTTGCCCATTATATTTTCTATTTTTAAAATTTCAAGATAGATAAGCTAGTGAGATTTCTTGAATTTAATGAGATAATCTTGTATTCCAAGAATACATATCTTCATTCCATAACAAAATTCAAAGAAAATCTTTTTCTCCCCAACATATCTATAAATTTCAAATAATGGTTGGAAAATTAAGCAACAATATTTATTTTATTTTAATCACTTTTCGCTTATTGGACTATTTGTTGGGCTACTCTGGGCCTTTAGGAGAATTAAGATCGGACTTCTAATGGATCTTGAATATCTAATATTGAGCCACAATATAATTCAAGCTCATAAATATTAATTAATCCCACTACATAATTAATATTGCACTATCCATCTTAAATAAAGGACTATCCATCTTAACCCATATTATATATTTTCTAAAAAATATGGCTCCGGTCATTATTTCGTGTTTAAGATTATCTAGCCCTAAAAATTAATTAATTCAAGTGCCATTTTTTACAAATAGCTTTCGTTAATTAATATCTTTTGTCCTTAGTGATGGATGGTTCAACATTATTATCCATAATCTATAAAAACAAATTCCACTTCCAAGATTTGGTATGATAAAGTTTTTATAGACCTCCCAAGATCTTTAGGCAAATCAAACAAGCGCATTTCTGCACACGATTCTTAAGATTAAATCTGAAGCAATCACACGTGACCAATAATATTGCCCAAGATAAAAAGTATTGAATCTCTCGATTCGCTACCCATGATAAATCAAAGAATAGTTATCAATCCCACGTGATCCTATTTAACGGATACGAAGGTTAAGAAAACAACGAACCACCTAAGATAAAAAGGTTCAATTTTCCTTGTTCGATAAATCAAAGAATTTATCCTCTGTAGGTCTTTATTCAACAACGAATCGGTCGTATGACTAAGTGTCAAGAAATCTTTTTTTGGTCAAGACAAAACCAATAAGAGCCTTTTACACTCAACCTTTCATGATGGATTGTTCATTTCCATCTAGGTCGTGAATGGCGATTTATAGTTACAAGGGCGGACTTAATTTAATCTTCGTGATCTCGTATCACTAAATTAACTACAACGGTAACACGCATTTAATTATTGAAAAGCTTATGCAAAGAAAATATATAACATTCAATCATATTTAAAGCATCGTTGATAAATAATTTATTTCAAGAATGAGTCTGAAAATTCGCTTTTGATTATACAAAGTAAAAAGCATACTTTTCAAAGATAATCCCAACAATATACACCATAAATTTATAATACTATATAAATAAACAAGAGTTGGTATGTTGCGAAATTGATTTTTTTTAGGTGCATTTAATTCCTTCAACTATAACGACTAATACCATTTTCAGAATATAAGTTACACTCTTGATTATCACTCTTTTAATACCCCATGATGTAATATAAGTCATACCCTTTAAGTGTTATGAAAACCCTTTATAGTAAAAAGTGACAATATTAGGTTATCACAACTAATACCCTATCAAAAACTTGGGCATACTTTTGAAGTTCGGTTTCTTCAGGAAATTACCCTAGCAAAAAAAAGATGGTTCCAAGATTTAAATAATAATTGTATTGTCTTATGCAAGGTTATATGAATGCAAAAACAACATCATTCAATGGGATATTTAAAACTAATAAATATGTATGGGTATAAGGCTTTGAGATTGAGCACTAAAGACATGAATGAGAATGTTATAATAACTTATCCATTGTGGAAAGAAAAAAAAAAAAATTGTATGATAGTTTACAGATCACTTTTTTTCACATTTTTTCACAAATCTTGAGGGAAATTTTATAAGATGTTTTGACTAACAAATCAGATGATAGTTTTACGTATCACCATCCTAACGTAATTATTTACCTATGAATTAGTTTAAACGTTCATACATGAAGACAAGACAATTCATTAATACCCCTTGTTCCAAATTCACCATCCTTTTGGGTGTTTCACATTGATGAAGAAAAATCATTTAAGACCTATAATTTATTTGCATTAAATGACTAATATACCCTTTGGGTGTTCTAAATAGATTCTTATATCTCAATAAATGAGACACATATCACAAAAATTAAAAAAAGACGTGGGAAAAAATATTTAATTTCTCTAGGAAACCAAAAGTGACAATATTTTGGAACAATTTTTCTCTCCAAAAGCATAAAGTTAACAGATCTTCGCATGTCCCAATGTGATTCTAGTACAACGGAGAACTTATTCATTAGACATAATTTGTTGAAAACGTGAAACTCAAGTAAAGACACAAATAATTTAACAACCAATCACCCAAACTTAATGATTTAGCACTAATATCCTTCCATCCAAGCTCTTCTATCTATAAGTTCCGGAGAGGATCAGATATGTTCAGAGAAGAAAAATCGGGCATTCCACAGAGCAAGGTAACATACATGGATGATCAATGTAAATTAATGTAGGTACAATGGCAATAGAAAAACAATTAAACGATTTAAGGGAGACAATTAAAAAAAAAATAATAGCACCAAACATGAACAAAATATCAAGTTAAGTGGACATATCAAGAAGAAACAATATGCTCAAATAAAACCTCGACCATGTCAATTCCACGCTTTACTCTCAATAAATTCCTCGTGTGGCTCCTCTCCCTCCTCACGAATCCTGATTTAACATCATCTTCCATCATCAATGGCAATGCCTCCCTCAAGATCATGCACCGCCGAGTTGCAACAAATTCGAAATGATTTAAAACCACATCGAACATTAACCATATTATACATTCAAACAATCACTCGATTGATTGAAGATAAAAAGAACAATATTGGATGATCGAGAATTAAAATAAGACACCAAATTATCCAATTAATGAGCCCAAGTTATAACTCGTAAATACATATTCAAGAAATACATATTCAATATCAAACAGAGGAGATTCAAGGAAAATCAAAGATATTGGCAAAATTCAAACACATAACATTAAGAATTACATGCAATTGAGTCATAATCAAATAATTCAACAAACAATTAATCACCGATTCGAGGACAAAATTACTTCCAACAGATTCCAATAAACCAAATAAAAGCAGTAACAATTGGAAAAAAATTAGACATTACCTTGGCCACGAATCGAGTTCAAATGGGAATTTGAAGGCGATTCCGAGGCATCGAAAGAGAGTGGAGACGAGGAACAAAGGGGGAGAAGGCCAAGCTCGAGGCGGTGTTCTTCTCCATCAGGGCATTGATTTAGAGCGAGGCCAATTCTTGAAGGCGCCGGCCATTTTCCAGGAGTTTTGTCTTCCTCCATTGGTAGATCGGCACAAGGCGAAGTAGAGAGGCGACTCTAAAAACGGGAGAGGAAGTGGTGGTGGGAATAAAGGGGTGTAGGCAAACGACAAAGGCTGCGGGCTGAATCTGGTTGAGCTAGGCATGAAGCAAGAGCGTACGGGGTCAAATGGATATTAGGGATGAAGTTGGGTTGAATGGAGAAAAAATCATTTGGGGTGTATATATATTCAGACACAATGATTCAAAACTACCGGGTCTAATCTTTTTTGGGCTGATAGCGTTTATGAACCGCTCCTAAGGAGAGTCGACAAACGTTCATCACCCGCTCTAAGGTTTGTTCTGATTTTATATTAAAACCGCTCTTGCCTATATTTTTGAGAAATTGCTTGAAAAAAAAGAATATGGCAAGTGGAGGATTTTACGCAAGTTTTAAATGCAGTAGTAGTGTGGTTTTACCGAACTATATATTAATTATTAATATAATAATGGAAATTATCTAAAAGACACACACCCCCAAAATAGACAGTATATAGTATTGTCTAGAAGATATTGTACATACATATCCACCGGGGGTTCCACCAAATTTATCATTCCATGCAACTTGCAATATCTGAAGAGTATAACATTAATTACGTACGTTATCGTATATTTGTGGCACCCCTTTACCAAGTTTGAAAAATAAAATGCCATCAAATTGAACCCTAATTATTTGAGAAATAGACCAGCCAATGATTTAATGTGATTTTAACTTAATTTGGGATCACGGAGGGAATATGGAGGCTTTTTTCGGTGAAAAAATCTTCTGTGATTACTTTTTTTTTTATTTAATAGGCTTGCAGTTTGAACTACTTTTATTATTAAATTATTTTGTTGAATTTAGTCTACCAAATATGAATTGGCTCGAAAATCTTCCTAAACCGGCCAATTATAGAAATCCATCAATTCAGATGCACAGAAATTTGAAAACCTTTGAGAAACAATAATTAGTGTTAATTAATATTAAGTCGGTCAAAAAAAGGCGAGATGAGGCAGTCGACAATACGCATGAGACGGATCATATTTATCGATACTTTGATTGAGGGCGGATGTATCTTGAGGCAAGGTGGGGTAAATGCCTTGGCTCAATTTTTTATGTAACAACTATATATTTTCTATGTTAAATTGATAAACAATGTGATATTTAGCTCAATGGTAAGCGAATTGTGTTGGGCATCAATGGTTTGTGGGTTTGATTCCTACTTTTGACATTGTTTTTTTATTTGCTAAGCAATTAACTAGGGTAATTTTTTTACAATGTCACAATTAACCTTTATATATTTTATTTTATACATAATTATTTTTAATCACATATTTTACTGAAAATGTAAGCTCTACTATGAAACTTATAATTCATAGTTTAAAATTAATATCATTACATTTACCATCTAATATTATTATTTTTATAAATTAATACCAATAACATTTAATGTTATGATATTAGTTTTAAGTAAAATAATATCAATTGATAAGTGTTGTGGTATTAATTTACAAGATAATGGTTTCTACTATGAACAATTTTCACCCGATAAAAAAAAAAAAGAAATAGAATTTTCGTGATAAGAAAATGTTAGGTGAGAGGCTCTCGGTGGGAGGTTTTACAAAGTGTCATTTCCACATTATTGTATGTGTCATCGTGAGGCCATCTCCCCACCATACTTATTCTATGTTATAATAATTAGTTTTTTTACTATTAAATTTGATATTAATTGTAAATTTATTTTCTTAATTTTTTTTTTATAGTATTTCATATAGTCTATTTTATGCCCTCCCCGAAATCGATTCATGATCCGCCATTGCTTTGATTATACATGAATTTATGGATCAACTCCGATATTTAGTATGATTCAAATATTTAAATGAAACATTATCTCTAGCTTATTCGAGACCTGCCTCAAACCAAAGTCCTCGTTAAAGGTTAGATCTTGTATGATCCAAGGCAGGCCAAGACTTATAATGCATTTTAAGCGTGCAACTTGTTATGTTAAAAGTATGACTAATTTACATGTAAAAATGCAACAATTAATATGGGAACATAGTTGCATGTTTCTATTTGGAATAATTGCACGCCGTCACAGACGCTTCTAAAATGATTATGAAGACATAGTCTTGTTTCAGTACAATGAGACTCATTCCTCGTTAAATTGATATCTTAAGTAGGTCATAGATTACTTTTCAAATTAAATTTTATAGTGATTCATTTAGAATACAATATTTTTTTCACATGAAACCGTCTCGTGTGAAACACTAATCTCCGTCATCTATTAGTTTAAAAGAAAAATTCACATTAGATGTGGGGTAAATGAGTAAGATATTCTAATCTCACACAAGAATTTACCTTCATTTAACCACAAAATAAAATTTGCAAGCACCTCAAAATTGATTTTAGGGTTTAAGAAAAGAAAATTGATAAAAAACATCGATCCCCATAATCCAATTGATTTATGAGTTTGTTTATGTTAAACAAATATGGCTGATTGACAACTATCATTATAATATAAGATCTTATATTTTTTAATGAAAAAATAATTAATACCTGACAATTAATCCCTATTTAAAAAATACACATGGAATACAAACAAATTGCATAATAAAACTTTGTTTACATCAAATTTTGTCTTGATTTTTAAATAAAATCCCGAACGTATAGAAATTTAGAGGAATCCACATTTTAAATATAGTTGACCCAAGTCTTACTATTATAGTTAATTAATAAATTTAATAGCTAGGGTCCTTTTGCTTATGCACAGATATCTCAGGCTTTATGTTGGACCCAATTAAGAAGCATGTCAATCAACAGTAATGTCGAAAACGAAGAGTAGTACCAGCAGCATGTCTATCTCATTAGTAATGTTGAAAACTAAAGAAAATGGACCAATTTTGAAACATATATTATTACATATCACATCAACTACCAACATTTTTATAATTAAGCATTAATTAATAAATTCCACTGAATTGCACATTATCCATTAAATGATCCATACATAAGATGTTAAGTGAGACCGGGAAAAACTAAATACTATCATAATCAAACCTTAATTAGAAACTTATAGCTAATTATAAACTTATATAATCCAATATTCTTAATTTGGAATTAATTGCATCTATAATAAATATTATGTATGCAATTAAATGCGATCAGAAATTCACTGATGCATAAGTGACCTAATAGAATCTGCATCAATTCTTCTAGAAGCCACGAGTTGAGACAGTTTCTCACTTAGATCATCCACCTCTTTATGAAGTTTCTTCAGGTAATTGCACGTCTCCTTCAAAATCTTAGATGATGATACCTAATAATTAATATCCATAGATATAAATAAATTAGACTGAAAAATATACACAAAAAATTGAGAGTCATATGTAGGATATATATATATATATATATATATAAATAATAAATGATTGTATACACCAGGTTGTGCGGTGTAGTTAGTCTTTTTTTTCACATTTAGTGTGTTTTTGTGAACAATATTACTTGTTTTCCTTCGGAAAAATATTCCTCCGTCTCCCATGGTAACTTGAACATTTAAAAATTAACGCAAAACCAAGTAAAGTGGGTTTTAGTGGATTTGAGTTTTAATAAAATAAGTGTTGTAAGCCAGTATTAATATTATATTTGTTTCCATTTTGGAAATGTTTAAGTAATGTTGGGATAATAAAATAAACATGTTGTTCAAGAATCACGGGACGGAGGAGTACTTATTTTCAAATGAACAATATATATTAATTCACTTAAGAATATTAAGTTGTTTTCAATGAACAATATTTATTATTTTCACTGAACAATAATAGTTAATTAATATTTAATGATTTTAACCGAATAATATTAATTGTTTTATCGAACAATATTAATTCCACATGTCCTGCAATTAGTGCAAACAATTGTTACTCTATCCATAAAATTTACGGAGCTTAATAGTGAGTTTAGTATAGAATTCAACAAACAACATAAAATTACTTGTACAATTTTAAAATGCCATACGCAGTTAATTTATTTTGATGTTGGCTATATATATATATATATATAATGTCATGCATATAGTTAATTTATGTTGATGTTATATGAGAAAATTACTATAACACCATGCATGCATGATGCATGTACATGTAGTGGAAAAATTACTGTTTATTACGTTTGAAAGTGAAAAGTCATACAACACTACTACTTTTTCTGGTAAAATAGTAATTACTAGCTATAGGCTTTGAAATTGGACTAATGATTGCTTTATTTGTCTTTATTTTTTCCTTTAAGAAAGTCGAGAAATATTTGGTTCTGTATCAATCTCCAAGTGTCACTTCCTATGCCAATCAAATTTTAAGGATTTATTAAGCATATACTGCCTCCGTCCCATTCCAATCTTCACACTTTGATCGGCACACATTTTAAGAAAAAGTGGTGTTATTGATTTTTTTAAAGGGATGAAGGCATGAAGATTGTGAGAGATTATGTATGGAAATTTATGGGTCTTTCGCCATTTTTGGGTGTGAAAATAAAATAGAAACCCAATGAAAAGGTTAGTTTAGTACGGAGGAGGAGTATATGCTAATGACCATAATTTAGCAATATGATCAAAATATAAAGTTTAGCTTGAGTCTTTTATTTTGTATTTTAATCAATTTTTTGAACCTGTGAAACAAAATGCAGTCAACTTGACAAAAAATTGTATAGATTTAGTATGAACTTTGTTTTTTTAATTTATAGACATTTAAATCTATTCAGAATATGATAATGGTCAAGTTTAATGGGTTAAAAATTATATTGGAATGAATGAAATGAGTTGAATAATCAAAATATCACTGAGTTCATGGGAGACCAACTCGGTGAACTTTTAAGCTCAATTTATAAGAAGAAATTATCTTGATCAAGAAATAAAATTGCATTCAAATTGAATTTCATTAAAGAGCTTATTTTGAATTACTCGAACTCGATTCAGACAACAATGGTTGAGCTTCAAGATAAGATCATTGATCTCATCTTCAGTAATTCTTGAAGTTCTTCCTCTTCTACTTGACATTTCTTAAAATCTTCAACTGAAAAAAAAAACACAACACACACTACACACGCTAGAAGAACTCTATTTTACTATGCAAGAATGAGTAAGAGAGCTAGTAAGCTGAAAGTAGAGCAAACGAGTCTCTTAAAAAGGAAATCAAATAATGAGGGTTAGTTAGAAAAGGCCTCCCAAACAGTTGCATGAGAATTTAATGTCATTGTGGGGCCCACTCATGGGCCCATTTTCAGCACAATATATAATTGGGCCCACAACCTTTTGGGCCTGATGAAATTAGTTTCCAGATAAAATTTTCGAGAAAAAAAAATCGCAAATGATGTCTCCATAAAAATTTCAGAAGATTTTATTTTATCAATTTTTGATTTTTGGTAGATAGTTTTAATAATTTTTTAGGAAAATTGAAAAATTTAATCGAAAAGATTAACTTAACTTTTATTTTTGGTCATGCCGATGATCGCCACAACTCTCATTTTAATTTGCCTCTCATCGGCGAGGAAAAAAACTCTCAATCAATTTCGTTTTTGATTATACTTTCCACGCGACCCATTTGATTTCAAAATCATTAATTTTATTTATTTCGTGTTTTTAATTTTGAGTAATTTATGACCTTTATTATTTCCTTTTCTCACTTTTGTTTCCGGTCATTTCATTATCTTTTTGCATCGTTTTTGTATGCTATAATATATTTCCTGCTATTTTTCAGCCAAAATTCAAGTTTTAAAAAAAAAAAAAAATTAAAATGTTTAAAATTGATAAAGTAAAACTGATCGTACTATTTGTGAACAAGTACAAAATTAAACTACCATTCGTAATTTTTTTCTCTAAAATATTCCATTTACCTTCCAATGACTGGATTGGACACATTTCGCCAGATGATTGGCGGAGCAGGCCGAACAGAGTGATTACAGAGATGGTTACATCTTACCAGAAAAGATACCTTTGTTTCTGATTTCCTTAGCATTGGGTTGTTGGAAATGGGTTTTCTAGTCTTTTTGGTTCCCATGTGCATTTATGGTTTGAAAAGTGGTGAATATTTTTTTGTTTATTTGGGAAATGAATTTTGTGAACATGAGTTGATATATGTTGTCTCTTGAGATGATTCTAAACCATTGGATTGGATGATGATGTTAAGGTTTCAGTGTGTCCATCAAAATATCTTGTAATGTGATGTTGTTTTCGTATGATGTTTTATGGTATATATTACTCGCATTGTGTTAGAAATTGATTTACATTTAATTTGACCTTATCTGTTAGAAATTGAATCAAGATTTCATCTCGTCTCTATTTGATTACAATCAATGTTTAAAAATCGAAACAGGAAGTTGAACCAGGACGACCAAAAAAAGTTGTCGACCGTAGATGGAATGTCCTAGGATTTATATATATATGTATATATATATAATAAATATTATATATATATAATATGTATAATTTTTTTAATTACCAATTTTCTACCAAAAATCACACCCAATTAAATTAATAAGGCCCAAAAACTTGATGCCCTGCCCAAAACTTGTCTTCGGCAGAATTAAAAAAAAAAGACTTAGTCTTCACTTTCGATGGCGTAATGAGAAGAGGCAGTTCTGAGAGAAATTTCAAACCCTAATCCCCACCACGCTGCCGTCGTTCCTCCATCTCTCGCCGATCATCTCCCTCAGCCGATTTTTTAAGATGATATTTGCGATTAAAGGCCTGTGCCCGCCATCTCCTCATGAGCCCATCTCCCTCGTGTCGATTTTTTTAAGGTTTTGTTGCAAAGTTCTTGAGGCCTGCCATAATCTCCTGTGAGTCCATCTCCCTCGTGCCTCAGCCGATTTTTCGGCATGACAGCCGCTTTGATTGACGCCTAGGCGTGGATTCTCAATTCGACTTTAATGCTTTTTTTTGTTTTTTTTTTAATTTATTTTTTTGGTGAAATTCTGAACGTTTAATTTTCAAATTTTTAGTAAAAAATAAATAAATATTATTTTAATGAAACCGGTCAAAATCGCCGGTTTAACGGTTGACCGGTTTTCGGTTTTGACCGGTTTTCAACCGGTTTTTCCCGAGTTTTAGGATACGCCCAATAGTAGTTTTATATATCGCTATTGGGCGGATTCTAACGGGATTACTTTTGGACGTTTTTTTAAAACAGAGATTACAATTGATCAATAGATAATGAAGTGTGATATCTCATTGGGCTCCATTAAAAATCATATATACTGTAATTACTAAACGAATACATACACAAACACTTTATAACATAATTCATGGATCATTGATTCGTGAGATGTGTCCCAGTCAAAGGGAGGAAACAAATTGAGTGACGTTTTGCTCATACAATAGCATGTTATTGTTCTTATAATAACACTTTTTTGTTTATATTATAACATTGTTGTACCCCTATGTTATCATATAACTAATATCGTGACATCGATACGTTAATTAGCAATTAATAAAAGTATTCTTGATCGCCTATAGTCGCGGATAATTATCAAACAAGGCCTTCTTTCAAACGAACACGAGGCCAAGCTGGACCATGTCGCCCAAAGTGGTCCGTCCATAACCAAGTAAGTGCCGAGCAGACAACCACGACTCGATCCCTGCGAGATGAACTTCATAATTAGGGAAAGAACCCAAATCACGTCGCTAATCGTATAAATGAGAGAAATCGGTGAGCCGGAATCGAGCAAAAGAAGGTCGTCGTGGTCGAATCTTGTCGTCGATTTAGCGCATTTATGATTAACACAAATTTGGGAGCTTAATTTAATGTCTAATGTGCACTTATAAATAAAGGAAAAATCCTTAATATAAAAAGTCAAAACTTTAAATACTAAAAAGCCATTAAGAGAATATAATTTTAGAAGCGTCTTAATTATATACATTTGTTTCTTGGGTGAAAAAAAAAAATTATACATTTGTTTATTAATTGATTCCCTAAAAATAAACACTAGGTAACAACAAAACATAATTTTCAAGACTTATATGTACATTATCATGACAAATATGTATATTAAAAATGATTAGTATGTGGGTAAATACATGTGCACATTTATAGTAATACTTGGACTTGAGAGCAAATTTTTCTATTTTATTTTTATGCAACTTTTTTGAAAAAAATCATATAACCCTTTCGGCCCTTGAATGATTAACGAATTTTCAGTCACTTCCTTAAATATTGACCTGCAAGATTAGACCTTTTTCAATTTTCATTAATATACATATTACTAGTAATTTGAGTTAAGATTGACTTCATAAGAAAACTAAACATTTGATAACTTATCAATATATCTGTGTGCGACATTTTTAGACAAACGTACACATCAAGAACTTATTTTAACGTAGGATCTAATTAACTTCTAACCAGTTCTAAAAAAATGTTACAAGATATTTTAATACGTAACCTTGCACAATCATCTCCCATGAACAAAAACTAAATGATAAATTAACATAATATTATACTTCAAATACTACTTCTTTGTCAGTATGGGAGCATGATTTTGGGATGTTAAATATATAATATTTAAAGAAATTTGTTTTTTCTTTGGTTCTATTTAGGGATGGACGGTACGGCATACCGAAAATTTTCTCCCAATACCGTTACCGTACCGAAATTTTCGATACCGAAAAATTTCATACCGTTGTCAGACGAAAAATTCGCAGATATCGAATTTTCGATATGCGATATTACATACCAATACCGCATCAAATTTCATAAATATATAACGGTATACCAAATTTTCTATATTTTCATACAAATTATCGCATCGAAAAATTTTCGATAAAATCGATATTTTTTTTTTGATAAACGGGTATGCTCTGACCTCTGGGAGATTTTCGTATTTCTCCACCCCTAGTTCTATTCACCAACCAAGAAATTTGGCACTAATTTTGGAACTATCTATGTATTAAAAGTTCAATCTCTTTAACAAATTGAGGTAATTAGAACTAGGAAGATGGTTGGTGTATATCTTAATTTTTGTGTCGCTTCACATTTTCAACTTGTACAGAACATACCTACCACATACTAAATAAAAACTGTTCTCTTTGGAATCAATGTGCGGTTGAGACTCCTTTCAAAAAAAAAATTGTGCGGTTGAGACTTATATAATTCTATATATATTCATTACCTATATATTAATGGAGGACTTAGGAGACATTCTCGTTAAAACTAACATAATTTAAGTATAAATTTTTTAATATTTTATGGATAAAATGAATGTTAATTTGTGATAGATTATACTCATCTAAATGATAATACTTTGGTGATATCTTAATTTTAACATAGTTACATTTTAATTTTCTATCCATCTTTTTAGGTACTGAGCCTAACTAGTGAACATTATATGTAAGGACGTACCCACCATGGGGGCAAGGTTGGCACCGGACTCCTTAAAAGTTTTGAAATTTTGATACAACCTATTTTTTTCTTATTAAGAAGTCATGAATTTAACAACTGTGAAGTCAATTTTTTTATTTTGTGTTTTTTTTTTTTTTTAAATTTTTATATTTATCATACAATTTTGTCAATTTTCAAATCATATATATTTTTTCAAATTTTGAAACCCCCAATATTTTTTTCTGCATATGTCCTCTTAGTATATGGATACAACAAGTACTGTATATGTGTGTTCGCGTAAAGGATTACGTGAATTACTCAATAATATATATTTAAAATATTATATAATGTTAAATAACAACTTGCAAGTAATTAATTTGTTTATATATATTAAAATTTAAAACACTTTAATTGAACTAAACAAAATCAAGTTTCGATAGTTTGGTGCCGACATACTCATCACGTGCATATGTGTCACTTTAGTTACAATGATTTTTATATCGTATAGATTTAGCTTGACAATTGCTCATATTTATTAATTTTAATATTTACTACGCATAGCTTGAATTGAAGCCTTCAATCTTTGAATTGAAAATGTTAAAAATATTAATTTGTTGTCTTTCCCAAACTCAAACTCAAGCCAATTTTGATGATATGTAGCCGACTTGCTGTCTAATTGTTCTTTTAAATTCATTGGCATTAAATATTTACATTAATACCATATATGATAAAATTCCAACCGCACGTTACATTAAGTAACTCCCCGTCTCCTAAAAAAAAATGCTAGGAGTTGAAAAGGTTTTACAAAAAATAGATTAAATTCATTTATGAACAACATAATTGATTGTGAATAAAGATAATGACAAGCTTGAATAATTAGTGATTATTTGGACAATTAAGATAAAAAGATTGTGTCCATAGACATACTTTTTCTATCTTTTTCAGAAACCTATTTTCAGCATTTTAAAACTTTTGGAGGGCCGATGGATATCGTCGCCAGGCCAAAATTTTTAAGACTCAAATCACAAGCAAGCGGTGACCTAAATTGTTTATTTTTTGTCAATTTTTTTTGCTTATTTTTGTACTTATCCGTCATTCTTTTAAGACTTTTTGACTGCTCATAGGATTTTGGGAATAGTGATTAGAAAGAGTTGTTTACTAATTTTTATGTGATAAAGTGATAAAAGATGGGCCAAAAGAGTTGTTTATTAGTATTTTGTGATAAAGTGATAAAGTGATGTGATAAAGTGATAAAGTGTATTTCGTTTTAGAAAAAAAAAGCCCTTTTGGAGACAAAAAAAAAATGGAAAAATTGGGGTGGGGAGGGGGTAGTATTTTCTAGAACATTATTGACAAGGCCCAAAATAATTATTTGGATCTTATCTTGTGGCCCCAATGTACCTCTATGGCTCTATATATATACTCCTTTGCATGATCTCTTGTCTAAATGTGTTTCATTTGAATTTGATCAAGATCTCCACTCTCACATTATTAAAAAAAATTATTGAATTTAGAAAAATATTTATTGAAGATGTGAATGCATGTGTAAATGTTTGGTGGAGCAGGCTAATGAGGCCAGTTAACGTAGATCTTTTGGGCCATAATTTGGGCCGTGACTACTTTGTCTGCTGTGTCACGATAAATGAGATATAGTACTATCAATTAAGGGCGTACGCATATGATTCCTTTTAATTACAAAACTTATTTCTATAAATCGATTTATGTAAAAATAAAATTATGTTTTAGATAAATAGTGTAAACGTCTAAATTTATTGAAAATGAGGTTTTGTCCTGTATATTTTTATTTAATCTATTGGAGAAAAAAGTGACAAAAATGAAAGGATTTTTTGATTGCTCTGTCTTTTGAGGTAACATTTTTCTATTTTTTTTATTTACGTATATAGTATAATATTACATCATAAGTCGGAATTAAAATTTTATTTTTGAGATTTTTTGACAGGTAAATGGGTCGTAAATGGATATCCCAATAAAAGATATAGTATATAATTTAATTATACTTCCATGTCTTGTTGTATTAGAATAAAAATTTGAAGGTCGATCAAAAAAAAGTAGATTAGACTAATATATGCAAGATTATTATGTATTTATTAATTATGAGTTGGTATCTTTATGAAACTTTTGTTTCAGTGAAATTGTTTTTTTTTTTACAATCTTTCTTTAGTAATATAAGTCACACTTTAAGAATATCTTCACCATCTGGCTTATCATTTTTAATAATTTTCTGTATAATATAAGTTTCACCTTCACTTTTACGAAGAATAATCTTTATAAGTAAAAAGTCACACACTTTATAGTAAAAAATCACACTTTTTTAATAATATAAGTCGCACACTTCCTAAGGCAGTTCAGTAAACTTGTTTTTATATCTTTCTTAATTAATTATTGGAGTAAGGTTTTGGTGAATTTGGGTGACAATGAACTATATTTTTATTGTCACTTTTAATGCATAAAAAAAGTGTTACTATTAATTTTAAAACAGTAATATTTTATATGAATAATAGGAATACTTGAAAAAAAAAAATTAAGTGAATCGTACATAAAAAATATAAGGTTTACGTGAACTCGGTTCACTTAAACTTCTGTCTTAATACAGTGTTAATTTATTCAATTTCAAAATTGAATCATAAAAAAAAAAATTGTCAATCACGTGAAATGATCCTACGAAAACACCTCTCATAATTATATTTTAAAAAAGAATACTGAATTTATAATTATACGAACGAATCAATAAATACGCAATAAAAAATAGAAATCGTACGAAGAGGTTACCCCTTCAACTCAAGTAAGAAACTTGTCGATGCATCACATAGGCATTCTTTAACTCGTACAGCCAAAAACTCTATATTTAACTCTTAATTTATTATTTGTCTTTTTAAGACATAATAATAGATTTTAATTGATTTTGCTTACATCCACTTGCTACAAATTCAGAAAACTATTGGCAGTATTAGCTGTAGAATATTCATCTACTTTGTTAAGGATGAATGAGGTGAATGTTTCCACGTATGAAACAGTTCACAGTTGATGCAATATATTCTGCAAATTAAACTTGTTATAGATTTATAGAATGTCAGGAAACAAACTGTTTATCAACTTGCAATCGGTTAATTAATTTGAAATTAATTGCAACTTGATTAAGAATGATGGTTATAGTTTAACTCTAGCTAGTTAATTCAAATATATTTATCTCTCTGTATATCAACATTAGTTAGTAAGTATTGAGAATTCATTTAGATTGATAATTTTACTATTTAAAACCAGCTTTAATTATTTAATGTATGTATCTTCTTTAGTTGGGTGTTCCCTATCCCATGTCTTGTGGACCGCAAATTTTGTGGCGCATATTATTTCTAGGAACTTGAGATTTTATCTTAGAGTCTTCATGTTAGGATCGTGCCTTCTACTTTTACAGATGATTCATAATTGTATATCGTGCTTTGATAATAATATGAACCCAAACGTGTTTGAACCAAAAATAAAAATAAAAAAATCTATGTATAAGTTTCTAAAGCAAAGGCAATTGACCAGACTACTTTTCGTCTACACATGTCAAATTTTTTCAACATTTCATTTAAATTTTTTACTTATAATATTGCAAAACATAAAATATATACCAATATGCACCAAATACATGATACAATTGTCAATTTTAATTCAATATTTTCAATCAAACCATTCTATTATATTTTTTGGAAATTAAATCAAAGTAAAATGAGATTAAGAATCAGCTCATATGGTCTTTTTTTGAGCTAATAGTTGAACTCATTATATATATATATATATATATATATATATATATATAATATTTTTTGTCAATATTCTCAATATTCCAAACCTAGCTATTGATAAATTTAAGTATTCACACACAACAAGAGTGTCTCTCATAAAAATAAAATAAACTTTTTTCTACAGGAAAAAAGTCTAGAGCATCCTGAGCGCACCCAGAAACTTGTGAACTCATATTGTCTCAAATTAAAACAGATTAAAATATTGAATTTAGGAAGTAATAAGAAAAAAACCTGAGAGAGAAATTGCCAAAAACCGATTTGTTTGTTGTACTGTTGAGTCTTGGAAGATCTCAGAAGATGCTAAATTAAAGTCCTGCACATGCATCACTTGTTTTTTTTCAACTCTTGTCGCAAAAATTAAATTATTTACGTGACAATTCTCGCTCCTCAGACAATTCTTGTACATTTTGATTTGATCGATTAGATTCAGCTTTTTTTTTTGCCGGCCCGGCTCCGAGTGGTTCATGGTTCAATGTTAAAGGTGGTTCGTGGATTCGGCCGGTAGAATAGGTGATTTAGAGTTAAATTTATTTATTGTTTAAGTTGTAAATGGATTTAAGTAAGGTGAAATTTATCCAATGCACCAATTACTTATAATCGTTAGATGACAAATGTCACTCTATTTACATGTATTAAACTCTAATTAACTCTATTGGCCTGGGTTATATATTACTTTTAACTATCTATGAACTCTTAAGAGATAAAAAAAACTATAATACAAAATAGCTCATATATTATATATGGTAATTTAGAAAGGAACGCACATGAGAGAGGTTCGGTAGCCTTGGATTCTATCGTGAGAGCGCACAATATCACCTCTATATTCTAATGGTTTTTTTTTTTTTGCAAAGGTTTGTGTGAACTCTTTTTTTTTAAGTATTACGGTTTTAGTATAATAAAACATGACTATTTAATTAACATATAAAAGTATGACCAATATATGATTCTATGTTGCATTTTTTCAAATTTCATTTAGTGTTCCAATTTACTGAATTTTTTAATCATGACATTCATCTACACTATGAAATATAAATGGAACATCAAATATAGAATAAAAGTAAATATCTGTGAAAATTGCATCATAATATGAAATTTAAATCATTATCTTATAAATTAGTATCATACTTAACTTTATCAATTGATACTTACTACTTTATCAAACTTATAAACTGATATCATAATATTAATTAATCTTATGAGTTTAATTTATAAAAAATAATGATATTGATTCATAGATGTAATAATATCAATTTCATCTACAAATAAGTTTCATAGAAGAGTTTGTGAAGAACAAATAATTTCATTCGCATGCGATTCGATTCCTCTGTTAAATACAAAGCCCGTGAAATTCTCAATTTGTAGTGTTATCTAACTTAGTCAAGTCGATGATCAACCCTGAGGTAATTAATTAAAACTACACATATAACTAAAATGGGTCTCTTATATATATCTCCATCAGGTTTCAAACTTGATTTCTCGTTTTTTTTCATTTTGCTTCATTCATACTTGTTTTCCCTTTTCACAAAATAACAATAAAAGAAATATTATTTTTTATAACTATATATCTCAATATCGAAAAAAATTAAATACCATACAATCACTTTATGTACACTAAAAACCAATTTACCCGACCCCTCGTCTATTTTAATAATAAAATAGAACAATATCATAATTAAAAATTATTTTATCCTCTAAGTACAAATAAATAACTATTAATCTAGCCTTCCAAAATTTTTGTGATTTAATTGTAGCACATGTGGTCAGTGTAGTGACGGTTTAACAATGACAGTTAAACTCTTCTTTATAATCGCATTCCTAGGAAATTTACCCTTTTCACCGACGGAATATATAATATTAAATCAAATTAAATATCAAATATCTGACTAAGGTACAAATAAAATAAGTAATCACTGTCATAAAACAAATCAAAATGTCTAACGAATATAAAAATATGATTAACCAGTACAAAGCATATGCTTAGAATGAGATTATATCTTTCGTGGAGTCTCAAAAACCCCATAAATAATTCAATAAATCTTAAATGCAAATTAAAGAAATTAGGGTTCCTCATGACCTCGAATGGAGTCCTGGCTGGCCATTGGATCCAAGTCATGTGCCTTGGGATGCAATGCTGAAATTATCTCTATTTTTTTAATAATCTTCCACAGGACATTTTCCAATTAATTATAAATTTGTAATATACAAATTAAATTCATACATAAATACATATAATTTAGTTCCATTTTAATTAACTTCTATTTGGTTTGACTATGACTTGTTACAGAACACATGCAGTGTGCCCATTGATTCATTGTGCTAGGTTGAAGCTAAGGATTTTTCAAACTTTTTTCTTTTCTTTTATTATTTTTAAAGGTTTTTTTTTTAAAAGAGTGTAGTGGATAAAAAAAGTTGTTAATACAGTCTAAAAAAAGTAACAAACTCAACTAGTATGTACAGTAATAAATTTAATTGAAGTGTGTGTGAATATATACGTACCTCCTTATCTAATATCCAGCCCAATACCATATGTTTTTGTTGGGGAGTCCCACTAAACACATCCCAAAAATCCTCTAAACATATATTATTTTTAAAAAAAAATATATATATATATAAAAAATAAATTACCCCCTATAAATATAGGGTATTATTTATCTTTAAGTTTTATTTACTTTGATTTTTAATCCTCTAAGTTTATTTAATTTTTGAAATTGATCCATTACTTTTTGTCAATCTAGGTTTTTAAAATTTATACATGAAAAAAAAAATTAAAATATGAAAATAATAAAACAGTAAATATATCTTTAAAAAGAACTAAATTAAAAAAAATCAGATAATCAAAAATCGGAAAAAAAATCTGAAAAAAAAATTAAATTAAAATCTTAAAATATTATAAAAAAAGAACTAAATCTTCAAAAATAAGTAAATTAAGAAAAATTCAAAAACCAATTAAAACTAAATAAAACATTAAAAATCAAATAAGTATTAAAAATTAATTTAATTAATTTTTTTTTTCAGATTTTATTTAGGTTTTACTGATTTTTTTGGCTTTTTTTTTATTTTTTAGACTTAGTTGTTTTTAAAAAAAATATTTTTTACACATTTCATTTAATTTTTTCAGTTTTTTTAATTTAAATATTTAATTTAGTTGATTTTGAATTTTTTTTTTGTATTTAGCTTTTTTATGATTTTGAAGATTTTTTTTTCTAATTAATTTTTTGAATATATTTAGGTTTGAAATAATTTAGTTGATTTTTTATAATATTTTTTGATTTTATATAAAATTTTAAGAATTTTTACATAAAAAATATATGAATACAAAAGAATCAAGTGATTTTTTAGGAGAAAAAATGTGTATGAGAAAATGAAAGTTAGGAAAGTGTTATTTATCTATTTTGATAGAGGAAGGATATAATAGAAAAGAAATTGAGTGTGTTTAGTAATGCATGTTCATTTTTAAATTTTATTGGGGTATACTTAACAAATGGGGTGTGTTTAGAGGATTTTGGGGTGTGTTTAGTAAGACTTTTTGTTAAATTCGCACTACAAAGAAAATATAGCATGGAATATTCTAATATCTTAATTTAAAATTTTTAACAAAAAATAATTTAGATTTTAAATAAGTAAAAATTTCTAATCATATATGTATTTTTATTCATAGGTAAATTTGCTTTTGGAAATATAATTCATAAATAAATTTTTTGTAAGTAATTTCCTAAACTACAATTATCTCTTAAAATGTAAGTTATCTGAGAATTATTTGTGTATATAATTTGTTTGTTTTCTAAAAATTACAAATATATATAAATTTTTGTTCATATGTAATTTTGTATGTTTGCTAAAAATTTAAAACTGTGAGGTAAATGAGATAATCGCCATTTATTTAAGAATTATTTTTTTTAAAAAACTCGTAATTATTTAGAAAATTTTGTAGATAATTTTTTTTTAATGTTGGATCACTTATTTCGTTCACACATTGATTTTTTCTATTTTTTTATTAAAGTTTATATGTGGTCTTTGTTCCAGTGATTAAATAAAACAAGATGATTAACTTGATGAAAAAAAAATTTAAAATTAATCAAGATATTGAGATTTGAACACAATTTAAAACCTAGCTATCAGGTAATTTGACCAATCCGATTGAGTTTTGAATGATCAAATCATCTTTTCAATTATTGAATCTCATATATCCTCCAACCATTGGATGCCCTCCATGCACGTGTTTATGCAAGTCGTCCAAGATCTTAATTCTGCCAAAATAGAATCAATTATTATTATTAAGAATAAATAGTACCTCATAAATAATCAAATAAACATAGATAGTACATTTTTATTTTAACAACACACCATGTTAATATGCCAACCTAATTAGAAATCATATATTATTATTTTTTATGTTAATAACAAAAATAAAAATATATTTCATGCAAATAATTCCAGGTGGGATAATTAATTAATTGAGATTCGCTTTAGTCTCTTTCTATTGATCATTTTGATGATATTATCAGGGAATAGCCAGAAGTCGAATCTTGAGGACCAGTCCTATTTTTGGATTCATCATGACATTTAAATGCTATTTTTGACAAGGGTTTTTTGAGAAATTGGGTGCATTGAAGAACGACTTAAATAATTATTTGAAGGGAAATTTAAAAATCCTAATCCTCACCCATCAGTTAAATTCTCGACTTTATCCTATCTGAATGAGATTCATCAAATGTACAATTTAATATTAATATAATTATTTTATCGGGATTTGAACTCATAATATGACACAAGGGATAATATAAAGGGAATTGAACTGAAAGTAATTTAAACATTTCTTTACTAATATGTATGCCTTATATAGTAAAAAAATTCTTAAGCTGCCATGGGCTCATGGCCACCGCGTGCCCCATATAAATTTACATCACTATCAATAATTCGATTAAATTAGATTATTATATTTACATAAATACTACATGAGATCTCCCGTCCAACATGCATAAAACTTTTTCATACTTGACAAGTTTATGATATATGTGTGTATATTTAATATTTTTTTAAATGTTATAAAAATTAATAAGAGAATATCATATATTCATTCAAGATTTTCCATTGTAAAAAAGACTCTTAATTAATTTACTGCTAACTGCAATCCAATCCAGTCATAACACAAAAAAGCAATAAGGATACGCAATCCATTAAAATTGATCTGACAAATACAAATGTCTGACATAAAAAGATAAGCTTTGGATTCCGTCCCAATTTAAGTGATATAAAAGTGCTATATTACACATAATATATAACATGTTACATAAATCTTTTAATTTGTTGTTCTGTTACAAAGCTTGCTATTGTTCTACGTGTCAATATTTGCGCTTTCCTTTAGAGGAAAATAACATGTTATTGCATCAATGTATTTGACTAGAATATCCTTGTATTGATCTTGATTAATCTTAAATATAATTTGTAACACGGGAAAAATTTCAAGTCAATTATAATTTTTAAAAAATATTCATTAAGAGATTTTTTTCAATACTTATAAAATTCAAATTTATTTTTTAATATTTATAAAAGATATTTTTACAAAAAATTTAGATTTTTCCTCAAGTTCCTTATCATATCTTTACAAAAATTTACCAAAATTTTAAATTCCAATTTTCTAAACAAGGAACTAATCATCCAAGATCTACAGTAGAGTTTCTAAATCCCAAATCTTAAATCTTTTTTAAATCTTTCTAGTATAGATAAAATGATGGCGATGAGATTGCGCTAGCATTCTTAGAGGCCGAAGATCGCAAGTTTTTCAAAAATATTTCAGGGCCGTTTTGAATTTCACCTCATACATTTATCTCAATAAAATCTTAAATGTTTAAAATAAATTAATATAGATTACAATTTAAAGTTTTTTTATAAAATTAATATATTTAATTTTATAAAAAAAAACACCCTAAACATGGTATTGAAGTTATTTTCTAATTTGGGATACATATTTATGTATTTCAAACCCAAGTTAAAGAAAAATCAATTAATTTTATTGGAAAATAGAGAAATTCTTGAAAATTAATAGAGGTTGAGAAAATTATGGATGAATTTTATTGGAAACTAAAAATTGATGGAAGATTAATCCAATTTTTGAAAATTAAGGATGAACCAATCATGAAGAGATCTACGGTAGTTGTATTTCTAAATCCCAAATGATTTTAATTTTTTAAACTCAAGAATGGGTAAAGATAAAATGATAAAAATGAAAGTTGCGCAGTCTTGAATTAGAGGCCGAAGATCGCAAGTCCAAGAAGAAATAGTTGCAAGTCCTTTTCTATTTAATTTCAGTCCTTTTTAATTCTTGCACAGTGAACTTGAATTACTTATTTTCCTGCACGTTTTATGTTTGGGGGTAGGGCCCATCGAGACACTATTTATTGTTCTTGTCACTTTTGGAGAAGGGACTTTTGATATTCTGATAATTAAATATGGGTTTTCCAATTGAATGCCGTCTAGTACACGTAGTGTTTACGCTGCATCATAAAAGGACCAAACTTTTTACTTTTAATTAAAAAAAACACATATATCAAATATTTTTTCCTCCTAATTATTTTTCGAAAAGGAGATAAGCACTAATATTTGTTTTAATCCAAATTCGGCACTTCATGTCCTTTTCTTTTTATTATTTATTATTATTATGATTATCATTATTCTTACTCATTTAATTTTTATGGTAGATCATATAGAAAATATGTTTATATTTTTAAATCTCTATTACAAGAATCAAATCTCAAAATTTTCTATGAAATATTCAAATCTCAATTCCACTAATAAATATATTTTATTCCTTATAAATAAAATTCTTTTTTCTAAATTAAAACACAAAAAAATATTTTTCATCGTAAAACTTGAATTGTGTTTTCTGGATTAAAAGGTGACGTGAGTCTCTTCTTTGACCAAATGTATCAATTTTTTTTCTTAAGTCTTAATCTTTTAATTTTATTTAATTCCTCGATTTTTAATTAGGCCAAAGAATTTTTAATTAAAATTCAATGTTTTGTTTCATCATTGTTTGAAGCCAAATTTAAGTTTCGCGTTAATTAAAAAAAAAACAGACCCTGTTACCGTTCAAATCAAATTTTGAAAAGAGTATTACCCCAAACTTTTGTTTTTAGTTGCTAATTAAGATTCGGTTATCATATGCTTCATTCCACAAAATTTTATTATTAACATTAACTAGTATATCACCCGCTAGATTGCGTAGTATAAAATAAAATCTAATATAAGAAAAAGTATTCATTTTGTGCTAAATAAATTATAAAAAAAATATTTTACTTTATAATAATAATAAGAATCTTTTTTTCATTTTTTAATATATTGTTTTATCTTTTTTTTTTTTTTTCGATCTGTATTGGATTGATGAACATATTTTGTTGTTTGCAATTAGCCATGAAAAATGATTGTCATTTCAATTCTTAAAAATTTACATTGTTAAATAATGCAATTTAAAAGGTATTTTTTTCTTACAATTTTGAATTATTTTCTTATAAATCGCTTTGATTGTCACTCTATTATCGTCCCAATTCCCAATGTCAAAAATTTCAAATTATCCTCTAGTTTACTCACGAACTTGTTGATAACATATAACTTCCCGTGATTGAAATATTTGCTCCTGTTAAAGTCGAAAGGTTTTTAATAATTTTCTATAATTTTATTAATGGTCACACCATAATATATCATTAGTCGAAAATTATTTTCTCAAAGATGTTAAAGGGAGTCTACTATCCGGGATGAAGTCAAAGATTATCATTTACGAGATCAACAATCTTTGTCCTAAAGTTAGTCTCGATTAGTATTTTCTTTTTAAAAAGCTGTCTATCGAAACTCATCACAACCAAAATCCGATTATCTTTTTACAATCCAAGGTCTAATGTCAATTTGCATCTACGAACTAATTCATAGTAATGGATTTCAATGATGGACCTCATGTCCCACGTCGGGATCAATGCGTGCCATAATTTTTTTTTTTTTAATTATATAATGACTTAAATGAGTTTTTTGGGTGTTTTTAATTAGTTAATCATGCGAAATATTTCATTTAAAAATTTATAGATCTATTATGTATTCGGCTTTATCATTTATTTAAAAAGTTAAATATTTTTTAAGATAGTGATAGTATATACGATAATGTCGTAACACTAAAAATAGAATTCTACGTGAACTCGGGTTCGAGGAAAATCTATTTTTTATATTATTTATTTTTTGTGCCCTCACAATAAAGTTTTTTGGATCCGTCCCATGAATTTAATCAATTTAAATATTATATCCTTGTAAATGAATTATACAAATAAGTAAACAAATCGAGAACTTTATCACAATCGATTCCTAGTATCATTTGACAATTAACTAATAACGTCAACTAATAATTTAATTAAAAATTATTCAACTAACAATTTAAGTCTAATGTCAATAGCTCATTAACTAACTTATAGTAATTGAACTAATCAATTTAAATCCAATACCACAAATATTATCATGCAAATAATTATATAAATTATACATTTTTTCATATATATATAATAACGTCTTCTATTTTAGATTGCTCAAAATCCAAAAAGTTATCTTTTATCACATATTCAAAATAGCAATAAATTACCATTCTTAAATTACATCACATGTCACTAATAATTATATACAAAAGTAACTTATTTTTTTATCTTATTCACTAAAATTGACAAAATCCTTTATCAAAAAGCTATTTTTTATTACCTTCAAATATTAATAAAAAAATTATTCATTAAATGCAATGTCAAAATCAAGTGAAGCAATCTAAAAAAATGGAAGGAGTAGAATATTTTTTAAAAAATATATCCATATCAACTACAAAATATAACATTTTATATTATTAATCATTAATATTACCACTTTTAAAATTTTATGATAAATTTGTAATAATTTTTTTGTTGATTTTTTTTTTTTGGTATAACATTTTGTTATTATATATGTATAAATAGATTTAGTTCAAAAATTTGTAATAATTTTTTGTTGAATTTTTTTTTGGTATAATATTTTGTTATTATATATGTATAAATTAATAGATCAAGTTCAAAAAATTCAAAAATAATATTAATAGGTGAGCCTATTTTATATATATGTGATAAATTTATGAATGACATGATTACTTGGGGTTGAACATTTTATTTGTATGTTTTATTTAATTTTGATAAAAGGTGGCGCCGATTAAAATTTAGTGGTTTTCTTCCATCTTGTCATTTGACATTTCGCGGATTAAGAAGGAGCGGTGAATGGATGCATCTTGAAAAAAATTACTTTCATGTTGATTAGCATTTAAATTTAAATTTGTATTTGAAATTTTGGTCACATCTCTTAAACAAATTTTTAAAATTTTTGAAGTGCATATTTATTTATTTTTATCTTCATTTGCAAAATTCTTATAAAAATTATGCAGGTATTTGGCCCTCGAAAAATCGAATGTGACATAATTAAACATGCGAGAGATGGTATGTGTGTTAGAACGTATGTAAGTGGACGGAGTTGAATAATTGCCAGTTATCTAACTCGACTTCATCAATGGAAAACTTGGGATAATTCGAGCTCAATTTTACTCAACTTCGATTGGCTTACAAGTT
Organism: Stenogyne calaminthoides; assembly: GCA_037126765.1. NCBI lineage: Eukaryota > Viridiplantae > Streptophyta > Magnoliopsida > Lamiales > Lamiaceae > Stenogyne > Stenogyne calaminthoides. Next base: position 4,160,226 of record JBBCBC010000038.1, read on the forward strand.
GAATCCTAACTTGCTGTAAAAATAAATAAAAAAAATTGAATTAACTTTAATAATTTTTTTATTCAATTAGTCATTCGAGTTTGGGTTCATACACAACTCAATTATATTTGAATAACTTTTATTATTTTGTCGAGTAGAGAATGAGTAAACATGAGTGGGCTCCTTATTTGGGCCTCATGATTTGTATTTCCATCTATAAAAAAGTCCACGAATCTTTTAGAATAAAAGAGTTCAAGAATCAAAATGAACATAGTAATGTTTTTAAGAATATTAATTTATTAAAATACTATACAAGTGATGTTGATTCCCATTCTTATTTTAACCAGAGCAATCAAAATAGATTGGTAATTTGCCACAACCCACCTGTCATGTTTAATAGGTGGATTGGATAAAAAAAATCCAGCCCATTTGGAGATGGGTTTAGAAGCCGACCTGTTTGGGCCACAGGTTTTACTGATGATGGCTTGTACCAAGATCCTAATTTTTTAATATAATATTAATAATTACAGACAAACGTGATATTAAAAAATGAGTTCTTGGTAACTAGAGTTATTATGATTTTTTTTGTTTATCGATCATAAAATGATGTAAATGAAAACACTATATTACACACCTTAAAACAAAAAAGATCCCAATTTAATTTATCGCATTTCAAATTTGATTCTTCACTCCCCCACCCAATTCATTGGCCCACAACTCACAAATTAAAACCTTATATAAGCCAAGACTTGCCATTCCACACCTCATGCATTATAACCTTCCTTACTCTTTACTCAACTACAAACCTAGCTAGTACTGTGTTTTACCTAGCTCTCTTTTTCAACTAATACTTTCACGCTATAGCTATAACCTTTCTCCCTTCACCTTCACTTGGTCCCATACCTTGCAGCATTACAATCTTTTTTTTTTGTATCTTAATTTACTCCATATTAATTACATTAAAACATAAAATGTAGCCGAAGATCAAGATCAAGACAGGTCAGGATCTTCAAGAATCACCGACGATCAAATCAACGAACTGTCTCTCCAAGCTGCAGCAGCTTCTCCCTGAGATGAATAATAGGCGCTCAGATAAGGTACATTTTTAGTAATTAATGAAATTTCTCCTTTTAAAATGACTTATATTTTTTTTTTTAATCTTTAATTTTCTACAAAATGTAAGTGAAAATAATAAACCCTAAGAACTTACCATGGTTTAATGTAGTTTTTATTGAAAAGAATGAAGATTCTTGTTACTATAGTTATATAATTACCAAGTAAAAAAGAGAAACAATTCACATTATTCTTTTTGTGAATATCCCACATTATAATAATTAGTTTAATTATAGAACAATCACAATCCCCAATGTTTTTATGATATTTTAGGTTCTGAAGATAAACTTGAGTTATAATAGTGATCCCAATCTAATTAAAATTAATTAATCTTTGTCACGACCATGTACGCATGAAAAGTATCACCCCACCCGTCATGTGTATATACATTTGAGTCTTTTAAAATATTATCGATCATGCCCGGTATACTCAATGCATGTGCAATAAATTTAAAAATAGTAATTTAATATTTTTAAAAGGGTCTTTTCACTTTATTAAAGACCGCAGATTCCATAACGTATTTTTATAAGAACATATAATTTATTTACATTAAAATAAGTTTTACACGTTCAGTCTTACACAAATTATATATTTAAAAATATATTATGTAATGGTACATGATGCTACTTTTATTCTTACAAGACATTAAGTTTCAATTCTTTTTAGGTTTATTACAAAACAGGTCAAAAATTATTTTGTATGTATGTTAATTGCAAAATCGATCCCACGGCAATTTTCTTTTGTACTGTTGGGACTATTATTGATTTAAAAAAACCACTTTTGCATTGACCTTATTATTGTTGTGGTCCTTGTGGATCACCTTATTAAAAATTTAAAAAACCAACATGATAGAAAATTTATTTATCAATTTCATTTTAAACCAAATATTTTACTGATAAATCTAATAAATTTGAAAAAATGAATTGCAGAAATCATCAGCTAAAAGTGTTGCAGAGACATGCAACTACATAAAGAAGCCTGCACAGAGAAGTTGATGGATTTAAGTAGGAGGCTGTCTGAACTGTTGGAAAACACTGACACCACTCAACAGCTCTTATCAGAAGTTTGATTATGCAATAAATTCATGTTTTTTTTGGTTTCTTTTTGGCTTTTAATTTCAGTTTTAACTGCAGTTAATTCTCCTGTAATTTGTTTCTTGAGTTTTCATCACGAGACGAGCATTTAATGTAGAGGGCTTGTATGAGACCGTCTCAGCGGTGAGGCAAGGGTATAAATAGGCGTTAGACATTACTAACACTTTGGGAGGGGTGGTGCTTTAATTTGTCTTGAGTGTCTTAAATACCTAAAACAGGCACTGCCTCTAGCCATTTTAATGTAATAAGATGGATTTCAGGGATATTAATTTTCGTAATTTGCTGTCCAATTTTTATTTTTCCTTATATTGTTCCATAAATACTTTTTTATGCAAATTTATACATATCTAAAATTCGTTCAAAAACAACTCATGTCAATTCAATTATTTATTTTTGCGACCAGATTATTAATAGGCTGCAGTACAGATTTTTTAATTTATTTTATTTTTATGTGATTTGTACCCCAAAAAATTTAAACATAAAATTTGCTCATATATTTCATTCTAAATGGGTGATTTCAATTTTTTGATAGGATCGGGAATGGATGTATTTTTGATCTAATTGTATATATATTGAGATGTATGAGGACGAATCGTGAGTTGATTCTTCTTCTCAATTCATATTAAAGTGTTCTACTTCTATAATGTCCCGCATTATGTATTAGACTATTTTTATACCAGACTCAGTGTGATAGTCAATCGATATATGATTTATGTGTATGACCGTTTGAATTCGAGATTTTCTTTTAATGAAGGACGTATCAAATATTGAAACCCAATTTAACTAATCAATGAAGAATGATTTGTTTTGCAAACATTATGGATTACAATTATATATTTTTAAAAAATCCCAATCATATAATCAGGCACATAAATTCAAAAATATAAGGTTCTAACAATATTTTGGCCATCTTGTTGCATACTATAATTCCAAGAAGCAATATTATATAATTCCAGAACATTAAATTTAAATTTTAAATTAATACGAGTCATATGGATTAACTTTTTATCATATATGATATATGTGATGTTTTGCTAAGAACACAAATATTCTATACATTGTGTATCACTCCATTAGGAAATGATTTTCCATTATTTAATATAAATATATAGGTTTATAAACTATAATGGGCCTTGACAAGAGATACAACATCGAATGATGATGAAACTTTCTTTTACTATACTAGTTGGGCTTTGCTACAACAATTAGGGCTGTGTTTGGCAGGCCAGAAAAAGCCCCAGTAAATAATTGTGCAAGCCTTTTCCTATTAAACTTCAACAAAAGAGAGCAGCAATTCTGCGACTCACCATTTAAAAAAATGCGTCTCCAACCAATGCTGAAATAGTGAAAGAATTATTCAATTGTTAGCCCCAATAGAATTAATAATGGACTACCAATTGGGCTTATAATGAACTGAACTACAGTAAATGTTTTTTCCCATGTTTGAATTCGATATTCGGCCCTCTCGGACTCTCCTTCACACTTCTCCAATTGACTAAGAACACTGACACATATATTAAATTCTGATTTCCCTGATAAAATGAACAAAAAGATTATCTTTCTCATTTTCAAAATGTAATAAATTAAAATTAATTAATAAAAATATATAAATCGTATGGGATTGGATTAAAAAGGTAATAATTACACGCAATAAACAATTACACGTAATTATCACCAAAAATCAGAACCCTGAAACTGTGGATAGAAAATTGGTCTGACTGTGATCATACGATTTTCGTGACTCCATAATATTCTAAACTTATCGCATCGGAACTCGTTCTTCTTGGGTTATACTTATGAGATTTTTTGAAAAAGAAATTAATATTTTATGAAATAGTAGAATGAATGCAGACGGGATGGGGTTCTTTTTAGAGGTTAAATAATGAGATGTTGCAGAAGAATAGATGGAGATGAGCTCGCCATTTAGACTAGCAACCACTTTTCTTGTGTAAAAACTTGTGTACGATTGGGCAACCTAACACAAATTGATTTCTTCGTTACAAAGCGGTTAAATATTATTTTAAAAGTATACCGACCTATTATTTTTTGCATATAAAACACGCAGCATACTAGCATAATTCATATCCACAACAAAATACAATTACTAATAAGCTAAATTTCAGTTCTTTCCTCAATTCTTACTGGAAAAACCACCCTTCATTTTTTGCTGTCGTCGATACATACACTGGCTCCCCGGTCGTTCACCGGCACCACCTTTGAACCGCCGCACGACGGCCAAGTAACCACCCTCTTCATTTGCAAGGCCATCTCTTTCCCCAAGACCGTCCTAGGCCCAGCCTGAAACACCGGATAAGTAAAACGTCCCTGTTTACAAAACTCCACTTTCACCTTCGCCTGCCCTCTCCAACCACCGCGACGGCCGGAACTCCGCCCAATCCTCGCCCCACACCCTCTCAACTCTCCCCCATAGCGTAGATATGATAATCAACTCTCACTCCCTTCTTCACAATCGTTCCATCAGGCAGAAACATCGGCACTCAGAGCTGCTTTGGCGTCGGAAGGAACCGGTGGATAAAAGCCTCATGGATTCACCTGTAATGATGTGTAAACCATGTCTTTCACTTCATCATAACCTGATGATACTGATTTTGAATTTGATTTTGATTTTGATTTTGATTTCTCTTCGATTTCGATTAGAATTTGGTTTTCGACTTCGGGATGATCGAAAACAGAAAACCAAGTTAAAGCAGCAGAAGCCAGCTTTGCTGCCTAATATGAAGCGATCACTATCGGTCACAATCTTCATCCGTTGAATGGCCTGGAAGCTCAGAAATCTGGAAGAGATCATCCACTGAATCACGACGGATGATCGATCTTTTGTTTCTGATTATTTCCTTCGCGAATTCACGAACTTCCTTCACAGCAAACCCTAGCTGCTTCTCCGATTCAAAATTTAGGGCTTTTTTATTTTCCAGAAATTGGGGATAAATGTACACGGAACCTATTCGTGGATAGCTGCACCGCCTTCTCGAACGCCACCGCGAATTTCTCCTCCGGCAGCGACGGCGACAGGTACGCCGGATCATTGCCCGAACGCGATTTGACAGACGTTATCAAAAGCAAATCGTTGAAGAATGTCTTGAAAAAATCGATTACCACTTTTTTCAGCGGCGGATTTCTGTAAAAATAGGAATCAGGCGATCGGAGAGCTCGAATCGACGGCGGTTTCGATGAATTTGCGAAGCGATTTGGTGTTGAATTCGTGGCTGGAGACCTGTCGTTGAAATTTCCAATTCTCGCCGTCGGCGTTGAATATGCCGTCGCCGAGAATGTCTTTCAAGTGGCTTTTTTGAAGAATCACTTTTTCGTAGTTGGCGAAATGGACTTGAGGATATGCTGACGTTGGCGATGGTTTCGCCGTTATTATAAGTGTGCGGCCGAAGGTGCGGCGGAGGTGGAAAAGTTAAAGTCAGGTGGAGGTCACGATCTGCGATGTCCATTGGGTAAACCGGTTCTGTTTTTGTAGATTGTTAGAATGAACCGATTATTGGGGGTATGATTTTTTTGGTAGATTGGTGGGGATTGAAGTGAAAGATGTAGGTGTGAATTTGGGTTTTGATTTGGATAAGATGAAGATAAACAAGGGATAATTATGCAGAAGATAATCCTAAAGGCTGGCAAATTGAAGTCCATCGTTTTGTGCAGAGGTTGAAATTGGTATTCTGGTACTGGGTGGGTATTTGATAGAGAACAAGAATTGGACAAAGTGTTTGCGTGTGGAAACATTTTATGCCTAAAATCTCACTTTCGAAAAACAAAAAATTTCATCCGGCCGACAACATTATGCTTTGCTTTTTCTACATTTGTCCTTCCTTTATTAAAAATTAAAAATAGAATAGAGTATTAAATTTTAATTTTCATCATTTGTCCTTTTATTTAATATTCTTATTTTTATTGATATAAATGTGGATATTTCAAATAATGTAGTATTTCTTAAAATCTCAACGTCTGAATTTGAGATATGGAGAAAACATAATATATTCTCTTCGTTATCTTCTTGATAGAATTGGATGCCACTCTTTATGATGGTGGTGTTCTTGAATCGGTGCAATTGTGGATTCATTAATTAATTATAGCATGATGATGGATTCATTCTTGTGATAGTGTTATTGTTGTTGGCTACGATTACGGTTGAATTATGGTCTCACTCTTGTGATGACGCTGATGTTGCCTTCGTTGCGATTGTGATTTCGACGATAATGGAGACAAAAAATATATCGTGTGTCCGATAGATGGCTAAATGTAATAGATTATCTAAAGAAAAAAAAATCTTTTTATTAGTAGTCATATAGCAACAATATTTTAAAGCACTCACGGTTGCATGGAAATGTTCTAGTTCATGCAGAAGGAAAGGACTAAGAGACATCTCTAGAGTGGTGATAATTTGACTAAACCTAATTGGTTCGTGAATTTCTTCAACGGGGGACTCAAATTTAGACTAAAATGTACAAATTTGAGTTGGACTCAATTTGCCAAATTTACTACCAACCCAAACTTAAACTCAAACCACTTTTTGTATTTTTCTTTTTATTTTGCATTAAATTTTTATATGATATAAGAATAATTTTATTATTTTTTAGTATTATTTTTACTTTATTTTTTATTTTTTGGTTATATGCGATAATAATTTATGATTAAGACAATATTAGTAATTTCTAAAATTTTAAAATTGAAGGCATGTAAAAACAATATTAATAATTTAAATTATAAAAATACAATAAAAAATAAAACGATACATACTATAAATTATATATTAAAAAAATACAATAGAAAATAAAACATACATACTAAAATTTAAAATGCAAATTACAATAGGAAATAAATAAGAAACACAACAACTATGCTAAATTTAATGCATAGACATAAAACATAACTAAACAAATAGATTTTTCTTGGACGAATATAAAAAGAATCGAGGATGCGGATGCTCGTTTCGGAACCCGGAAAGCATTGATTGAATATCTTTGGGAAAAGTATATTCAATTTATACAATTAATGATTATGAATATATTATTTGTATATTTTTAAGTATTACATTTTGTTATAATAAATATGTAATTGTAATGTATCATATAATGATCTTTTGGTGTTTTTTTAATTGAAATTAAATCTATTTTCTTGTATTTTGTATTAATTCAAAAAATAAATATTCGGGGGTTATTTTAAATTTTTATCAAATTTTAAATTTACTTATTTTATATAATTTAAACGTATATGAAATTATATAAATAAATAATTGATAAAATAAAAAATGAAAGAAAAAATTAAGAATATTCTAAGAGAATATTCTTATTTGAGACTTTTGAGTTTAATGGTTGGATTTATTTTCTTTGTTTGACCAAATTTGGTGGCAAATTGATGTTTGAGTCGAAATTTACGCCGAAGGGTTGGAGATCTTTCTAAGAAATTGCTTTTTGTAGTTCTTTTTGGTGTAGTTAATTTATTTTTGTATTCTCTATCTAGGTAATATCATTGGCTATAAACTAATTATGCAGGACCTTGAGATATTACTCCTACTATCCTCTAACAAAGAGTCCCTCAACATTTTTTCTCTAATCAAATTAGACAAAAATTGTGACAGACTTATTTCTGGGTACATTAACTTTGCTTAATTCACGACATTCTGGATCTTATTCAAGATAACACGAAACAAGCTTTTAAGAGTTTTCAGAAAATATGCTAGTATTGCCGAATGAGTCAAATAACCCAAGCTTCAGAAGATGATATTGCCTCATGAGACACTCCATAAATTATGTCCATTTATACTTCAATACAAAAAAAAATAAGCAGACATGTATGCTTCCATTTTACTATTCGTTCAATTCAACATATTTGTATTCACAATCAAGAAAGACAAGAACGTGGAACGGTAAAATAATTGAGGGTTGACGATCAACTTAATCATTTCTGAAGTTTCACCCAATTTTATTATCACAAACATACCACCCTGGATCATGTAGATTCATCTTCTTATAAACACACTTTCATTAATTTATTTGCAATTATTGTAAAGTAGAAAGGTATTAACGATCCAAATAGTGAAATATGTAATTAAACATGAAAAATAGAATAGGTGGTACTTTGTCACGAGTTAACATATATATTACGGCCTTTTTGATGTATCATTCGGGATAGGATTAGATGACCGCCGACCGCTCACTCATAACGCATTTGTAAGCCGCCAGAATCACAAGGTGAAAAAGCTCGATTTATCGGCGCGAGAAAGTAAAACTCTAATACGAATATAATTACATGCTTCGTTTAATTAATCGCGATATTTGCTTTCGCAGATAATTGAAAACTTTTAAAATGTGATTATGTTACAGTTGCATTTGCCACAAAGCTGATATGAGGTTCACTCATCATCAAGAAGTAGATTCAAGGTTCAGTTTTTTATTTTTTCTTGAGCATTATATTAATCTTGCTATTTGATTCGAGGGTGGTTTTTTGGATTGAAATTTGTGCACGTAATTATTAAATTGGTCTGACAGTTGGTTGTCGAAGTCATATGTAATTAATTACATTATATTATTAGCAATAAGTTCAACTCTCTTATAGTAATTAAATTATGTAATTAATTAATTAATATGTTCCACTCTTAAACGAAACTTCCACTTAAATGTTATCACTTCCTCATCGCGCACGTTACCCAAATTTTTCGCTAAAGGAAGTCAATGCTCGTTTTTGTCCTACTTAATTACTACATCCGACTTAATTATAAAAACAGTTTATTTGTTAATTGCACTTGCAAATAAAAAAATCTATAATAATAATATATAAAAAAATAATAGTCTCCAAATACACGTTCTTACTTCATTATCCCATTTCTCCACTTTTTCTAATAAGTTCAAAAATAAGTTACAAGCCCAAATTTAATACATAAAACCAAAATTAATAATTTATAAGCTCAAATTTAATATATTAAATAATTACAACAAACCCAAACTAATTATAAGCCCAAATTTAATTATACATCTATAAATCTATAAATATATAAAAACAAGATAAATTTTCTTGCAAAAATCGCCCTGCTCACTTTTAATAATTTTTTCACTTTCTATTTCTCTCCTCCACATTAATGAACTAAAACAATTATTTAATTTAACGTGTTGAATTAATTTTTTTTAGTGGTTTATTAATTGCTTTGATAAAATTATTAAATAAATAAATTCTAATTTTACAAAAAATAACATCATAAATTATTGAATTGGGAAAAATCAATATAAATTTTTTAATCAACCTAATAAGTTTAAAATAGTGCATCTTTTTTTTTTTTTTCATTGGTTTCATAATTGTTGTTTCTCATTACAGTAGTATTATTTGGATCAATGAATGAGTATTTTGCTATCTATTTAATTAAATAATTAATTTTCAGATGAATTTTATTTAAATATTTTTTAAGACAAATAATTTATTTAAAGTTGTTTCAATTTTTCTTTTTCTTTCTTTTCAAATATTCAATTTACTTAGTTATGTGTGTGTGTCTATATATTAATTTATTATATCATAAAAATGTCTTACTACACGCCAACAACCCATCGAGCGTTGATAAATATTACATATAATTTTTAAAAATATATTTAATTAAAGTTTCCTAACGAGATAAACCTTATTTTATATATGATAAATTGACAATCTAATATTAATATAAATAAAAAAAAAACAAATTATATATAGGATTATTATATTAAAAGAGTAATTTTACGCGACATACGCGATTTTCACTATATTCTGAAGAATGAAAGACTTTTTAAAATTAGACGTGAAATACAAATTCATAATTTATTATATAATAACGTAAACGGACGAAAATAAAATGGGGCTTCTACCTAATTGCAAAGCAAAGTTCCAATTTGTTAGCCACACCCAAATCGGATCATCTTGTGTCTTGCTCGCTCACGGGAAAGCCACGACAACTCTAGCTTTTTATTTCGGGTCCCCATAATTTCGCCGAGTTGATAGTTACTTATTGAAATGCGCTCATTCATCAGCTTCCAAAGTGAATACACAAACCGATCCATAGAGGATCATCAAGAAATGCTAGAATTTTTACCAAAACCAAGAATCGAACTTGTTGAAGGAAATGCTTAACTGACTGAATGTGCCGCCATGTGTAATTATTATTTTAATTTCTTTTCTTGAATTTCAAACGACACTTAAATTTTTTTAATCATAATAATTTTGAATTCAAATAACATTTTTTATAAATAGTTAAATACACCTTCTTAGCCCAAGTCCAATAAACCCACAAAAAAGTCTTCCATCTGCACAAAATGATGGACCTCCACTTCAACGTCACTCATTTTTTGTTATTTGCATTATTGTTCCTTTTTCTTTTTTTATCCAAACTCAAACCAATCCTCCATTCAAACCCCACAAATCTACCAAAATCATACCCAATTATCGGCCTGTTCATCCCAATCTTCAAAAACAGACACAGGTTCGTTCAATGGACATCAGGAGATCGTAACTTCCATCTCCCTTCGGCGACCGGAATATCTTCACGGCCAACGCCGCCAACGTGGAGCACATTTCAAATCCAACTTCACCAACTACGACAAAGGCGAATTCGTGAAGAGCACTCTGCAGAGATGACGGATATTCAATACAGACGGCGAGAAATGGAAGTTTCTGAAGCGCCAGGTTTCTGTACACACGAATTCAGCACCAAATCGCCGGAAATTATCGAAACTTCCGTCGATTCCGAGCTTCCAATCGTTTGATTCCTATTTTAGAAATCAGCCGCTGAAAAACTGTAAATCGACTTTCAGGATTTCTGCAGCGATTCTCTTTGATAATTTGCCAGATCGCGCCTGGGTAAGATCCGGCGTACCTGTCGCCGTCTCTGCCGGAGGAGAAATTCGTGGCTTTTCGATAAGGCGGTGAATCTGTCCGTTGACAGGTTCAGGACTATTATCCCCTAATTCCTGGAAAAAAAAAAGCCCCAAATTGTGAATCAGAAAAGGAGTCAGGCCATGTGAAGGAAATTAGGGAATTCAAGCAAATCGGTGATAGAATTGAGAAAAGTAGGGGATATCATCTGTAGAAGAATCAAAGGATGATCTCTTTCAAGATTCATCATCAACTTGGCCATTCTGATGAAGATTTTATGATAGATATAGTGATTAGTTTCATATTAGCAGGTAGATTCAACTTCTGCTGCTTTGACTTGGTTTTTCTGGTTGATTTTGAGTCATCCTGAAGTCGAAAACCAAATTTGATCGAAATTGAGGAGAAATCAAATCGGAATCAGTATCAGCTTATGATGAAGTGAAAGACATGGTTTATAATACGCTTTCACTATGCGAAACTATGAGGTTTTATCCACCAGTCCCTACGGACACGAAAAGCAGCTCTAGTGATGATGTTTTGCCTGATGGAACAATAGTGAAGAAAGGGACGAGAATCAGTTATCATCCGTACGCCATGGGAAGAGTTGAGGCTGTGTGGGCGAGGATTGACGGAGTTCAGGGCTGTCGCGGTATGGAGGCGGAGAAGGTGGAAAGGAGTTTTGCAAACAGATTCGTTTACTTGTCCTGTGTTTCAGGCTACCAGATTTGCCTCTGGGAAAGAGATGGCTTTGCAGATGAAGAGGGTGGTTGTGTTGTCCTGCGGCGGCTTAAGGTGGTACCGGTAGGTGGAAGAGCGGAGTCGTATAATAGACTTGGGAGATCAAAGATGAAGGATGGTTTTCCGGTGAGGATTGAGGAGAGAACTGATTTGATTTGTACAATTAATTATATTTTCATGAAGATAAATTTATATTTCTTTTTGTGTGTGATATGAAATATGTGTTTCCTTTTAGTACATTAGTTGAGTAATAGTTACCTCATCTAAAACTTCAAAGGTGGTGAGAAAATGTGTGTTGGTCGACTAGCATTAGTTGCTTTTCAGCTAATTATAATAATGGTGCATAAATACACGTGAATTGGTGATCCAAGAAGAAGCCAGAATCTAATTCCATGAATTAAATCGGAGTTTCAACAACCCCATATTTGACTTATCTTAAAGACTAGACACATTAAAATAAATAAATGATTTATAAAATTTAAAAATTATGAGTATATTATGAGTTTCATTTCAAATAAACACAATGTTAATTATAGACAACACAATATAATTCTAAAAATAAGGATAACAAAATAACGCTAAGTTTAAAATTAATTAAAAGTAAAAAAATTAAAAAATAAATAGTAACCAATTCAACCTAAGTTATACTTGCTTTACTTTGACTCCATTTTCAATTTCATTTATTTTTCCGGCTTCAACCGAAAAATGATTTTTTTACAGGGTAATCGATCGTTTTGCCATTGCCCTTGCTCAACCCGACATGAAAACATCGGATCCAAGTATTACCAAGATTAGTAGTTCCCCGAAAGCATGGATAAGGGAGATAAGATAACCTAATTGCGCCACAAGCCTACTCGCTAATTGAAAAATGAAATACTAGGATTTAATTTGAAGGACTTTGTTACTCATGAGAAGTTTTTGATTGTTGATGAAAAATTTAAGATAATTTTTTTTTTTAAAGATAATTTGAATCAAGCAACCCCAACTATTTTATAGTTTCAACTAGTTTACTAAAGTATGGGTATTTTGTTTTTTAGATTAGATAGGGTTAGATACATTAGTACATTTGTAAGTTGTTTCATATAATGGATTGAAGCTCCTATAAAGATAAATCAGTCCAATTGATATATTTACGCTATTAAACACTTAAAACAAGCTTGTAAGACTACAGTATTTTCAAAACATGTATATGTAGATTAAAATAAAGTCATTTCTGTTCGCTTAGTTGTCAAAGACTCAACTCACATTCTCAAGGATTATTCATCCATATGCAGGGCTGAGATTATTAATCAAGCAAAAACTCCATCTAAGAGGGATGTGAAAAGTCATAAACGCCTTCATCCTTTAGCATATATTACTAAATTGCCATTGCTTTTATTATGTTCTCGCTCAACCAACTTACCAAGAGGCTCGCAGCAAATTTACACGAAGCATTCATTCAGCAATAAGAATCAAACCACTATTCAATCAAACCAAAAAATCAACATAAAAATCAAATACCCAACACTTACGCCAACGCCACAAGACTTAGAGGTTAATCATTGAACGAAGCTCCAACGGACGAATTCAACACTCAACACACCATCGAGAAACTCTCACTTTATCCTTCGCTATTCACAAGCTCGTATTCATTCCAATAAGTCAATTTTGACCCTTCAAACCGTCAGCACTGAATGACGAACTCCTTCGCTTCGGGCCAAGTAGAGAAATTCTTCACAATACCGTTCAATCGGTGGAATTGTTTTTCACCCTTCTTCAAAACTCCTCAAAACCTTCCTCATATTTTCCCAATTTTTCCCTTCACCTTCGTAATCACAATCGCAGGCGATCCTGTTAAATTCACCGCGATACTGGAGAATCTTTGCCACCAATCGATTAGCCAAGTGACGCTATCGCATTTATTTTAAGCTTGACTTAAATTGCCATTTATCACTGACGCGGGCTAGTTTACCGTAGGATTCCAAGACGAGGTTTGATAGGTAGCTGAAAGGGAGCAATGTAAGAAATGGAGGATTTGGGAGCGGCAAATGGCCACTCGGCCGGCAAGAGAGGTAAGGGACTGAGTTTCAGGAGACGAGAAGGTTGAGGCTTGTGAGCATGGTTGACTATGGAGGATTCTGCATCTATTTGGCTTGAAAAGAGGACTCCATGTGCTCCTAGATGATTTGTTTGTGGGTTGAAATGAGTTGTTTTGAGCATTGAAAATGAGTTTGGTGGGTTGGAATAAATGTTTTGAAATTACAAAGGGTATTTTGGAGAAATATACCATTAAGATTAAAACCATCATACAAACCAAACCACATTCAAATTAAATTCTGTATCAAGATCACAAATCTGAATTCAATCCCACAAAACCAAAACCTATGTAATCCTATATAAAACATTAGTCTCAATAGTGCAATCTCTATGTAATCCACAACAAATTAATCAAACATGTCTCAAATCTAAACACCCCTTATATATTCTTGGAGTTTATGTATTTTATCGCTAGTCAAGCTAACTCCAATTATAGCATCTAGTGACACTTAAATATGTAAATACAAGTCCATCTACCAAAAAGAAAAACACACTAGATAAATATTTGTGTAAAAATGAACCAAATAGACGCACATAACATAATTTTAATTTATAAATCGATCTAAAAAAAAATCACATTTGAGTATTAAGAATATCACAATTCTATATAAGAAATTCTTGATCAAAACCCTCTCTCGTCTCACAGGAAAACCACCTTCATTTTTGCTGTCAATTCTGATATGTAAACAGGCTGTTTCTCCTTCCACCACCACCGGCACCACCTTAAATCAAGTGGCAGGACTAAGTGCAATCGAATTCTCTTCATCTGCAAGAAAGCCATTCTTTTCCCAAGGCAACTAGGCCCAGCTTGGAAACACTGACAAGTAAATCTAACTTATTTTCATTTAAACTCCACTTTCACCTTCTCCTGCCCTTCCAAATAATCGGGCGACGCAGTTTGAATCTCCGCCCAACCACCCACACCTTCAACTCTTCCTGGCGGCGCATTTGATGATAACTGGATTCGTTTCTCTTCACTACTGAACCCATCAGGCAGAACATCATCACTCACAGCTGATTTTGTCGATTGAACCGCGGATATAGCCTGCTTTCTTTGTTTACGCGTGAGTGTAGATCATGTGTTTCAATTTCATCGTAAAGCTGACACTGTTTCGATTCCGGTATCTCCTTGATTTCCCCATCAGAATTTGGTTTCGATTTGATGAGTCGCAATCAGCCAGAAGAACCAAGTTAAAAGCAGCAGAAGCGAGTCTTTACCTGCTAATATGAAACTTATCATATCTATCACGAAATCTTCGCCCGAATGGCCTGAGCTCGTGGCCCGAAAGGAGATCATTCGCCACCGCAGATGACTTCTGCTTTTGTTCCTGATTACGTTGCACATTCACGAACTTCCTTCACGGCAAATGCTAGCCGTTTCTCTGATTCGAAATTTAGTGCTCTTTAATTTTCCAAATATTCGGGATGAATGTTCGAACTTGTCAGGAGAGATTCAATTTCCGCCTTCTATCGAATGCCACCGCGAATTCTCTTCCTCCGCAGAGACGGCACAGGTACGGATCATACCAACGCAATTTACAACATTATCGAAAGCAAATGCTGAAGAATGTTTCGGGTCGAGCACAGTTTTTTCAGTTTATATGCTCTGTAAAATTGGAATCAGGCGATTGGAGAGCTCAAATCGACGGCGGTTTCATGAATCTGGCGAAGCGACGGTGTTGAACTCTTGGCTGGAACCCGGCGCTGAAATTCCAGCCTCGCCGTCGGTGCTGAATATGCTGTCACCGAGAATGTCTCTTGAGCATAGTTTTTACGTAGAAGTCGCTTTTTTCTGTTAAAGTTGGTGGTTGGATTTGAGAATGTGCTCCACGTTGGCGACTTCAATGTGAAGATATTTTGGGAGGCCGAAGGTACGGTCAGAGGGTGAAGGGTGAGATTAGTGATGTTACAACATCTCGACGTCCATTGCACGAATCTATGCTTCAAGCTTGTGATGATTGAGGGAATGACCAGATTATTGGGTAAGTGATTTTGGTAGATAGGACGGAGGCGGATTTGATTTGAATTGTTGATAATGAATAGAAACAGGAGGAACAATGATACAGAAGATCATATGAAGATGAAGCGGAGGATCCATAATTTGGGAGATTTAGATATTTTTTGGATTTTGTGACTAATGTTGGTGAATTGGGGGAGTATTTATAGAGGATAGTTAGACATTGGTGGTACATATTGATACACTGTAACTGCATGATATTTCGTTAAGTAGGACAAAATAGAGTGAATTTCCTTTTGTTTTTTGCCAAAAGGTAGTAGTGACGTAGTTTAATTATGTCATTTTTATTTTTGACAGGGACGAAGTAATTTCACAAACTTATTACAAATCGAGTGAGGGACATGTAATTAAATGCATATGTGATTTGAGTTTGAGCAAGAGTTTAGGATGCATTGCAGTTGCGGTGCGAGCACCTAGTTTATGGAAGAGAAAACAAAATTGGTCAACACTGTTTTTGTTTCACACGCATCAGCGGCTCCCTATTATGTATGATACGAGTCTAATTTTGACCTCGAAAATAATAATTATAATTTTATTTAATTTTCAATTTAGGTTGTGACATATAAATACTTTAGTTTACTAAAACTTCTATTTTATTAACTAAGAGTGAAAGCAGCGACAATTACATATACAGTATTTCGACTGGCTTGCTTGAGATTGTGATAAATCTGTTAGTTGCTTTAATGTCACTAATTAGAAAGACAATTTTTGTAAACATGAATTCATGTTAATGTTTTTTAAATCACTTATGCATACTTTTATCCCTATTATGGCTACTGTTTTAAAAATCAAACATTTTTTCAAATAATAACATTTTGTATACATAATACAATAATAATAGTTAATAATAATAATAATAATAATAATACAACCAACATTTTTCAAATAATGATACTTTTGTATACATAATAATAATAATACATATACATGACAATGACATTTGGAAAATGTCTGGCAAACCTAAATTCCTAGAGACTCGCTCAATTGGAAATTGTGTATCGTCCAGATTTCTACATAAACAGTTTAATTTATCAAGTTCTATACCAGTTATTTTAAATAAAAATATTTTTTAATTTACTTTAGTGTAATATTCCACCAAGATCTTCGGCCTGAAATTTCATACAACCAGCCCATTTATATATGGTATGTAACAGCAAGGAATTCATGTGAACAGTCCTGCATAAAACCAAGTTAACCCCTATCATGACCTAATTTCCGCCTTCAAGTACATAATGCAAAATAATATCTCATTAATCAAACGAGCAAGTGAATAACTCGTTTCCAGTAATTCAAAGACGTCAGAATAAGTAAAATTGTACCGAACAATATATCTATTACAATTCAAATACCACATAAATCACAATTTACACAAACAAAATGTAGTCTAGCAGGATATGTATATAGGGTGAACAACATAGAATATAAAGGAACATTCCAACATCGAAAATCCAAGATGAAATTTAGTCGGAGTTTAGGGGACTGAATGCTCTACAGATTTACCAGCCAATGGTGGGTAGAGTTAATCGGCTGTCCAGGCCTTGCTCAACAACTTCACTCTGCGATTATTGTATTCACGCTATTCGCTGAACATACGAGCAGCTTCAGAATTCATGAGAATTGGGATTTGACTGCACAACAATGACTGCAAAATTGAAACAAACAAGTAGTTTTACAAGATGATCCATAAAATTATTTTTTTGCATTGCAAACTAAAGATTGGTACTCTAGAAAAACATGACCAGCATGAAAGGAGATGTTTAAACTAAAACCCCAAAATAAAAAAAAGATCAAATTTTCATTTGTGTTGCTGAAAACAGAAAACATTCACGATTCTCATATTTTACTCTCTGTAAAAAGTGTAGACGAAAAATCTAGGGGCATCTCTAAATAAAGAACATTGAGTAA